>JAPMOR010070632.1:153497-246172 GCA_026543865.1 Argiope aurantia
TTTGGTATTTTTACCTTTTATAGTTTAGTATTTTTTGGTATTTTTACCTTTTATAATTTGAAATTTTTTTGGTATTTTTACCTTTTATATTTTGGTATTTTTTGGTATTTTTACCTTTTATAGTTTGGTATTCTTTGGTATTTTTACCTTTTATAGTTTGGTCATTTTACCTTTTATAGTTTGATATTTTTACCTTTTATATACCTCTTCAAGATACATAAGAGGGAAATTAAAAACTAAATATTGGACATCGAAGTAATTTGACATAACTTTTTATTTTATTTTATTTTGGAGGGATTATGTGTCGAAATTCATTAGCATATGTTAATTAAAAAAAGTTCTATTACTTCTAAGGACATAACAATTAATGCTATAATAAGACATATGAATTTTAAAAAATGATAATTTTAAAAATAAATAAAAAATAGCGAACGATTATTTTTGAACGATTTGGAGTGTTATGGCATTGCGAGCTGGTACGCCGAGTTTGTGGTTACCATTATTTAAGTACAAATTTACTGTTTACTTGTATACTATGAGCTTCCGCATGTGCTGTTTTTTGTGTACATTTAGAAAAAAGTTTTTGATTTTTTTTATCTAATCGAATGAATTTGTTTTCCATTATCGAGCTTATTGAAATTCTTACAACTTCTGCCCTCTGAACTGATTTCCATGACAATATTCTCAAGAAGAATTTTCGGAAGGAATTACAAATAAATTCCCAGCATACTTTTATACATATGTGTATTTATAGCACTAGAAATAAATTTTTAACTGTTCATTCCAAGTGGGTTTTATTCTTTTCTAAACCATCACTGATACATATCTGAAAGGGATCTTAGATAAGTGTTTTAGATATAAGTATTAGACCTTAGATAAGTATGGATCAAACCGGAACTGATTTCCATAATACTAGAATGCACCATCCATACTCTGATAAAAGGGACTTCAGAATTATTAATAATCTTATGTTGCCTTTTGTTTGCATATTTCATATATTTACAATTATAATATGTTCAAGTTATATATTCACATATTTTCTATGATTATATCTAAACCTTTTATTAATTAACTTAGTTTCTACTTTATTAATTTACTTTTACTTCCTAACAAAAATTTTCCACATTAGCAAATTCGAAAATTTAAATTTTTTTCTTGATTATTTTGACTATATCACATTTTTTTCCTTGTAAAGATTATTTCACTGTATTAAATTTCATGTGACATGTGTATGCCATTACAGCCTTTTTTTTTCAGGAAAATAATATCATCTAACATCTAAACTCCAGATATTAATTTATAGATTTTCAAAACTTGGTGGATCATTTGACTGAAGTATGTTCTATTCAGCATTTAAAATCAGATTTGACTATCGAAATAAGCATCAGACGATAGTTTAAAACTCGAAAGTTTTATAAAAGCTTTTAATTTTTTCAGAAAAAGTAAATTGGAACAATGACAAATAATAAAATAATTATATTTAGTTTTAGCTTTAAAATACAAAATCATAAATCATTAACATCTCCAACTTAGATAGTACTTTATTAAAAAATGATAATATTTATTAAATAACTCAGTCAATTTTTGTAAGATTGCATTTTAGAGGAAAATAGAAAAGTCATAATTTCATCCATCATTGCATTTGCTTTTCATCAAATATTTAGAAAAATAAATAAATAACAGAATTTATAAATTGCAATTTTATGATTGCATGCTAATTCTATAAAGTAGACATTTTTTGTTTTAAAAAGAAACGTAAATTTGAAGAAATAATTTTCACCATCAATGTTTGTAATAAAATTGCTTATCGACAAGTTACAAATTTAAAAACTTTTTTTTCACTTCAACAATTAATAGAAACTGTGATAAAATCTATCATTTCCCGACTTTATTTTTATTATTTAATTCTTGCTTTAATGGAAGGATATAGATTAACCCTTTATATATAATTGCTTTAAGTTGAATTCTCCCGTTTAACTAATTTGTATCTTCTCACTACTCTACAGGTATTTTTAACAATCAAAATTAAATAAATAAATAAATAAAACGACAAAATATTCCACCGTCTTAAATGGTGAGATCCGAGTGCAAAGGGTTAAATTAGCATACAAGAAAATAGAGAATAATCATTATCAAGTGTTAGGAAATATTTTTTTACTGTCTATAATATTTTTCAATATGCTTTGAAAGATGCAGTACTAATTACATTAAGATAAGCGAGATTCATTGATGTATGAATACACCCTCACAAAGTGCAACTTTAAGAAAGAAATTATCTTTAAATGTTTTATCTCATCTCTGGTCTGTCATCAGCATCAACCTAATCTTCCCTGAGTATTGATTTAAGTATTATCTAAGTATTTCAATAGCTACTGTAACATCTTGCCTGGACAATCATCTCTATTAGAAGAGGATGTCCCACATGTGTTGCCTGAACTCCCCGGCATTCCAAAAGCAATCACAAACATTCTCTATTGGCGGCTTCAAAGCAGGGAATTTCTAAGCTCTACTCTGAAATTGGTATTCGGTTAGTGTTCCGAAGATTCAAAGAGTTTGCTATCAGCTTCCAAAGGCTGCCTCCTATAGTCCTAAAAGGAGAATCTAAACTCAGACACTGTCTGCAGGGATTTCAAGATTTGCTAATCCATCGACAAGGCAATTTAAGGGTCCTTCTTTCTGTGGTATTCAAGTGCTTAGAAAACATCCGGATTTTCAGCAGTTGCAGTAAAATCGATTGAAATTGGCGTCCAATTTTCGTCGCACACCATTAAATCTTTTAAAAATTTAAACATTTGATGTTTTTTTTTAGAAATTAATAAATGCATCTGATTAGTGGAAATTTTTTATTCTGTGATAAATTTGATAAACTATCGTAAATTATCGTAACAGATATTCATTTTGGGATAAGTAATTAGATTTCAACAACATACACATTTATTTTGTTCAGAGCAAACAAAATATTTTTTAAATTCTGTGATAAATTTGATAAACATTTTTATTCTATAAATAAATTATCGTATCAACTATTTATTTTGGGATAAGTGATTAGATTGCAACTACATACACATTTATTTTGTTCAGAGCAAATAAAATATTTTTTTTAATTCTGTGATAAATTTGATAAACATTTTTATTCTATAAATAAATTATCGTAACATGTATTCACTTTGGAATTTTAGAAGGAAAAGTGATTAGATTGCAATTATGCAGATGCATTTTGCTCCGAGCAGACAAAATGCATTAAGAAAAAAATAATATATTTATTAATTCAATAAATCGCTTACTAATGGATTTTAATTCTAATAAGCAACTGAAAGAGAGCTAAAAAAATTATAATGAATATGTGTGTGAGTGCGCGCATGCGTGTATTGGCATTCTGTAGGATAAATTATTCGACCTAGAATCAACAAACTTGGCACATATATAATTTGGAGGATGGGAATGTGCTTTTAAGAGCCATTTTTAAAAATTTTAATTACCTAAAAATTAACTAAAATTTTCGTTTATTTTTATATTAACTTCATAAAACATTACAGCAAAAATAATTTTTATATCATTTAAATTTTTTAAAAAATAGTTTATTAATAATACCAAATTTTATCATAGATCTTTTTTTATGTTTTTATTTTATTTTCTAAAGTTATTTTTTTAGAACAAAATATTTCATTGTAGAAGTGAAACAACTCAGATCATTTTCAGTGCTACTATAAATATTTCATCGTGGATTCTTTTCTCATTCTTGATGTTCAAAATGTGAAGTTGTGTTTTATTTTTCTATGTTGTGTTGGTATTCAATAAATATTATTTGAATAAATTTTTTGTTGTACTGAGAATTAAAGTTTAACTTCAAAATCAAATAATCATGAATATTTTTAAAGTGCGCTTATTTTTAAATACCATTGTTTGCCTTTTCTGTACTATAAATGGATGATTAAACATAAACTGAAAATTAATGAAATACATGGCACAATGAACAGATCACCGTAAAGCTTCTAAAATAGTTAAAATTTGATGCTGAAAAATACTTTGTTAAGAAAACCATCAATATGAAATTTTCAGCAGTTATTAATATCGACTAGCCAACTGGCCACCTAAAGCAGTTAGTTATTAATATTTTCAAAATTATATGATTTCAAAACACACTGACTATTTTAATGTTTATTTATTATAACTTATCCTAAGACCCCTCACAATCACTTTTACTCTGTCATTAAAATCGATTCATATGTTTAGAATCCCATTCTATTGGTACATTTGTTAGGTTCCCTAGCAATTGCTGGCTTCCCATTTTATTCACTTAATTTTGGCATTCACATATGAAGACATGACTAGCCATTGTAATTTGAACTGTCCAAAAGTAATGAAAGTGGCACTTATTTGACAAGTTCATAGCACTTAAGATTCCAGTTCATTGTGTGTAAACGGCGATAAAGGGGAAAGTTAAATAAAATGTTACCACTCAGCATTAAATTAGCGGTGGAAAACAGACTTCCATTATTATGCACCCAGTAATTAAGTTTTCAACAGTCTCATGAATATTGAATAGCGATAATTATTTCTCTTCTAAATTAAGTTCCACTCTTATGTATTCAGTACAACAGTATTTAAGAATTCCATGTTCGGGTTGACACTTCTTAATGCAGAATTATTAGAAGAATTCGGAATTTTTTATGAGTAATTTATAGTGGCGATTTTATTTTCCAAATAAATTTTCGTAACAATTTTTCTTAAAATATATATCTCCATAATAAATAACTGTGATGTTTTTATTAATTTGTTGCGATGTATATCCATGACAGAATCGTTACTACAACAACAGTCATTCCAGCAAATTGGCAAATCTACAAATTTTAACCCTTAACTGGGGAGGTGAAATTTTACGACTTAACTGGGGAGGTGCGGTCTACTCATAGAACTGAGATACTAATAGAGGAAGTGCAACCCTACTTTGGTGCAGGACAAGATAAAATCACGTCACTTGTGGACAGAATTTGTGTTCACTGCAACCGCATTCTCCATTCCCCATTATATTTCAATGGCAGATTTTTTCTCGCTTTTAACTGTTGGATTTTAAAACTTATTTAAGCCATGGTTAACTATTGCTGTGCAATTGGATGCAAAGAAAAAGCTTCTAAGGATAGTTCTGTATCATTTCACAGATATGTACAATAAACATATTCTGTTTATATCCATTTGAAGTCAATTTAAAATTTCGTAACCTCCATCACTCAGTGATTTTGGTGTTAAAACTGAATAATATTTCATAGTTTGGTTCAGTTATTGTATTAAATTTATTTAATTTGTTATTAAGCTTCATTTAAACTGATGTAATTGCATTATATTTTGTTACTTGCTTTATTTTAATCTCGAATGTGTTGCAAGTGCTTGGTTACAAGCTTGGCGTGATTTTTTCTCGCCAATACAAGTGTTTACATAAAAGCACTATTGGTAATTGGTATTTGTAATGGTAAAAAAACACTATTGACCGATTAATAATTGTGTATTTATTTTAGTGCAAATAAAGTTCCTTATTATTTCCAATGTTTTTTTTACCATAAATATTCGAAACGTATTACACCGTAAAGGATATTAAATCCTCTTTGTGAATGAAATCGTGAAACTAAAACGTTTTATTAAAAATATTTATATATTAAAATTTCATAAATGTGTTAGCAGTAATTGCATGTCTTTATAAATTTTAATTAAGATCTAATAAGAAACTAGTGGATATTCTAAAGATAAACAATTAAACAAAGAAATGCTATCTTTACAAATAAAAATTTTGTCTGAATGTTAAATTCATTAATAACTTGCAATATGCACATATCCTAAAATCACCGCTTTCTTAAAAATTTCAAATTTTCTTATTATTTTGTATTAAATCAACACATTTAAGATTCCAAAAATGATTTAATTTTGTTTCTGCGGTAGTTAGAAGCAAAGTTACCGCTAACACTATAAACCAGAAGCGAAATATTTAAAACTGATATTAACAAGGAGAAGACACGAAGTTTAAAATTGAGTTCGGAATGAGATTTTGTATAATGATAGTATACATTTAGAATGTCTAATAATGAAAATATTAAGACTCAATAGTCAACCTTAAAAACTTTCAAATTAGCTTATATACTAATAATGGATTATCCGAGTGAGCGCTCGAGTAGGGTAGTGGTTAGAGCACTGGCGTAGCATTCAGGAAACCTGGGTTTGATTCTGAGCTAGCGTTTTTTTTTTCTTTCTAAATTATTTCAAAATAATTTAACAGTTTTAATTAACATCTTTTTCATTTTTTATGCAAAAATAAATATTATTCAGAATATTCAAGAAAAAAAACCTTGGTCACTTTTATAATCTGCTTTTAATATAAACTAGCCGCCTTTGGCGACCAGCCGGTTAGCCAGTATTACCGCTCGCTACAATTTTCAATTAAATATTTTAAGTAACAGGTCTCTTAATAGATTCTCAAATAAAACATTTTTAATCTTCAAAGTTTGATAGTCATACCAAACTTATACTATTGTTTAAATCGTTTCGTTCAATTTACTATATATAATTTGCTAATTTGTTGTCATTTCCGGTAAAACTTCAACTTTAATTTAAAGTGGAAATGATGAAATTGCAATTAATATAAAGATATTTTTTAATAAAACCAAGCGTTTTATTTTATTTATTATCTTTATTGTTATTTATTTATTATTATTATTGTTGAATATGACTATTGCAAACAGAATCGCTCGGTATTTAAGTCTTATGTGAACTACAAAATATTTTTCTTAATTTATGTAATATCTCAAAGAATAATTCAATAAAAACTTCTCAGATTCAGCATAAAATTCAGTTTTTAGTTTTGCTTACAAAAGGATCGAAATGAAATCAATAATAATATTTTGATCCGGCCTATAAATATATTTCAAAAATTATGAAGTCTAAATTTAATGCAGTAAGATTTCATATTCTGAGAAATATTCTGGACACACCAAATTTTAAATAAATAAATTTCTGTTTTCCACGATCAACTAAGACTTATTTATGAAGTTTTGAATGTTAAAAATTTAGAAAAACTCAGCATTTTCATAATCTTAGTCCAATTAATCTTGAGAAAGCTGCGCGCTGATTGGCGTATTTTCTTTGAAACGATCGATGGAAAATCTAAAATTATCCTTTTTTATTGAATAGTGATATTCAAATTTTCATAAATCAGCCAGTTTAAGTGATTGATTTAGTTGATTGGAAATGAACTCTTTTTATTTAAAATATTAGTGTTTCAAGAACATTTTGTTAATCGCGATTTCCACAGTAGAAGCTTTATGTAAAATCAAAAATTTGTTATTTATTAGAGCATTTATTGAATCAAGTTACATAAAATATAATCATTTTATATTTAGACCATTTTAGCAAATCTGTGTCTTACTAAGGGGTTATAAATTAGCTGTGTGGCCCTGATTTGAATGGATTTCCTGTTCATATTAAACAAAACTTCCATTAAAATAAAACTGATTTATTGGATTAATAATATAAAAAGTGTAAATGATCATAAAATAATTTTTCTTGAATTTATTTTTTAGAAAAAATAGTATTTCATATTTGTTTTATTTCCTACAGACTCGTGCCGAAAATTATATTTTTGCAGATTTCCTTTCCAAAAAGATTTAATTTATTTTTAATTGTATCTTTAATCAATGTGATGGCAGCACTTTGAAAAAAGCTAATTTTTCCCATGAATTCGAAACCTGCTAGTGCAGCTTAAATTTTATTTTTATTTTGCACGACAAAATTGTTCAAAAATATAGTTAAAATATTTATTTAAAAATTCATTAAAAATATAAATTTATTTCTAAGGTTTAAACATTGGTATCATTTAAAAGATAAATTTTTGATCTTTAACTTGATGTAAAAATTTTTTTGTTCTGTAATATTTTCGGAAGTTATAGCAGAAACATGCCAAAATTTCGCTTAATTTTTAAATAAATAAAATTCTAATTAAAAATTTGAAAAAGTATCCCCCAGGTGCACATTCCCGGCCTCCAAGTTATATACGTGCCAAATTTGGTAGCTGTAGGTTGAATGGTCTGGCCTGTAGAGTGCCAAAAACACACACAGACACACACATTGATCTTTATTATAAGTATAGATGACATTTATAGCATCCGTTCAAGAAATACAGAATATTTTTGTCATATAAATATAATTAAAAACAAATATTTATCAAAAATTTCAAAAACATTGTTGAATAAAAATGTGCACAACAAAACTGATATCTGAAAAAAATTCAACAGGAAACAACTTCACACAAACAACTAGACAGTTTGCACTGCCGTCAAAACTCCAAGCAGAGATCTGATATTTCTGCGTTTCGTAATTTCTGAAAAGAATATGAAATCATTTTGAAAGAGTCTCAGATCTCGGCTTCTAATAAAAAAATCTAATAATCCTATACATTCCTTTTCTGAATGCTTCTAATAATTCTTATACTTTTTTGAACTGTCTTTTTTATCGCTCAATGGTCATCAAAATCAGAAATTATTGACATTTTCAGTAATCAAAATTTAGATCCCTATCAAATTTTGAATTAAACACGTTGACTGTCTGTCGGCCTGTACATTTGAATTCATTTAAACATGATAATTCAAATACTCTACGAATTAAATAAATAAAATTTCATGCATAATCATATTATTAAAATTTCAGTTTGTCTATTTTGGTTTGAGTTCCGACCGAAAAATCTGTCAACAGGTCTATTCAGATTTTTTTACTAAACTACGAATTACAAAACTGTCATTTGTACAACATTAAAAATGAAAATTCTGAACTATCTTGGTACTCATGATAGTTCAGAATTTTTCAGATAGATCGGAGCGAAAGTGTACAGTTTTTATGCAGATATGAGGAAAATATTTCACCATTATTAGAAAGTATGCAGAGATATTTCGAAATATCATCCCCTGATAACGAATATAATAAAAATATAAATAAATAATTATTTCAAATTGTAATTTAACTTCTTTCGTTTTTCGAAAAACATATTTATATCTATTATATACATTTTAATGAGTTGTAAAATATTTTGTTGAATATTTTGAATAAGTATTGAGAACTTCTGGTATGAAGAAACAAAATTTTATTCAAAAAACGAAAATGTTCGATGAATTGCCCAAAATGAGTATAAGCTTAGTATAGAAAGCATTGGTCTTTGAAAAACTTTTAATTATAATATGGTTAAAGTGTAGTAAAAGAAAGAACTGTAATCTATATTACTATAAGGCAATAATTTAAAGAAACTTTAAAGTATTTTTTACTTTCCTTAGAAAATTCTGACGCTTAATCTTTAAAGAAGAGCCAGACAAACTGCTTAAAAAGACACTTCAAATTTCTTTAAAAAGAATCTTTAATATTCAATAAAAAGAAATTATCAAAGTCAATTTCTTTACAGTAAATGGAAGACTACATGTTTAAAAGACGTCTGAAAAAGCAAGAATAAAAACTTGTTGGTAGAAACGTTTGGTCTATAAATATACTCGATTATTTTCAAGCCATTTTTTTTTCTTTTCTTTTTTTTTTTTTCCTAAAGAAGATTCGAGTCACATAATCCTATTGATATTTTGCTTAAATCTAAAAGTTCATTTGTGCAATAATTGTTACATTTGTATCTGGCTTAGTTTTTAGTCGGTTTCAAGAGCTACATTAATTTAAATTCTTTTGATAACATCTATACAGAAGCTTACTTTAAAAATACATCTTTTCTATTTTGGGGAACGGAAACACTGATAGCCAAATAACGGAATTTTATCAATGCTAAAATGTCAGACGATAAAAATAATTCATAAAATCAAATAAAAATATTGCTTCTGTTAATATTAATTATACTTAATGAAATATTTATTTTATCGATATGTTTTATCGATATGATAAAGTCGAATACTAAAAATTATGCCCATAAATCCAATTACAGAAATATTTCTTTCAATCAGATTATTAATTGTTGAAGCATTTTTATATTACTGCAAGTACGAGACAATTATCCTTAATTTGGATTCGATTGATTTATAATACACAAGAAACCACTAATTAAAAAATTATTCATGAAAACGAATTCTTCGATTTCTTAAGTAAATTCAAAATGCAAGATTTAAAATATTAATCAATTATATTGATTGACAATATAGCTCTAAATTTATTATTTCTAAAAGCTTACACTATATTAATCAATGAATTATCTACCTTTATTCTGTTTTTTTCAAATGAAAAGTTTAAAATCTGTTTTTTCTTAATTTTGTAATTACAAATTAATTTTTCTGCAAAATACTTTATGCTTGCTTTTTTTTAAAATTATCATTTGCATTTCACTAAAAATTTATGTATCTTATTCGATTTCATGACATTGTCGAATATTCGTGGAATATTTGAACATATTATCCAAATAAATGTGAATTTAATTTGATTTGATAATTTTAATAGCTATTTCAGAAGGTCCTAAAATCAATCAATTTATTATCAAAAAGAATTTCATTCGAATAACTTATAATTTAATTGAGAATATTCTTCGTCAATATATTACTATAAACTTGAGTAAATAAAAAAAACTTTATTTAATTTTGCGTAAAAGACATTCTTCATTTCAAATAAATACTTTGGATTAACCACGATTTATTTCCCTGCGATTTTAAAAATCTATTAAGAACAATTTTAGCCGCAATTCCTAAAAGCATAAATTTTATTTCACCTGACTGCAAATTGAATACATAATATAAATAAAAAATAAAAACATATTTCATATATGTTTTGTGTTAATTTATAATAATTATTCGTATTCATAATCATTATGATTCATTCATTTATGAAAAACAATTTTGCATATATATATAACTTCATTAATAAGTATGAAATATCAACACTGTATGCACAATTCTATTTTTGTTTTATATTACAACAATTTTATATTGCACTTATGTATCTGGTAATGCTAACATGTATTTTTTATTTATAAACTTATAAATAAAGATAATACGTAATGTAATCTAAAAACTTTAAAGTTACTCGGGACAGAAACAAAACAAAGACACACATAATAGTTAAGATTTAATATAATTTAATAATTTTACTTATTTGACTGTCTTAATTTGAAATTAAAGCAGTCAAGTTATTCGGAACAGAAACAAAACACAAATACACTCAGATTATGTAAGATTTTGTATCTTTTTTATAATTTTATTTATTTGATCATCTTAATTTGAAATTAAATGATTTATTAAGGAATGTTGCTTAAGATTCTCTCAAACTTATTAACATTTAAAATCATTCAATTATGATAACACGCAAACTAACATTAAATGTGTATAATGGAGGCATAAACTAACTCTCAGTTATTTTTCATTCTCAACGTCATTATTTAAATAATTTAGCAGGTTAATTCGGATTATATATCTTCATCCATATATGACTAAAACACTAATTATTTATATATTTTAAATGTAACGATATCCGAAATAATTTTTTACTTTTCAATATAGTTAAATTTTTATTGAAGCAAGATTAAATTCTTATGATTATTCTTATGATTTCATGTTATCGATAAAGCTTTGACGATATTGAATTTTTGACGATAAAATTACTCAAGCCAAATTAAACTCATTGCTACAAAATAAAGAATATCTTCCCATAAAAAGGCTTTATAAAGGTAAGAAACAGCAATAAACAATGAATGTAAAGTATTTTTTTTTCATTTTGGATCAGAAAAATTGCATTCTGAATTATAGTAAAGAAGAATAAAATATCCACCTTATAAATTAGCACATGAGTGTAAAATGCAAAAACTGATCTGAAGCTAATTATTTAAAATTGCAAGCTATCAAAAAGTAGATCATTTTAAAGAAAAAAATCTTTAAAAAAATGCATGTGTATTTATAGTTAAACAAAAAAAAATTGATTTGCTAAATCACTGGTAGAAAAAAATCCCAAATAAAATTTAATACATAATACATCCAAAGGAAAACAATTTTTAATGAAATTGTTTGCAGTTAGTCATAGGATAAAATTGAAATAAATCATTCATTCTTTCTTTATTTCAAGTTTTGAATAATTCGGAAGTAAACTGTATACTTCTATTTATAAATAAAACAGTAATAAATTGTGAATAGTATAATAAATAAAGAAATACTACATTCTTGATTCAAATGTGAGTAATTCCCTACAGATAAAATCTTACAACCTTGTAAATATTTTCTTTCAATAGTATAGAATTATTTAATCTTGCTTTGATCTAACTTTATCACATTCATTTGAATCGATAAAATATAATTCTTCTCCCGAGTGAAATAAAACACTCTCTAGAGGAAGAATCAGAAAAAATTCATTCTTTTAAAATGTTTCTCTTATGTACTTATTCAATTATCTTTAAAGTTTAAACAAATTAATTTTCACACCTAAAAAAAGCTAACACTGAAATCTCATAGATAATTCACATCTCTCTTATAGATATTTCACATCTAAGCTTTTTTCAATATGACTCATTTGAATTTTATAGTTATTCGATATACTGATGGCTATGTAATGTTTTAGCTTTTCTGCACATGGAATTACATAATTGCAAAGAAATTGCTTGGCCAATTACGTGTCATCTCCGAATCTTCATTAATACTATCTTTAAATTTATTTAGAGTAATCGAGGCTTATATAATTAACTCTATAATCAAATTATAATAACATTTAGTAAATTATATAATTATTATATTATAATATAACGTTATAATCAAATTTGGATATCTATATTCGTTTTTAGTCGAAATGGAAGTGAACTGACGTTGCCAAATAATCATGATAATTACGACTGGTACAATTGTCAATGCCTTCCATTCCATCAAAATGAAGCTTTATTTGACACCAGTTACTTTTAGTGAATACCTAGTTCGGCAGGATTATACGTTGTAAGAATTTTAATGAAATCTTTTGTAGATAACTTCGTTATAAATGGTTTCCTTAGAAAAATATAGCTAACATTCAAATTTTAACAGTCATGTACCATTTTAGAAAACATGCAGAGACATATGCATTATGATATTGGCCTTTTTTTATTTACTGTCATTCCAAATGAAAGTTTGAATTTCGATTAAAATTGATAAGAGATTAGACTTCAATTTATCCAATTTACCTGATTTTTTGCTTCTTATTTAACTGATGCAATTTTTCTAAAATACAATAATATTAAATAAAATCTTTCAGCTGTGAAACTCTGAAGGCACTATATATGAGCATATACGTAATATCCTAATGGAATTTTTATAATACATTTTCTAATTCAAAAAACAATCATTGTACTACTCCTATAAAAAATTTCAACTTAAAAGAACGAAGATATATTTTTATTTATCCTATTATATATCAGGAAAGAATGACAGCATTTAAAAACAGATGAGCATTCATCATTGCTTATTTATGATATTAAACCACAATTACTTGATTCACCCAAAATTTAAAAGTATTGAAATCTATTTAAATACAGAAAAATAAATAATACAATATGGCCTTCCCTTCTCGATAAGCAATACTAGAAGAAAACTCCAGGATAGAAAATGTGTAGCTACAATGAAAATGATCTCATTACAACACATAATGAAAATATTGTTGCAATGGATTTATTATAATTCAATTTAAAATTTTAATTAATTTAAAAAAATTATTTAAAAGGAAGCAATTTGTTTTGTTAATATTTAAAAGATAATTGTTATTTAATGCTTATATGCTATATAAATATTCATGTCCTTTCACAATAATATTTTTGGATTTATTTTGGAGAAACAAAGAAATATAGCTTGGTTATTAATTCATCGCAATTTCATTCCGAGATCATATTATCACATTCCAAAGCAAACATGTTCCAAATTTGTTGGTTCTATGGAGATAGAAAATGTTTGATCCTCAAACCATATCATTCAAAATTTGATTAGATTTACTGAGTGATTTCTTTTGATATTATAAGTCAAATGACTCAAAATAGTTTTGATTCTTTAGAGCCTTTGGAGTTTTGAGTCTTCCCTAACTTAAAATCTTAAATTCGTTCTCAATTTTGTCAATCAACATGCCTCGTATTATGAAGTGAGGACTCCAAATTGTTAAGGCAAAAGACGACAGTCTCTGAGACCATTGCGAAAAATTCTTCTGAATGATAAATTATAAATATTATTTTTTTAATGTAAATATCATATTCGTAGAATAGTGGGTCAAGTAAAATCTTGAATTGAATCTAATTACCTAACATTTCATAGATAAAAATGAATTGTATACCATCAACAAAGGGAATTGTAATTACTGACCAGCTAATCAGTTCGTGAGGAAGTTTTGTTGAGTTTACATCTAATTAAATTTATTATGCATTACTTAATTTTTATGATTTCCCCCAAGATAATATTTTAAGAATCAATTTGTGCTTGGGCTATGTAGAACAAAACTATGCCATGTGGAAATCTGAAAATAAAAATGTGCGAATCATTGTTTTCAAGACTTTGTCCAAGATTTACCATTTAATCTGACTGGAGAATGGCATAACAGTTTACCAGACAGTATGGAACAAAGTATCGATTGCGGCTGGTATTTGTTATTTTAAATTATATTTTTGTTATCATCGTATTATTAAATTAAATTTTTATGTATTTTAATAAAATTAAAATTACCTATTAAGAGCAATCAGGAAACTGTATACACCTTAGTATTTTCTTCTCCTAAAGTAAGTAACACCATATTTTTAGATATCCAATAATTTGCAACACATTGGCATTGTATCTCTAATTATAGAAGACCTGTATATCCACATAATATCTTGCAATGAAATCAAGATGAAGTTTATTGTTTGTTTTGCCCTTTAACAGGAGGCAGATAGTTATTTAACGAAAAATATAGTTAAAGCATATTATAAATGTTTTAAACTTTAAATGATTAGTCCATTAAATAACTACACTGGTGTGCAAAACTTAAGCAACAGGTATGTGTTTTCCCATAACATCACGAGAAATCACCTGAGAGACATGAAATTCAGAAATGAGATACAGCATTTTGTTCTGAAAAAATGACGAAAGCGTAGTTGCGCAGAAATGAATACAATGCATACAGTATGGAATCAAACAAAAAAAAGGCTTTATTGAACTCATAGTATCGTTACACATGATTGTCTGTCCAAGAGGAAGAATAGCAAGCAGATGTTCCTTAGTATGGGATATGCCCTCCCCTTAGTGCAATGGTTGCTTCGCACCGTCTCCCCATACTCAGCACCAGATTGTCCAACAGTTCTTGAGGTAAGAGTGCTCATTCCTCAATCAGCATCTGTTTAAGTTGTCGGGTTTTCCCAGGAGGATGTAATCGTGCCGCAAGGCGTCTCCCCAAAGCATCCCACACATGTTCTATCGGATTTAAATCAGGGGAGTACGCCGGCCAATCCATTATAGTGATATCTTCACTTTCCAGGAGCTCCTCAACAGCATGCGTCCTGTGTGGCCGTGCATTGTCATTCATAAAAACGAAGTCCGATCCAATGGCACCTCGGAACAGACGCACATGGGGAAGGATCACCTCCTGACAATAGCGATCTCCAGTTACAAGAACCTCCGTCGAAAACGTGGAGCTCAGTCCGCCCGTTCATCATAATGCCTCTCCAGACGACAACTCCAGGACCACCGAAACGGTCTCTTTCCGTGATGTTACAAGCGATTCCCAACGCCAGTTGATGTGGAGAGAGGTCGGGACACGGTTTCATCCCAGTAACATCACGGAAAGAGACTGTTTCTGTGGTCCTGGAGTTGTCGTCTGGACGAGGCATTATGATGAACGGGCGGACTGAGCTCCACGTTTTCGACAGAGGTTCTGTAACTGGAGATCGCTATTGTCAGGAGGTGATCCTTCCCCATGTGCGTCTGTTCCGAGGTGCCATTGGATCGGACTTCGTTTTTATGAATGACAATGCACGGCCACACAGGACTCATGCTGTTGAGGAGCTCCTGGAAAGTGAAGATATCACTCGAATGGATTGGCCGGCGTGCTCCCCTGATTTAAATCCAATAGAACATGTGTTGGATGCTTTGGGGAGATGCCTTGCGGCACGATTATATCCTCCTGGGAAACCCCGACAACTTAAACAGATACTGATTGAGGAATGGGCACTTTTACCTCAAGAACTGTTGGACAATCTGGTGCTGAGTATGGGGAGACGGTGCGAAGCAACCATTGCACTAAGGGGAGGGCATATCCCATACTAAGGAACATCTGCTTGCTGTTCTTCCTCTTGGACAGACAATCATGTGTAACGATACTATGAGTTCAATAAAGCTTTTTTTTTGTTTGATTCCATACTGTATGCATTGTATTCATTTCTGCGCAACTATGCTTTCGTCATTCTTTCAGAACAAAATGCTGTATCCCATTTCTGAATTTCATGTCTCTCAGATGATTTCTCGTGAAGTTATGGCAAAAAACATACCTGTTGCTTAAGTTTTGCACACCAGTGTAGATACTGCATTTTCATACTTTGGTAATAGTATATATACTTTTTTAAAAATCAGTAAAATCAGTAAGTTTTTCACTTTGGGAAATGAAAACAATAGTCAAATACTTACGTTAATGAAGCACGAGCGTATAAACCCAATGTATTATAAAAATACAGATTTTTTTTTCAAATATAATACACTAGCCACTTTTGTTGACCCACTGGTTCGCCGGTCTTGTGGGTTACTAAAACCCTTCAATAGAATATTGTATGTAGCTTCCTCTTGTGGGCTACATAAGCAAATCATTTTTAAATATAAACTTTTATATACACGTACCAAGTACATTTTTAAAGCTATATACATTCAGTGTGCAATACATCTCTTTATATCATCTCATATAAAATTCTTCTATTTTTAAAAAAAACGGAATTATTCAACTTCAACTAATACGAAAACTTTCTTGCTGAAATTAAACATTTTTATTTAAAGTATAAGGCTAGAAAAAAAGAAAAATCGCTCGGCATTGAAATTTTACGGGTACTGTACTACATAGCATTTTTCATAATTCTTATAAGATCTCACGGGATTATTCAATAAAAATTTATCTTTCGGAACAAACACTTCATCACACTACGATAACAAAGCAATGTTTTAACCATAAGAATGATAAAATAGCTTAAACAACCAATCATATTACATTAAAGAGTAGCAGTTTTTAAAAATGAACGCACTTTAAAATTCATTGTTTGCTTGTAAGTTAATTCTTAATCGTGAGTGCAACCAATTTCAAACAGAATAGAAAAAGCGTATTTTAAATAGAAATCTTATCCTTTTGGAAAAATAAGTCAAACTTCATACCATTATCATCAACTTTAGAATAATAACCCGGAAATATTTTTTAAAAAAATGAGTTTCACTTCAATAGTGAAATAAATTGTTTTAAAAATGTGCTTGCAGGTCTTTCTCGTAATCTGGGTTCGAGTCCCGGTTCGGAATGGTTGTTTTTTATCTGTTCTATCTGTGAGATGTGTGAATGTGCCCCATCATAAAAAGAGGCTGTGCAAGCGAATGTGATGCTTTAGTAGTAAAATCGTACTCTTGGCCCTAGTTGGAGCTACTAAAACAAGAGAAGCACTCTCTCGGCTTAAAATCGCTGACCTCGTTCAAATGCCATTAGGAACAACAACAAAAAAAATTCGCTTAAAATATTTTTATGATTAAATTAACATTAGAAGAAAAATTAGAGAGTAAAAACTAGTATCAAGTAAAAAAATGAAAAAAAATGTTTCAATTTTCAGATGATGTAAAAATTATTTTTACACCTAATACGTTAATGCGGAAAAATTACAAATTTTTTCTTAATATTTCAATTAATTAAACATTTTAAAAAAATCGAGAGGCATATTTTTCCAGTCTCCAAATACTTAAGTATTATGTTTGGTAGATCTACATCTAAAGTAAATGTAAAAGCACCAACACATACATTCGTCTTTATTATTAGTGAAGATTCAACTAAAAATATTTGCAGAAGTTTTAATACGTGATCCATCTCCATATATATATTTCTACGGGCAAATGTCTTCATATCTTCACATTTTTATGGTAAAAAAATAAATACTATTTTCATGTTATAATTTCCTGCGTCCACAAATTGAACAAATGCGGATTACTACCATGAAATTACTTACAAAGAATTCTTTTTCCATCTTTTTCATCAAATGGACGTAAAAGACATCCGTCCAAGACAATTTTATTTTCTAACTAAGCAAAAAAAGATATACTACCTAAGTTCAATCCAGGAAATCTGAGACCTTTCCTGAACAATTCCGGTTTTCCTTTTCCTGTTTTGTAATTTGCGATATCGGAAGTGGAAATAACATTTCTTGCTTTTATAGCAACGAAATATAGAAAAGTTGTAAGAAAAGTACGTTAAAAGTTTTTTTGTCCTTATAACATATCTTTTCATTGTTAGTTCTGAAAGAAAGAAATAATCCTTCTCCTATTTTTCTCAATTCTTTATAGAACAAAATTTCAGCTTCGTGTGTCATTGTCTTATTTCTGGACTACCGCCCAAGTAAATAAAGTGGGCCCGAGATAAGCCATATATAAAGGCCACAACTTACACACCGGAAACTTTGCAGTAAATGGCAGGAAATACCTTTGAAAACAAATGTACCAAGCACGTTTCACGTTATTTGTAAGAAATATTAGAAATGTGTTTCACGTTATTCTCAAGAAATATTAGAAATAAAACGTTTTAGTTCGAGTTCATAATTAATAGCATTTACTTCTATCAATTTCTCCTGTTTATCAAAAATAAAATTAATAATGTTTCTGTTATGGTTAAGGTTTATTAAATTCTTATGAAATGGAATTAACTATACCTTCTTATAAACGCATTATATTATCGAAGAATTCATTCTTAAAGTCAATTCTTCGGAATTACAATAAAATTATAGTGCAAAATAGAAAAAAAAATTATTACTTTGTGGTCTTTATTCCAACTTTCGATTTATTTTAAGATTAAAATCAATATATTATTGTTAAAGAAACTTATTACTCCATCACAGAATGGCATCAACTAACAAGTAATCTACGAAAAAAATGATGGCATGACTTTCAATTTTTTTATTAATTTGATTTTTTATAGTTTGGAAATCGATTGCATCCGTATTTTGTTGGTCAAACAAAGATAAAAAAAAAGTTGTGCCAAAAGTGTATTTTAAAATTTTAAACTTCATTTTTGAAATGTAAATTTTCAGAATTTAAGCTTATTTAGAATTTTCTTGTAATTTATTTTTTTTAGAGTTTCCACTACAGAAGTAAAAATATTATTTAATTTATTTGATTTAAACTTCGTCTTAATACAATTTGTATTAATACAAATAATTGAGTGTTTTTATAAACATTCAATTATTTTATCCTACTAATTAATCCCTCAATTTCAAAAAAAGTACATAAAATGTATATTCTGTAAATATTAATGTATTTTTTCCGTACATTATCTCAATTCTTTCAGATATTAATTATAAATAAATAGTTTAATGAATTTAATTCCATTTTAGCACCACCTGGTGGTAAGATTGTAAAAAATATAGCAAAATTTAAAATGTAAAAAATAACCAAAATTAAATGCTATACTTTTTAATGCACTAATAGTAATGCGCTTTTAACTTAAATTTATCAAGAATATCCTTTTCTTTATGCTTTAGGTTAATTATTTCCATCGTAAGATTCTTTTAGGGGGGAGACAAAATTAATATTTTCATGTTGTTACAGCAAAAAGTTACAGATTGATGAGAAATATAACATGGAGAACACATTATTGAAATTATATGTTCTACTCTTTCATTCCACAATTTTTTTTCGTTTGTTTCTTACGGATTTAGATATGAAGTGTTAAAAAAAAGTAGCGAAATCATTTTATTTTCATATCACTTTTTAATTTCCTTTCTCACAATCCCACATCAGTAAATAAGAAAATGAAGATAGAAATTAAATAATTATGCAGTTTTTAATACTTCACTTTGAATTATACGATGTGATATGAATTATATGCCGATATATCACACTTTATCTTGCCGATGAATTATTAATTACCTTACCATACTAAATTAAATTGTGAATTAGGTCTTATAAAATATTTAATTTTTTTTTCTCTATTCTTATTAACGCACAGCAATACTAATCCCTAAGAATAGAATATCCTCCGTTAGCATAGAAGGAAGAAAAGAATACAGAGAAAAACAAACATTTGGTGATTTTTAAGATAACATTTGGGACATTAAAATAGTTTGATGCATTTCAAATCTTTTGCACAGCCATTTACATGTTTTTATCAACAAATGGTACTAGGAAATCTGATTTATGGGAAAACTCGAGTATTATAAACAATTACCTATCTTGGCCTGTTTCGTATTTTTATACATTAACCAAACAAGAGTTCTTAAAGCATAAGCTTTCGTTAACCATAAAATCAATAACATTGATTTAAGAATTGGCTTTGAATCCTGGAAAGTTTAATCCTCTCACACTTGACATAATAAACAACTGAAAATAAAATGCTAAAATGCAAATAAAATCCAAAAGAAAAAATATTTTGAAATCGATCATCCTACAATTGTAAAGCATTGAAACCAAGGAATATCTTATAGAGCCCATGCTTAGGATTAAAGAATTAAAACAACACTTTACCTTTCTAAGTATTTACTTAAAACTATTGCCATGTGAACAAATGAATATAATGCGTTTACAAATTCTAATAAAGGAAAACATTTCAATTAGTTAAGAAGTAGACAAATTCTTTGTACGAGTAAGGGCGAATCGAAATTGGCCTGAGTGATCTCTAAGAAAATTCCTCGTATACTCTTCATAAAGTTCATATCCTCGTCCCTTTTGCAGCATAAAAATTTTGGATCTTGAGCAAAATATTATTATTGAAAGAAATATTATCGAAATATAAATTTTGTTTAATATTTAGTTACTGTTCTTTTCTAACATATAATGTAAAAATTAAGAATTCTATGCTGAAACCCTGATCGATTTAAATAATGTTATGCTAACCATTTTTAATTAAAACATTCAACAAAATTTAATTAATATTGTACCCATTTTTCATGGAAAAGATATTTTATGCCATTATGGCATTCTTGTACGCTCTAAAAACATTCATTATTCATCAAAGTTAATAAAATAACACAGACCAGTATATAAATATCAGAAAATATTACAGAGGTATCTGAAACAAACATAAATACATTTACTAATCCAATCAATTTCCGTTATCTTTTAACAACACTGGAGACATAATTGTGAAGATGAATAATTTAATCACGTTCTTTTCAGATAATGATTTACGCTTATATCGGTGCATTTAGTAAAAGTACTTAATCCTCGGCGACGATTCAAAGTCCTGATAAGTAATACCTTTATTGTCTAATAATTGTCTGAATAAATCATTTGTTAATTGGCCTTTTACTATTTTTGATTGACTTTACAACTCCTTCCCCTCAGACAAATATTGATCTTTGCTAATAATAAAGAGGAATGTGAGTGTGTGCATTTGTGTGTATCGGCGCTCTATAAGAAAGGTATTTGGCCTAGTACTGCCAAATATGACACAGATATGCAATGAAGGATGGAAAGTGGGCCTTAAAGCGTTTTCACTGAAATTCCACTTAATTAAAAGTTAAGTGATATTTTGTCGTTTCATCAAGCTAATTGGCGAAGATATTATTGCACCTTTGCAAATATTAGAAACTGTTTATTTACTAATATTAATTGAATTTCCATTAAGATTTTTATAAATTCCACAAGCATACATTTGTAACAAAATACCGTTTGACAGAGTTTGTACCAAATTTAGCAACATTTAAGAATAGTCACTGGAAAAATCTAGATCTTGATCAGCAATATAATCCTCTATCTTAAAAATTCCGACTCTATTGTTGAAATATTACGGAATGTACGGAAGCAAAGAATGTAAGATTAAAAAGCACCAAGTGTGCTCCTGAATATCATTTCTTCATTTTTTTGTTTTTGTTTTTATGTACGGATTATAGGGGATATCAACAATTACAACTACACAAACTGAATTCAGTTGTTCATTACAATACTAATATCTCATCAATCATCATCTTATTGTTCAATCAATCAATATTCATATTATTAGTACCTCAAGAGGTAGATGATTCAAAGTCTGGAATATGCAAGTGAAATTTCTAAATTTATTTCTTCAGATATTCAATCAGCATATCAAGTAAGATTCTATTTATTTTAATTGGTATAGGAGATGGCAAAACTTTATTTTGACATCTGACTATAAAGAAACTTAAATCTTTCACAGATATAAATGAAAAATTTGTCATTATAAGCTTGAAAATACCGAATTTGAATCTTAATGCAATGGAAATAATAAATAGGTTATACATTTATTCTTAAGTGATATACAAGTGATTTTATTTTCCAAAATAATATTTCTTGACGAATAAGATTTAAGGAAATTGCTGCTCAGTTTTGCCAGACACATATATTAGCTGGTTTTACATGCATAAGATCAAACTTACTGGATTGAGTAGAACATTGATGAATAATGTTTGGAGAAGTGTTCCAAACTTGAATTTACAAAACTAAAATTGTTCTAATCAATAATTTCTGCATCAGAAAATGAATACCGATTTCCAAGCAGACACGCATATCTATCGTTGCTTAACATATTGACTGCCACGCTGAATTTATTACTGTGTAATTTATATGTACCTTTCAACCATAAACATTAATTGGCCATTACAGTAGTCAAGTTGATAATTTAGCTTAAATCTTGGAAGTAATACCTCATACGAAACTGATGTGTTTCGAATATCTTCTATGTCAGATCTTTTCAAAATAAGAAGAAGCCAAACTTTGTAATATGGAATGCCAATGGCAGCTATATATTTCCGAATGAATTTTTAAAAAAATTTCGATTTTATTTACAAAATTTCGTTTAATGTCTTAAATCAAAATGGCGACTTGAACTTTAATATAATCCTCATGCAACTTCAAACTTGGACGTTCATCTAATTAAACAATTTTTAAATTTGTATTTTTGATAATTTATGCGATTTTTTCTGAAAAATTTCGAAAACTTAGTCTAAAACTATTAAATTATGTTTTTTAGTTCGTGAAAAGTTATAGCGTAATAAACAACAAATATTCAACACACCTTTGTCTCAACAATGTAAAAGAACATTATTGATTTGACAACAAACATTCTTTAAATAATAACAGGGCAACAATAATCAAATCATATTGTTGAAATTCTTAATTATTAGCTATAATAAAGACGACATCCCAGATTTAATCACAATTGATATTTCTTTGTGACTGCGAAGTGTGATAATTTTTACTGCGAGTTTATTTTGAATCTTCTTAAGAATTCTTGAGATTTTACGTTGATCCTTTGTTCTTTTGGGGCAATTTTAGCCATGAAGTGGTTTAGAAAAAAAATGTAAGGAATTTATGTTTCTTTTATTTAAGATTTATCATTCAATAGCAGTTAACTTTTAGGTTCAAAGAAAATTATTTTATTTTGCATTCATTTACAAATTGTTTATTATTTTCTTTTATATTTGAAGGTATTTTTTGAATACCGCAAAACTATATTCAATTTTCTGTCATTATTCAAATATTTTTTGTATATTTTAATAACCGTTTCAAAAATTTCAGGAATATGTTTTCATTAATTGGGCTATATAGCTTGGCATGAAAGCATTTTTTTTAAATGTCTTACACATCTTTATACTCCAGCATTCGAGAGCAAAATTAAAAGACCTTATATTATACGAAATACATTTAAAGAAATGAATTTTAAATAAATATATTATTTTTGACATTTAATGTTAAGTATACAGTTTTTATTAAATGTTGAATACTTATATAAATTAAAAACTACAGAAGATTTAGTTAAAAACAGGGACATTTTATCATCTGAAATTAGAGAAAAATGGTATACTCTTGATTGAATGTTTCAGTATGTTTAGTGAACTAATCACTAAAAATCTGAAGGAATTTAAAGTACTCATTGAATAAGACATGAAATAACTTCTACAAGAAATATATGCTTATGAATATATCTTGTGTTCAAGGAAAATATATACCGTGAAATATTAATATTTTATAGAATTTTATTTTAAAAGGTCTGATTGCAGCTGTCTTCATATTACTCTAGTAAAATTAATTTTACGAAGCAACCGTTCAAAATTTCTTAAAAATTTTCTTTCGTCGTTTCTAAAAAATTTTTTTGTCATTTTAATATTAGTGTTGCATGCACACTAAATCTTAGATTATTTATCGGGTACGAATGAAGTAGCGGCATGTCTAGTTCAGAAGTGGTTAAAAAGTTTGTTACAGCTTACGAAAATTTTAATTTTAGTTATACAACTCCTGTCTCTAAAGTGGAATGGAACGAAGAAGCAAATCATTATTTTGATTACTCTCAAAGAGTTCATTTTCATGAATTTTTTTAAGAGTTTTTTTTCCTAGTAAAGGAATTGTAAAGTATTTTTGAGATTAAGATTGATTTCAGGAAAGAATTTAGTTTAATTTAGTAGTTTAATATCATTTAGTTTATTAGATTTTAACGTAAAGTGAATGTATAATATCTATTCAGAAAGTCAAAAAGTTAAGGTTTTCAAAAAGAAATTGAAACATATCCATTGTTATCTCTTTGTAAAATTTGGTAGAAATTAATTTCAAACTTCTTTAGATATTCGCTAGTATCTCAAAATAGAAAAATAATTATTTATCAATGATTTGGTCATTAAAAATATAATGTGTAGTCAAAGTATTTATTATTATTATTATTATTAAAATTTCTGAAGTTATTCTTTATAACAAGTCTGAGAAAAAGTGGACAGACAGATTACTATTATTAATATCTCGTATATGACATCTAGAGAATGTATCGTAATCATCTAAAAACTCTTGCTTTTGAGGAATCTTCATGCTTTACAACTCCCTGAATTCAGAAAACATTTTTATTATTATACCTGTCTGTCCGTCTCTTACGAAAAAAAATAACATAAAAACATTTAGAGATAGACGGATGCATTTTGGTATACAGAAAAATAAATTTTGGTGTTACATCAAATTCGTGGATTTTCATCAAAATTTGAGCAAAATCCTTTAAGATAAAGTCTTTCTGTCCGGCTGTTCGAGTATAAATTAGCACGACAATATCAAAATGGACAAGAGTTAGATAGCTAAAAGAAGGAAAAAGGGAAAGTGCTAGATATCTAAAAGTTCGTTACACGGATTTAACGCCAATATTGTTGACATATATCAAATTTTGAGTTAAATGAAATAAAAATTGACCATCAATACCTCTGTACTTTGAAAAGTATGTAAACATAATAACCCAGAAATGCTATGAATTAATAGTATTAAAATTGATATGTTATATTTTGACTACAATTGTCGTTCTGTGTCAAATTCTAATATTAATCAGTTGAGAGGAACGTATTTAAAACGCATACTCTGTTTTTAGATAGTATAAACCATGTATCGAGAATCAATCGCCAAAAAACTGGCTAAGAATCGCGTAATATATACACTAAAAATGCTAAATTGGCACGAAATTTAATCATTCGTAACTATTATACACCGATACTACGTAAAGTGTTCTCGGCCTAAGCCATAGTCCACATTTTTTTCAGGGAGGGGAAGCACCTGCATTAAACAAAATGAGATAAAGTTTTGGGGAGACAACTCCCACTGGTCATTTAATTTACGAAAAGATTCCTAACTCGATTTTCAATTTCTCTAAGTTAATCTAGTACTTTCTTTTCAATTTCCTTTCTTTTGTACACTGCATCCCATGTATGTATAATAGGTGTGTTGTAACAGAATGTTACTGAGAATCATCATTCCTTTAAACTGCAATCACCACTTCTGCTATGAATTGGATTAAGGGAAAAAAGGGAATTTCTTTCTTTTTCTTTATTTACGGTTTATCATTCGCAGATTGTTTTATTTATATCAACTGAATGCTTTCTAATTATTTTCATCTTTATAAACATTTTTTTTTGAGTAACTATAAACAATATATCTTTTTTCCTCTTTGTATTTGGTCAACACGAACCAGGATAATTTTTTCTAAATACTTCTGATAAATCTGATATTTAGGGGGTTAAAAATATTTTCAAGTCTAGAACCTTCTTTATGCATTATTTCTGTATGCAAACTTCAAAGAAATTGCAACAATTTGAATTCATGTATTTTTAGTATGTATGGATAATAGTATTCAGTAACAAATATTGAGTCTGAATTTTAATAATACATTTCTCAAAATTTTTTACGAATTTTTTACAGGATTTTGGGAGCCTATATCTGGCACTATTATTATACAAAAAATAAACATTGTTCAATTGTTTTATCTCCAGAATGAATTACTAATCTTTCATCAAAAATCAACAGTTAATTGATAATCAGCTTACGAAAGTTCACGAGATAGCCTACAATCGATAACGCCTTTTATCTATTCCTTGTATATGTCATGAAAAAATAATTTTTTTTTTCAGATGTCAGCTATGCTGCATAACCTTCGACGATAATGATGAAATGATCGAGCCTCCATATGGAGACAACACAATTTCCGGCTGTGATGATTATGACATAACGCCAATGGTAAGTATTTTGAATAACCGAATAAATTTGTGTTTCATGATAAACGTTAACGGAGATTAAAGTGAGAGCAAATGTGAAATAATGGTAAATAAACACAAGTCATATTAATAACAACAAGCGAAAAAAAGCGTATACTGTGGATCTGACGAGATAGTAGCTGGCATTCTATCTAGATAAACGGGTGCATTTTGTCATTATTGATATAGGTTAAATGCGTGTTAGAAAGAAGCCAAATCCACACATACCTGGAAACTTTAGCTGGCGTTCCTCTTCAGAAATTAATAAGGAAGACTAATCCGATATCATATAATCCATAAGTCACACCCATCAGTTCGTCAGGGGCAGGCTATACATGTTTCGATTGGCGTTATAAGCAATATTTAGATGAATATATTGCTTGATTGTATGCCTTATTTTTAGTTATCAAACTAATGATAAAAATCAATACAAAGAACGTAAGGAACTAAATTAAAGTGAAGATTTAACTATATTTGTATAGCTCAAAATAATATAAGATATTTCATATTCCATCGCTTAAAATAGAAGGAACTATTTTCAAATAATAATATATATCTAAATTCTACAAGAGTGTATTATGTTAAACATTAAAATTCCATTTTTGAAACATTTTTAAGTTTTAATAAAGAAGAAGAATATTTTTTTTACCAAGAAATGAGTTTTCCAAGCAGTTTCGTTCAATCACTGGTTTTCTATATCGCGACTGGTACAGATAACTATCATGGATAGAAAGATTTTTCAAAAACTAAATTTAGTAAACACATTTTTTATTTTTATTTCATACAACACACATACATATATACAAAAGCATCAAATATATAATCATATATGAGCAAAGGTTAAAATAAATTTGTAGCTTGTTAATCGTTAGAAAGTCCAGTACTTTTCCGTTAGAAGCGCAAGCGAAAAATCGCCAATAATGTAGAATTCCGCCAAATTTCTTACACCAAATTCGCGTTAGGTTCTCAATTGGCGACATTTCCGCCCGGCTAAAGGAAAAGTACCGAAATTCCTTTGGAACTGTACATATATTATTAATACGTTTGGCATAAAAATGATTGAAGCTCATATTATTGGCAATTTGAAATAAAATATAATTTTTATGAATATTCTTTCTTAAAATGTTTTTATTTCTAAGACTTACCCTTATTTTGTTTTACTAGATTACGAATTATTGTTTCGTAATATGTAAAAGCATGTATATACATATATACATAAAACATACATAAATTATTTAAGATATTTCTTATTACATTGCTTAAACTCTAAAGAACTTAATAACAAAATATGCCCAAAATTCGTCGAAATGGATTAGAACACCGAAATCCCGCTTCTTAGTCATTGAAAGAGTTAATTAACGAGAGAAGAATTTATTTTCACATGAAAAGTTGTTTTCAAAGTAGTTACTTTCATTCAGGGGTTTTCCTATATTTTGAATAGAAGAGATAACTATTATGAATTGAGTAATATTTCACATACATTACTTGAACAGAATTTTTATTTACATTTTCTACAAACAAAATCATTAGGGATATATTTATATATAGATTAATTTTAAAATAAAATACCTTTGCATCTCATTAATCGTTACAAATTCCTTTACATTTTTTACACTTGTTACGAATAATTTAGGCATAAAAACGGTTAAGTTCGATAATATTGCAAGTAGGGATTGAAATAAAATTTCTTTGAATACTTTCTTTCTTGAGATGTTTTTATTTATTAGATTTAACCTAATTTTGTTTTACTAAAAGTAGAATATTTTACGTATTATGGATTTATAAAATGTAGATAATTTCACCCATCAAGATAAAATGAATTATATATATATATATATATATATATATATATATATATATATATATACATATTTCCACCAGATCTGATGTGTTAAACTAGATTTTCTTCGCACTTAAATTATTATTGTCTTCTCAAATTTAGTTATTTTCCTATCATAAGTCAAATTTTAAAAGAAAGTTTATTCATTTTCAGCCTTCTGAAATAAATGATATTGATAAACCTAAATATGTGCTCGAAACAATTTATAATTCAGATTGGCCTGATTTCAAAAAGTAGGTATTTTTTTTCCTTTGCATTAACTTATTGTTTATGAAATTTTGATTATTAGAACTTACTATCCAAAGCATATTAAAATGAATTCTAAAAAAAAAGTGCATGATTTTAAAGTATATTGTCTCTTTTCTGGAACAATAAATTTGTTGAAAAAACTGTTTTTAGAAAACGATTTTTATTACTATTTATTTCAACCTTTTAAGAAAATAAAATTATAACTCAAATTTATGAATATTATTGAATTAAATAATGCATTTTATGAAAACAAAACAAATTGGAGTTATCTTTTTAATTAATTCATACTATAGCAATAAGTGTTTAGAGAATATATCAATAATATATTGTCATGAAGAAATGAAAAAGTATCCATTTCGAAACTCAATCGTACATAGAAGTAAAAAAAAATTGATTAACACTTTGTAACCATAAATAAAGTATATAAGATATAATTTAAAAAGTTGTCATGAAGTAAGCCATTTTAAGCTAGAAAAACGTTCAAAAACAGTTAAATGTTTGAATATTTGCATAAAAAAAATAAAAGTCATCTATGGAACAAAATATACTAGTTAAATTATGAAAGTGTTTAAAATTTGATAAAAACAGACATCTGTTAGCTAAAAAGAATTATAAATATAATCAAAGGTAATCCAATAAAGAAATAAAATTCTCCTATATTAGAGGTTTAGCAAATTATTTACTAAAACTTTTGAAGATAGTATAAAATATATTATCTAGTGATTAAAGCATGAGCTGTATTTCTATCCATTCTTTAAATATTGGATTCATAAAAAATATGAAATTTCAAATTTTATTCACATTGTGAAGCAATTAAAACAACTTAAAATTTTTTCTAAATGAATAAATTACTTATTCTTTAATTCAGGAACTGCAGAAAATTTTGATAAATTATGCTAGATTAGAATAAATATTCACATTAGATTTTAGATCATGACATTTTTATAAGAAAATTATAACAAAGATTAGAATTTAAGGAAATAACATTTAAAAATGTAAAATAGAATTAAAATGTATGTAAATGCAAATAAAAAAATCAGTTTAACTTCCAAAAAACAGAATTTGTCGTTTACCTTAAGATTCAAGTAGTCATTTCAATGTACCTTATAGTGTAAATATATAGCAATCTATAGTTATGTATTTGAGGATATATGCTGCTGTCATACCATCAATTTAATTATATGAATCTATTTTAAATTCTGTTCGTTTATGTTATGTGCGTATACGTTATGTTATGTAAATTCTAAGTGTTTTGATTTGTTACATTTTAAGTTATGTGTTGTAGCAAGTTGTCTTATTAGTTGGTTGAAAGTAAAAATTTAATTACTTAATCCTAAGTAGTAACATAATTTCTTTCATTTCAGCTATGATTTTTTTCGCAAAATACGGCCAAATTTATCTGATGAATCAACTGTTTATCCCGGAAGCACTACAACCACAACAGAATCAGAAGTAAGAATAAATTGATAATGTGTTAAACCTTTAATATAAGACCTTACTTGGCTTTCTAATAAGATGACACATCCTATTTGGGACATTTATCTTTATTTCAATTCCAGTTATAACAAAGAGTCTTAAATATATTGAAAAGTTTCTAAGTTATTTTTTTATATTTTAAATTATTAAAAATCCTCACTTAAATGAAGATTTAAAACTAAAAATTCACTAATTTAATGTGTATATCTGATTTGCCGTTCTATTTGAAAAATGTGATGTGGAAAATTAATTTTCCTTTAACCCTTTAAAGGGCCATTTTTTTCTAGTCATATTACATTAAAAATTTTTAGTCTTGAAATTAGAATAAGAAAAGGGATTCATTTAGCTTATTAGATAAATTTAATTTGATTAATTTATTAATTTGGTTAATTAATTAAGTATCAAATCAAGACACATCATTTTGTGTAAAATAAAGAACTAAAGCATCTAAGTTTCTGTCTTGATAAAAAAAATTGTCAGAACTTATGCCAACCTACATAATTTCATACAAAGATTGATAAATTTGGTGGGAAGCATGCTTCCGACGGCCCTAGAAAGGATTAAATACAAAATAATACGCATATTATTGTTGCTTAAATAACTAAGCTATTTTTATAATTAAGATTATTGGAACAAAATTTATATGCATCTATTATTTATGTGAATGTAAGAGTGTACCAAGGAAATATTATTTAAATATATATTTATATTTTGTACATAATGGGTAATTTAATACTTCAGATCTTTTAATTTATATCTTTAAAATTGAAGGTAATGAATAATTTGTAATCATTTGAAGGTAATGAATAATGAAAATTGAAAATATAGTACATTATTACATGTTTTACAGGAGGTCAAAAAAGAATTTCAAGTTAATTTTTGCATTTGTGATTTTTCATCTATTTATAAACTTTGAGATTTCCCCGTTTTGACATTTCGTATATTATAATTTTTATGATACAATGAGTTTTCCATTTCCATTCTTTGAAAATTCTTTTATCCGTGGAGAGTTCTCCTGTTCTTCTGAAAACGGTAGATTAAGATTTACTAAATAATTCTTGTTTCTGAATCGGAAGGCTCATGTTTCGAGGTACATTTTTGTCAATGATTCATGGATTTTATGGAATATTTTATATGTTTATATTAATCTTATATCAGTGAGTTTGAAAATTCAGCTTTTTCATTACACACCTTACATTTAAAGAACTGTTTATGAAACTCTTCCTTTAACTAAAATTTGTATATGCATATTTATCAAACCCGACTCTAGAAAATATGCTCTACTCAATTTTGATCTGTTCTTTCCATACATAACTAAGGGTATTACACTATAAAGAGAACTTATTGTAACATTTTATTATTTTATAATTAACTAAAAATAAGTTGCATGAAATGAAGTAAAGATTTCAACCGTATTTATTACTAATTTTCCTTGCATATTATGTTAATAAAGTGCAACTTTTAATCGAACTTTCTCAATTCTAGACAACCAATTCTGATGCTGCTGATTTATGCGACCAATTGAAGGAAATAAATAGAGATCTGGCTATTTTATCACAAAAATTAGATGAAATATCAGCTCTACAAAAACTTCTATAAATAAATAATCTTGTCTTGAAAATGGGAATTTGAATGTCATCTTCTAAATAAAGAACCTACACATCTTGGTAATATATTTCAAATGTTATCAATATATTTGTTTACATATGTCATATCACATCCACGAGCGAAATCGCGAATATATCTTTAAATTTGATTTCATAGGCATGCATATTATTTGGATAAGTTAAGAATCTTTGAGTACATAAGTGCTGGCGGCAACACACAAGAATCTTCATCTTTAATAATATTTCGAGAGAAATGGATGTATCATTGATTAATTCACAATGTTGAAGAGCAAAACTTCTTATTTTTAGGGGAATTGTGTAGCAGTCCGAGTAACGAAATTCGGAAAGCAATTTTGGGATATACAACTGAATGTAACAGAGACAATGGAAAAAAATTCATAACATTAATATTCAGGTCATTATCAAAAACATTCAATAGGAGAAAAAAATACTTCGATACTATACTAAACAAATACTGTGATCCAGACAAAATTATATTGATATAAAAATGCGTTCATTGCTTATCTCATGCTTAAATTTTATGTCTGAAATACTGAAGTTAGCAAAACGCAATGCATGTTTAAAAATTACATAGAAAATTAGAGGACGTTGGTGGAGAACAAATCGATCTTTAGTAAGCAAAATTAAATTTTCTTTTAGAGTAATAAACATATTATCACAAAAGAACCAAACGTCACAATAGAAGACTGCCCATAATATTTTCATTGAATGAGCTAACCCAGTTGTATCTCAACGATGCAATTAAAGAATGTCTAACAGCTCATTGTTTAAAATTCAAGTTTAGCTTTATTTTATTTTATTTAGTGGACGAATGAATGAAACCTCTTTAAATAACAACTTTAGTTTTATTTTATTTACACCTTTTTTCTTATTACGAATTACGGCACAAACACAAAACAAGAAGTCTTTTTTTTTTTCAAATATATACAAATCACTGTTGTCACCAATCTTACTAAACTTTGCTGTTTCTGAGAACTCATCATATTGATTCAGTTTTGAACAAAAATGGAATTATTATTCTAAGAATGTTAAAATTAAAAGCATGATTAGGATCTAATTAGCTAGTCATAGATATTATAATGTTTCATAAACTCGATTATCAATTGCAAATATTCACACCATGGAAATAAGAAAATCTTAAAGTCTGAAAGTAATAAAAGTTACCTTCAGTACTTGTAATAAAATAGGTAGATGTACGCTGTTCACTGTACAGAAACAGGTTCAACAGATTCATTTTCAACAATTTTTATTAATTAGCAATCCGAATAGCAAATAATACACTTCTATGAAGAATTCTACTTTCAAAATACATCAAGAATTTCTCTACGTAGCGGTTGTATTGTATTAATATATTTATACATACACACGGCAGCATTGTAATTTTGAAATTATTGCATGTTTGACAAAAGGAAAACCAAGATGATATCGCACCTCAAATTTCAGCAGTTATCATGGATCTGTAACTTATTTGATGCGATTTCATCTTCGTTATTAATTTAATGTATGGGCCTAGAATAAACTATTTATATAAAAGATATGATAATGATATTTTTTGACTTATTTCTTTACTCTTTTCAGCTAAAAACATCAAGAAAAGACTGTTTCGTAAATTGGAAATGGTCAATTAATGTACTGGAAAGATAGACTGAATTTCCATAACATATACAAGAAACCCATATGATCTCAAAATGAAAGCAACAACCTCCAAATAAACTGAGATATCCTGGCAATATATGAGTAATATATTGAATGAAGCCTATAAAGCGCAATGCTCTTGACAAACCATGACTTCCCATGCAAGGAAATAAATATTCTATGTGAAAAATATGGAAAACGTAATCTGTGGCTTTCCAATAATTAAAGACATGGTGATTTTTCTTTAATGCACTACTCAGATTTCTGAACTTCGTATTATTGCACAGTTTGGAAGAAAAAGTCTGCGAAATCTAGAATAATCATGATCTCTCAAGTCAATAAAACGTTTCCTTTTAACTAGCCTAAACAATCCAGTGAATAAAGAATCTAGTGAAATCCAGAACTCCTTAGATTTGACTAAAAACACACTGCAAAAATTTGATACAGATATTGGATAAAACTGTGATTTGGGTTACTGCACGATTCTGTTTATAAGAAAAATGGGATCTATCAGAGAGCAGACTGTCAAATCACTTTAATAAAGACAATTTCATCAATTACAGCCAGACAATAGAATGTCGATGGACAGAACTCCTAAGTGGATAATGAGACTAATCTCTTCAAGATTTCTATACAAGAAAAAAGAAAGTCACTGAGAATTCTAGTGAATCATCGTATATGAAAACTACTTGCTAAATGTTATGAAAGAAGCTGGTCTCATAATATTTAGAATAAAAGCGTCGAACCAGTAGATACAATTATGGGATTACCATGGGTTTTATGACAAAGATCAGCATTGACTTCTTTTTGAAACCGTAACACTTATTCAAGATACAAAAGGAAGTTTCTAATACTCAAATTTTTAAAAATATAGAGTTTGAAAGACTATAGAGGATCGATAGAATCCTTATATGGGATGAATTTGAAGTACTCAAGTGGAATGTAGCATTACAAAATTTAGTTTCACTGTAGATGTCCCGAAATTTTGAATGCAAAAGTGTTAAATCTGATAAAAACAGTTTTGATACTTATCTGTTCCGAATACCTTATTGGTCGTAATAAAGTATTGCTTTCATATACATTAATAGACCTATATTTGAATGCATCTAATGGAGAAAATTTAGTCGAAATGCAATTGTATTCTGAATGTTTGACTTTATACAAGCAAAGTGTGTAGGCATTCGTGAAAAAATCCCTTTAACAAATTTTAGAGAAGTTATAGACTCTCTTTGAAAGAAATTATATAGTGCTTATCAAACAAGTTCCTTCAAGAGTGTTTTATAAGATTGGAAAATTATTAACTCCGGATAGAAATGCCAACAAATAATACCAATTATGTAAACTGAATTGAAGATATGCTACCGTTAATCCAGAAAACAGGAAAATATAAACTGAGCTATGTTGAATGAAGGCATATGAAATTTCAAAATAATTTCTACCTGCCAACAGATCTGATCGGCTTATGGAATGCTATTTAAACACAACAGAAGAAGACAATATTATGAGATTTATAAAAACAAATCCTGATTAATATATTCAATATACACGTAGAATACTTATTCAAAAACATTCAATATTTTAATTTTCAGACAAACCAAGTCTTTTCTAAATTTAAAAATACCACGATTAATTTACTTTGCAATTGTACTATATGAAAGCATGCTACATATACTTCAATAATTCAAACAAACTTAAGAGCTGAAACACATCGCGCAGAAATCCACTTATGGACTTGTGGTTATGAAAATATATACCTAAACTGAAACATTTTCTTAAACCCATTTGAAGCTTGTTTTCCCAACGAATTAACAGTCGACGTTAGAAAATTTTTTTGAATCATTCTGATGAAGACAATTTAGCCATATACTCAATACTACCTGAATGCATCAACGATCTGAAATTTTTTCAAACTGTGCTTGCAAATTTTTTCTTGGAAATATTGATGACTTTCTAATGATTAAAACTTGCCGTATAAATTAACACTTTTTTATTTTCCATATTAATATGAAGGTACTATGTGTAAAGATTTTGTTAAATATGAATTTAAAATTGATTAAATAATTTTATAATAACTAGAAGCAATATCATTAATAAAATGACTTTTATTACAAACCTGGCTTTGTGATTGCTATTTAATTGATTCTTCTTAATTTCTCCATTTAAATAAAACATTTTAATAAATTGCAGATTAGCCTTCAACTAGGAAATCAATTTATCACTGAAATCAAAGGTTGATTAATATTTAGAAAAACTGCTGTAAATTTTCTGAATCGCAAATTTCCGTGCTTTTTAAAAAAAATTTCTGGCTGTATTTTTATTCTATCTATTACATCATCAGGAAGAGTGGCTGTATTTAAAAATGAAATCTTAAAAATTTCTCATCATTGCATAGTTCTGGATTTAAACCTTAAATATAAGTATTACAAAGTTTCATAATTTTCATTAAAAATGTTTTTTATATGGAAACGTGGAAAATTAAGCCAAATCTTCATATATTGATCACCGACAAAGAGTAGAAAATGCCAAGATAAAATATTTGAAGCAAATATGAAAACAATTTAATTAAAAATCAACAATGAAACGTATCTTTAAATATTAAAAAATAAACCCTTAACATACGAATTTATTTCACATCTTAAGATTATAAAACCTATCTGGAACATTTTTTGCTATTTTAATTTCTATAATAATATAAAGAGCTTTGATATACGGAAGCGTGCTTTTTGCATTTTAAATTATTTAATACTTTCACTTAATTGCAGATTTAAAAATTAAAAATTAAGTAATCCAATGAGCGTATCATTCACATCATTCTATGCGAAAGGTTTAAAAATGTAATTAAAAGAGGCAAGTTAAAAGGGTAATTAAAAATTGATTAGAAATTTGTACAAGTGGAAAACTAATATAATTGAAAAATAATCTTTTGAATTTCTAGATAATATTAAATTCATTTTTGAGCCATAATAGTTTTACAAATTATGATGGAAAAACCCTCAAAGGTCGCTAAATTTCCTATTAAAATTATATTTGAAATTTCGAAGAAATCGCCCAAAGATGCTCATCTCTACTTTTCAAAATATGTATGTGCCAAATTTGGTAGGTATAGGTCAATTAGTCTCTATAAGGTTATTAGTCCGAAAACATATTTTCATACACATTCTACCTTATTAGTAGTAAAGGTTTTATTGAGTGAGCATAAAATCTATCTCAACTTCGCAAGCATGTGATGATATGTTTCAGTTTAAAGATACACGATTTTCCCCTCCAAAACTATCATAATTCATTGAAAAATGCAACATTTATACGATATCACAATTATTGCAAATTTTTCAGCAAATAGATCCTTTTGGATTAAATAGGCACAAGCATTATTTCCATTAATTGAACATTGTTAGTTAGTAGACATGCAAAAATTATTTTACAAGTAATAGGATCACTATAAAAATAGAAATAAATATTATTCTATAGAATTTGAGTTAACATTATTACGAGGATTAGGCAAATTAGCATGCATACCATCCAACTATTACATAATTAATAGACAAATAATGCTAATCTAATAAGTAATAGTTAGCATTACTTATTCTTATAATTTATAAAGTTAAATTCACGTCTGATTCGGAAAAAATATATTATAAACATTAAAATTTAGGTTTATATTTAATAACATGGCAACCATGATGCTTAATACTTTATTACTAATGCTGTGGATTTTGAGAGCAATCATTAAAATATTATTTATTATTTTATATTAAGAAAAATTTAAGTAGATATTTATTTCAATAAATTAGTCTAAATAAAATAATAACAGATGAACGTTCACCAGGAATGAAAGTAGAATTCCGATAGCAATAGTATATTGATTGATTGATTGTGGCATTCTTTACTACATTGATTTTTATTTACAATATCCGTAATAAATGTGTCAAAGATTTCTATAAAAAATTAAAGCTTAAATATGCGACTGCGTCCAAACACATCCTACCAATTAAAATCTGAATTTAAATCCGATTTGAATATTACTTTTAATTGGACTCAAGAATGCCACAATATCCCAGCTTTTAAGAATGTGCTTTCGTAATTTAATTAATTATACACAAAGAGAATATTAGTAAAAGGTATTTGAAGATTATACATATTTTTTCTTTTTTTTCCCTCGTTTATGGAGCACACAAATAGAAAATATTGTGTGTGTTTTTTTGTTCGTTTTTTTATTTATTTAACCACAAGATTTTAACTAACCATTCCGTTTCCTAACTCTCCGAGTCCGAAAAGTACGTTTTGGAAATTATATCTTCCTCTCTCAGAACAATTTAACTGAAAATGCTTAGAGTTAGATTGATAAAATTTGTAGCTGCAACTAAGAATACGTGTGTCGAATGCTTTTAAATTTTTAAGGAAATCCATCCACAGGAAATTCACTTGTCTATTCAACGAAACGGGTTCATTCCGAGTCAATACTTCCGATATGAACATTTTAATTACAATGCACAAATATTTAAATAAATTAAATATGGTACACTTTTTCAGTATATAAAATTTATAGCTATATCATATTTTGAATCAAACGAATCAATAGGTTGACTGTCTGTCGGCCTGTACATTCCAATGCATATAAACGCGATAATTCAATAACACAATGATTTAGATAATGAAATCTGGTATGTAATCATATTACCAAAATTGCAGTTCCTGTCTGTTTTGGTTTCAATTGGACAGAAAAGGCACCCAACATGCCAATTCGGTTTTGTTAAATACTAGGAAGTATAAAACGCTCGTGTGAAAAGAACTCAAATTAAAAGAAAAAAATCAGAGCAATCTTGTATTTACGACCGGATCGAAAGTACGTAATTTTTATGCAGATACGAGGGAAGCATCTTATCATTACTAAGGTGTATGCTGAGATATTTTAAAATATCATCAAATGATTTCTATTTCAATAATAAATATAAATAAAATTATACTTTTTAAAGTAATAATTTAATGTATTTGTATTTTTTTGAAAAAAATTTATATCTGTTATATATATTTTAGATTGTTATAAAATGTTTTATTGAATATTTTTGAATAAATATTGAGAAGCTACTGTAATGAAGAAACAAAATACCATTCAAAAAGCGAGTATATTCGATAAATTATCTAAAATGAGTATAAGCTCAGAAACCGAAAGCATTGGTCTTTGAAAATTTTTTAGTTATTATATAGTTAAAGTGTAGTAAAAGAAAGAACTGTAATCTATATTGCTCTAAAGCAATAATTGGAAGAAATTTTAAAGGATTTAATATTTTCCTTAGAAAATGTTAACGTTTAATAATTAAAGAAATGTCAGACAAACTACTTAAAATGACGCTTCGAAATTTCTTTATTATTGAATAAGAAGAAATACTCAAAATCAATTTCTTTACAGTAAATGGAAAGACTATATGTTTAAAAGACGTCTGAAAAAGTAACAATAAAAACTTCCTGATAAAAAAGTTTAGTCCATAAAATGTGCTATATTATTTTCAAGTCATTTTTCTTTCTTTTCTAAAGATTATCGGCACATAATCCATTGGTTACTTTAGTTAGATAAAGAAGTTAACTTTGTGCAATAGTTGCTGGTTTGCAGTTTATATCTTCCATAGTTTTTACTCGGTTTCAACAATTATATTAATATACTTTTTCTTAATATCTATACAATTACTTTAAAGATACAACTTTTTTTTTGTTAACAGAAACACTGATAGCCAAATAATGGAATTTTATCAATGTTAAAATGTCAGACGATAAAAATAACTCATGCAATCAAATAAAAATACTTCGGTTAATATGAATTATATTAAATGAAATATTTCTAACATTTATCCGCATGTGATAGTAATCCATGTTTTAAATATTTATTCTCACAAATATACATCTTTGAATTCTAGAGAATATAAATATTGATAAAAATGTAAAATCATGATATATCGATGCAATAAAGTCAAAAATTAAAACAAAATATGCCTATAAAAACAATAAAAGTAATATATCTTTCTATCTGTGCAATAATTGCTGGAGTATTTTTATGTTACTATAAGTACGAGACAGTAATCTTCAATCTGGATTCAATTTATAATAATCAAGAAACTACTAATTGAAAAATTATTCGTGAAAACAACTTCGTAAGTAAATTCAAAATAACACAATTTAATTACCAATAAATTATATTGATTGACAATTTATTTCTAAATTTATTATCTCTAAAATTTCCCATTCTATTGATTAATGAATTAATTTTCCATTATTGTGCTTTTCTAAATGTATATTTTAAAATATGTTTCGTCCCAAATAAATTTGTAATTTTAAATTAATTTTAATATAAAAGTATTTTTTGTTTGATTTTTTTTTAAAATTATCATTTACATTTCACTAAAAATGTGCATATCTTATTCGATTTCACGAGATTTGACAAGTGTTTGTGAACTTTTAAAACATATTATCTAAATAAGTGTGAAAATTTTAATAAACTTCATTCATTTGAGGAATTTTAATAGCCCATATGATCCTATTATAATTAGCACTAAAATATCTTTCTGAAAATCATCCAGTAAAAGCTATTATTTACTTCGATTCTTTGAAATCCTTGAATGGTGGAAAGCACGGGATCTTGCAAAGGAAATCAAGCGTTTGCAATTTCATGGATACCAGCTCATGTCGACATAACAGGTAATGAACAGGCAATTACTGCAGCTAAATGTGATACTACATATCGTCCTCAGCCTCTTCATTATACTGATATCAAGAGCGCACTACGTAAGTGGATGCTGAAAACTTGGCAAAATGACTGGAATCAAGAAGTGAATAATAAACTCCACCAAGTAAAACTCCATATTACTACATGGACTTCATCTTTCAACAGGAAATTTGATGCAATTTTAACTCCACGTTTCACTCACAGACACTTACTATTTGGTGAATCTCCAACTGTGTGCGGTTCATGCAATGTTCCACAGATTATATGCCATATTTTAATTGAGTGTTCTAATTTTTACAGAGACCGTATCAACTTTTTTAACTCCTCTGATTTTCAAATGTCTTTCCTAATAGGAGAAAGACCTCACACAAATTTATTCCCGTTCTTAAAAAAAAATCAGAATTTTTAGTGATATTTAAATTTACAATTATACTTTTACATACTGTTTTACCAGTTTTTACGATGAATTTATATAGAACTAAATGGAGACTCGATAAGTGAACTTTTCGGTGCAGCATATCCTAGAAAAGGATCTTGCACCAGAAAATTATTACATCCAATTAAATGATCCTAAAATCACTCAATTTATTTTTAAAAATAATATCTTTCAAATAACTAATTTAATTGGGGTTTATTTTTTCATCAATATAATTGATTGAACTTGTGTAAATGAATTAAAACTAATTTTAAACATCTGGCTGCGTTATTCTTTAAAATCACTATTTAGATGCGATGTTTGAAAATAAGTTAAAATATCCTTCAAAGAAAGTGAACTTAGAGTGTATGTTACACGATAATAAAATAATAAAAATCTGTAATCGTAAAAATAAACACTCTAAACTGCAAAAAAAGAGGGATGCAACAGAAAACGGACGTGGAAATTGCAGGATACGTATCTGGAGGGTTAATTTAGGGTAAAAGGCATTCTTCATTTAAAACAATTGCTTTTGATTAGCTCCGAATTATTTTTTATTGTAATCTTTAATTAGTATTTAGAGCATTTTTAATGCAATTCGTAAGCACATAAAACTAATTTCTAAAAATTAAATACTTAATATAAATCACAAAAATAAAAATAAAACATTTCTTCTTATATGTTTTATGCTGATCCATGTAAATTATTTTAATAATATTCATTATCACTCATTCATTTATGAAAGAAATTTTGTATGTATGTAATTTCATTATTACATACAAAATATCAACACAACTAGAATTCTATTTATATTTTATGTTGCGACAGTTTTATGTTATATCTATATATCTAGTATCTCTAACATGTATTTTTTATTCATAAATTTAAGAATAAAGAAAATACCCACTAATATCTTAAAATATTAAAGTTACTTGGAACAGAAACAAAAACACAAATATATACATATATTATTCAAGATTTTATATATTGGAATAATTTTATTTATTTGAATATCTTAATTTGAAATTCAAACATTAAAGCTGCTTCGAACAGAAATGAAACAAATATACATAAATTATGCAAAATTTTATATCTTTTAGTAATTTTATCTATTTGACCATCTTTATTTGAAATTAAATGCCATATTGAGGAGTGAACTTGAACATTCTTTATTAAAACTCAAAATCATCCAATTCAAATTCCTCGTAAACTAAATTTATTATATATAATGGAAACATAAATTAGCTCTTATTTATTTTCTGTCATTATTTAAATAATTCAGCTGAGTAATTTGGATATCAGATTCGAAAGTAAATTTCATACTCCTCTTTCTAAATAAAACAATTATAACCTGCGAGTCTAGTAATAAAAAAGAAAAGCTATATTTTTCACTCAAATGGGAGTAATTCCTTACAAATAAAATCTTACAATCTTTTTAACATTTTCTTTCAGTAGTACAGATTTATTTAATCGTTATAGTTATTTTAACTGCCATCGTACTCATGAAATAAAATTTCATTCTTTAAAAGCTATTCTTTTGTGTACATCTTCAATCATCTTTAAAGTCTAATGAAATAAAGTTTCAAAACTCATAAAAAAGCTAACACATAAAATTTCATATCGAGCCTTTAATAAAATGTGCTTTGTATACTTTTTGCCTTTGTCTTATAAGAGATTGCATTTGTCCTACTCGGCACATTGTAAAACTGAATTACTTTTAGCATGTGAAAGTGATAAATAAGAATTTTGACTTGTATAAGTTTCATTAGACCTATCGACATTCAGAAAGTAGTAATAACTTTGCAGAAACCTATCAATATTTAATAAGAAGTTTTTAAAAAATTCTACTTTAATTAAGTTTACTATAGCAATTCTTTGTCCAAATAATATTTAGCAAAAAGAGACTTTATTGTTTAAGTTGAATTGACAATTTAAAACTATCTCTTCGAATTATTTCTTAAAACTATTTTTTTTTGGGGGGAATGTCTTTTAAATGCGTTCAATCTCTTTTTTATCTATTGTGAAAATGTTTTATCTATTAAGAAAATCGCACAATTTTGCTGCTATTTTCTATGAATTTTTAAATACAGATTCTTCATAAAAAAGTGCAAATGTTTAATATTGCTTCCATCTATATTTTATCCCATAATAGGTAAAATATAACTAATACTCTAACGGCTATTGAATAAATTCTAGTGCAATAATTCCCAGAATTGGCGAATAGAATGAAGGCTGTCAAAAGTACAGGAATTTTCGCAATATTTTGTAGAGTGAAGATACTAGATCTTTCTAAAAGTTTCTGTACCCTGTCACGGAAAGTAAAAAATGGATGAGCACGCATTAGTGTCAATATCCGAGTGAATCATCTTTTTGTAATGCTGATTGTAAAGCGCAGCTGTCGAGCTGCAATCCGAGAGGAACTACTATATTATATTTAATTAACAGTTTATTATTTTCATATGTTTGTTGATTTTTGCAAGGACAACAATTTTACATGCTGGCATATTTTATCTATGTTTTTGTACTTTCACTTTGAATAAAGCAACAATATTAATTACTGTGACTGAGCTTGCATTCTACAGACGGATTTTCCGTATCAATGTTTTTTTAGCCTCCACTCAAGTGCATTGCTCTTATTTACGCCCTAATCATAGAAGCACAATATCTCTTATAGACATTTTACATCTAAGCTTTTTTCCATAAAACTCATTTCCATTTTATAGTCATTCGTAAAATTGTCTCCTAATTTAAAAACATTGAAATTTATTTAATACAGAAAAGTAAATAATACAATATGACCTTTACATTTTGATCATTAAAACTGGAAGAAAATTTCAGCATAGAAAATACGTAGCTACAATGAAAACGATCTCATTTCATCACAAAATGAAAATGTTGTTTTAAGAAACATACTATAATTGTATTTAAAAATTTTATTAATTTCAGGAATTAGTCGAAATTAAACTACAACTTTGTTAATATTTAAAAGATAATTATTCAATTTTTAAATGATATGCAAATATTTGTGTTTTTGCACTATAATACTTTTGTCTTTATTATTGAGAAACGTCAAAATATTGCTTGGTTATTAATTCATCACAGTTTCATTCCGAATTCATATTATCACATTCCAAAATGCACATGTACCAAATTGGCATTATTCAAAATTGATTAGATTACAGAGTGATTTATTTTGATATTATCAATCCATTAGCTCAAAATAGTTTTGAGATATATTCCCTAACCCAAAATCGTAAATCTTCTATTAATTAAGTCAGACTGTTTGTCTCGTATAGATGCACAGAACTCCAAAAAGTTAATGTACGAGTCGACAGCCTTTAAGACCATCGCTAAAAATATCTTCTGACTTCATATGACTATGTTATTGAATGATAAATTAGAAATATTAATAATTTAAATGTAAATATCATATTTATAGAATAGTGGGTAGAGTAAAATCTTGAACCGAATCCAATTACCTATCATATCACAAATAAAAAGTAAATTGTATATTAAAAACCGATTTTGTTGACCAGCTAGTTAGTCGGAAAGTTTTGTTGTCTTTACTTCCAATTAAATTTGTGCATAACCTAATTTATGATTTCATCAAAAAAAAAATGTTTTTAGACATCAATTTGTAACTTTGCAACGAAGAACAAAACTTTCACATGCGAAAATCTGAAAATAGAAATATAAGCAATCATAGCTCTCACGACTTCGATCAAGACACACAATTTAATATGACTGAAGAATGGAATAACACCTTTCTCAAAGTATCAACTCCCGTTGGTACTTATTATTTTTAATTAAAATATTATTCATTGTATTCTTAAATTAATTTGTTATGAATTGTATGTATCGAATTAAAATGGCTCCTTATCAGGAAACTTTATTTATATTACCACTTTCTTCTCTTAGAGAAATTACGTTCATCATTTAAGAACAATATCGTTCTCCAACAACACACAGCATGTCGGCAATATATCGTTATTTAAAAAACCCTGTATATCCATATAATAGTTTAGCAATAAAAGCAGGATAAAAATTATCGTTTGATTTGCACTTTAACAGGAGGTAGATTGTTATTTTACGAAATATATAGCTAAACCACAATATGCGTCAGTTTTAAACTTTAAATTATTATTTCATGAAAGAACTAGCTATCCTATTCTCATACTTCAGGAATAATATATAGACATTTTTAAGTATCAGTAGAATTCCGTGTTTTTCAATCAGAGAAATAAAAATAATAGATACTCAAGTTAATGACTCACGAGCTGTCTAAATCAATCTTTTTTCCCCAGGATGGCATATTAGCCACCTTTGGCGACCAGCTGTTTCACCGGCATTGATGGTTACCAAACCTTTCAACTGAATATTTTATGTAACTTGCTCTTGTAAGCTTCATAAGAAAAGTATTTTAAGAATTTAAAAAAAATTATAATCACATATCACGTACTATTTTAAAAACCTTATACATTTTCATTCATTTTACGATGCATCTTTTTAATTTTCTATCATCTCATCTAAAATTTCAGTTTCCGTATGAAAAACGGAACTATTTTTCAACTAATACGAAAACCTTCTTGGGGGGGATTAAATATCTTTATTTGAAATATAAGGAGAGAAAAAAAGTAGTTCAATATTAAAATTTCAAGTGTACTACAGAATATTTCTCAAAATTTTAGTAATACCTCACACGATTATATAATAAAAAATTCTCTTATGCATAAAACACTTCAGTGCACTATAATAACAAATTAATGATCAAACGTTAAGAATGATAAAATATCTTAAACAATCAAATATATTAAGTTAAAGTGTAACAGATTTTATAAATGAGTGATGAAGTAATTTATTAATTGCTTACTTGTAAGTTTAATCTTCATTATAAGTACAAATTATTTTAGAGAGAAATGTAAAAACAGGCTTGAAATAGAATTATTCTTCTTTTGGAAAAATAAATCTACCATTATCATCAACATTGAAAGAATAATTCAGGATGAAATATTAATATAAAAATGAAAACAAATTGAATTTCACTTCCATAGTAAAATATTTTTTTAAAAAAATATGCTTAAATTTTTTATGATTAATTCAAAATTAAAAGAAAAAAATTATAGAGCAAAAAACTGGCATCACAGAAAATATTTTTTTTTAATTTTGTGATTATTTAAAATAAATTTTTATACTTTATACGTTCAAACATTATTGCTGAAAAACGATAAAGTTTCTCTTAATATTTAATTAATTGAAATCTAAAAAAATCCTCCTAATTGCATATTTATAATTTCCAAATATTTAAATACCGGGTTTGCTGGATCAGTATCAACAGGCGTGTATAGAATACCAGCACATGCATCCGTCTTTATTCCCACGTACCATAGCTAGTTGCACAATATTATTAGATATTATATGATATGAATCAATATTTCACAATATTACACAATATTGTATATTATTTGTCTCCTACTAGAATTATTAGTAAAGGTTTAACCCAAATAAATTGCAGAAATTTTAATGCATGACGACAGTTTAGTTCCATATATAATTGTAAGGACAAGTGTCTTCATATCTTCATATTTTTATGGTAAAAAAATAAATTCTATTTTTAGGTTATAATTTTCTGTGTCCACAAATTGAACAAATGCGGATTACTGCCAAGAAATTACTTACAAAGAATTCTTTATCGATCTATTTCATCAAATGGACGTAAAAGACATCCGTCCAAGACAATTTTATTTTCTAACTAAACAAAAAATATACTGCCTTAGTTCAATCCAGGAAATCTGAAACCTCCACAGAACGATTCCAGTTTTTCTTTTCTTGTTTTGTAATTTGCGATATCGGAGGTGGAAATAACATTTCTTGCTTTTACAGCAACGTAATATAGAAAAGTCGACAGTACGTTAAAAGTACGCTAAAATATAGAAGGAATTTTTTTGTCCTTATAACGTATCTTTCCATTCTTAGTTCTGAAAGAAAGAAATACCTAATCCTTTTCCTCTTTATTCCAAATCTTTATAGAGCAAAGCTCCAGCTTTGTGTATCATTGTTTTATTTCTGGACAGACGACCAAATAAATAAGGTGAGTTGGAGATAAGCCATATATGAAGGTCGCAACTTCCACACCGGAAAATCTGCAGTAAATGTCGAAAAACATATTTGAGAAGAAATGTAAAAAACAAGTTTCCCGTCATTTGGAAGAAATATTAGAAATGAAGCATTTTAGTATGAGTTCATAGTTTTTACCTTTACCATTTTATCTTATTATTCAGTAAAAGTAACTTAAAATTAACAATGTAACTATTGGTGATTATGGATTATTCAATCTTATGACATGGAATTAAGCATCTTTTCTTATATGTTGACGGGTAATTTATTCTTAAAGTATAATAAGATAATTTATTCTGACAATACAACTTTTGTGTAATAAGTGAAGAAAATGTATTACTTTGTGGTATTTATCTCGTTTTTCTCGTTTATTTGAAGATTAAAACTAATGTATAGTTAGAGAAACTCTTTGCTCTATCTTTCAATGATATCAATTGAATTAATCGTACAAAAAAAATGGAGATCTAAATTTCAGTTTTTTTTTATTAGTTTGATTTTTTTTCTTATTTTAGAGATAGATTACCCCCCCCCCCTCCATGTGTTGTTGGTTAAACAAATGCAAAAAAATTGTGTCAATATTGTATTTTGAAAATTTCAACTCCATTTCCCAAATTTAAATTTTTAAAAGTATATAAGTTATTGTAGAATTATTTATTTATTTATTTTTAATTTTGATTTCAGAAGTGAAATTATTATTTAATTTATTTGACTTCAAACTTGTCTGAATGCATTTCATAAAAGCAGTCAATTATTTATTCAATGTTCATGCTAATTAATCCCTCAATTTTAACAGCAGTGGATAAAATGTGTCTTCTCTAAATATTAATGTACACATTTTATTATGTATTCTTTCAGTACAATATTTCATTTCTTTCAAATGTTAATTATCAATCAATACTTGAATGAGCTTAATTTTAATTCCATTTTAGTATACCACCTGGTAGTAAGACTGAGAGACAATATTAAAGAAAACTAAAGACTAAAAAGTAGCTAATAGCAAAACAAAATATTATAGTTTTTAGAATACTAATAGGACTGCGCTTTAAATTAAATTTATCATAAATCCCCTTATCTTAATCCTTTAAGTTAACTCTTTCTATCGTAAGATTATTTTGTTCAAATGAAAAATTAATGTTTTCAGGTTTTTATAACAAGGAAAAGTTAGAGATTGATGAAAAAGGGAGCGAAAACTGAAGGAAAATTATATCTTCCACTCCTTCGATTGGGCTTCAAAACCGTGACATTTGTAGAGATTGAATTTTTTTAATGTTTCCGATCTCACATTATCAAGAAAATAAACAGGGGAAAAAAGTGAAATTATATATTTATATTTCTGTAAAAGTGAATTCTCCAGAAAATAATTTTTGAAAGAAAGAACTTGGAAAGAACTTTCTTCCATGAAAAATAGATTCCTAAGAATCTGTGAATCAACAAGTAAAGTGTCAACTATTGAAATTATTTCTTTGCTTTTTGAAAAATTTTAAACACGTGCATATTTGTTTGGTATACATTCCAATTGCTGTGCAGCACTGATGCATAGTAATTTATTACAAAATTCAGTATAATACAAATCAAAATGACGACAAATATATTAAAACAATCCTCATGCAACTTCAAAATGGGATGTTCATCTACTTAAATTCATTTCTGTAAATCATTACTTTTAATAATTTTTGTCATTTTTTTTCTAAAATATTTCAAAAATTCAATTTAAAAATCATACAACGCATCTTTTAATAACTCGAAAAATGAAGACGTAATAAAGAACTAATATCCAACAATTCTCATCCTGAATACTGGAAAAGAGCACTGTTAATTTTGATAAATATTTTTTTAATAATAACAGTACTATTGCAATCAGAAAACATTGTTTGAAATCTTAATTGTTAGCTAGAATAAAGGAATGATCACAGAATTAATCACAATTGATATTTCTTTGCGTTTGTAAAGTGTGATAATTTTTATTGCGAGCATATTTTGAATTTTCTCACGAATTCTTGAGAATTTACGTTGATTCTTTCTGTTGTAGTGGCAATTGTCGCCATGAAGTGGTGTAGAAAAAAAATGTAAGGAATTTATATTTCTTTAAGATTTATCATTCAATCGCAACCTACTTTTCAGTTTAATGTAGATTATTTTACATTCATTTACAATTTTTTTACTATTTTATATTTTAAGGTTGTTTTTTTTAATGCCACAAAACTATATTCAGTTTTCTGTGACGATTCAAATATTCATTGTATATTTTAATAACTGCTTCTAAAATTTCAAAAATATGTTTTGATTAACTAGGTATATTGCTTGGCATGAAAAGACTTTTTTAATGACTTAAATCTTCTTTATGTACAGCATTCCAGAGAAAACTTTAAAGAGCTTACATTATATACGAAGTACTTTTAACGAAATACTACTTTTAATAAATATAATATTTGTGATATTTAATGTTAAATATACAGATTTTTTTTAATGTTGAATATTTATGTAAGATGAATTTTTCAGTAACTTTAGTTAATTTAATCACGTGAAATCTGAATACGAAGGAATTTAAAATATTCATTGAATAAGACATAAAATAGCTTCTACTATAAATATAAGCTTATGAATATATCTTTTGTGTTTAAGGAAGATATATTCAACGAAATTCATTAATGTTTTATATAGTATTATATTTAATATAATTTTGTTTTTAAATGTCTTATTTCAGCTGCAATGAAAGCAATGGTTCAAAATTTCTTTAAAATTTTGTCGTCGTTTCTTAAAAAAATTTCAATGATTTTGATATTAGGGTTAATAAGCACACTAAATCTAAGGTTGTTAATCGGGTAAGAATAAGGAAGCGTATGGTCTAGATTAGAAGTGGTTAAAAAGTTTATTATAGCTTGAGAAAACTTTAAATTTAGTTATACAGCTCTTGTCTCGAATGTGGAATTCAATGAGTAAGCAAATCATTATTTTGACTACTCTCAAACAGTTCATTTTCATGAATCATTTAAAGAGAATTTTTTTCCTAGTAAAGGAATATTAAAATATTTGAGATTTTGAAAGGATATCGTTTTATTTTTAGTTAAATTCAGTTAGTTTATTAGATTACTGTATAATTGGAATATATAGTAGCTATCCAGAAAACTTAAAAGTTAAGGATTCCAGTAAGAAAATGAAACATGTATATTTTTATTTCATCGTAAAATTTGGCAGGAATTAATTACAAACTTCTTTAGGTATTCAATATTATCTTAATATAGTACAATAATTATTTACCAATGACTTAAACATTAAAGATATATTATGTAGTTAAAATATTAATTAATTTGTATTAATAATTAGTTTATTATTAATTTTTGAAATTTTTGTTGTTATTCTTCATAACAAATCTGAGAAAATGTGGACAAACAGATTACTATTACTACTGTCTCGTATTCGAAATGCAAAGAAATTGTTGTTATCGTCAAAAAACTCTAAAGTTTGACGATTCCTTACGTTTTAAATCTCCCTGAATTAATTTAAAAAATATTATTACTATTATGCCTGTTTGTCCGTCCGTCTCTAACAAAAATAACATAAAACTACGTTGTGATAAACGGATGAATTTTGGTATATAGACAGATAAATTTTCGTGTCACATCAATTCGTAGATTTTCATCAAAATTTGAGCAAAATCCTTTAAGATAAATTTTTTCTGTCCGGCTGTTCGAGTATAAATTAACGGGATGACATCAAAATGTAAAGAGCTGGATAGATAGTTTAAATATATATCAAATTTTGAGCTAAATCAAATAATAAATTGACCGTCTATCTATCTGTACTTTGAAAATCATGTAAACTTGATAACTCCAAAAACGCTATGAATTAAATATATAAAATTTCGTATGTTATATTTTGACCACAATTGTAGTTTTGTGTCAAATTCTGATCTTAATCAGTTTAGAGAAACTTATCTAAAACGCATATTCTAGTTCCAGATATTATAAACCGTGTTTAAGGAATCAGTCACCAAAGAACTCGCTAAGAATCACACGATATATTCAGCAAAACTACTAAATTCCCGCCAAAAGTTAATATTTCGTAACTATTATACGTCAATACCATGCAAGGCGTTCTCTGCCTGTTAACACTTCTTTGCAGGGAATGGGAGAAAACAACTCTATTAAAAAATATGCGATACTGTTTTGGGGAGACAACTCCCGCTGGTCATTTAACTTGCGGAAGCATTCCTAACTCGATTTTCTCAAGCTCTAAGATAATTTAGCACCTCCTTTTCAATTTCATTCCTTTCATACTCTGCTTTCCCTGCGTGTATATTAGGTGTTTAATAACAGAATGGTAATGACAATTCTCATTCATCCTGTAAACTGAATTCGCCCACTTCTGCTATGAATTGGATCAGAAAAAGGAAAAAAAAAGTGTAATTTGTTTCTTTTTTTTTATTTTGTTTAGCGTTTATCATTTGTATAATGTTTTATTTATATCAACTGAATGCTTTCTAATTAGTTTCATTCTTAGAAATACTCAAAGAGTAATCAGAACTATATATCTCTTTACCATTCTGTATTTGCCTGCGCACATTAAAATAATTTTTTTCTAAGCGCTACTGACGTATCCGATGTTGTTGGGGATAAAAATATTTTCATGTTGAAAAGCTTTCTTTATGCATCATTATTCGTAGGCAAACTTCAAAGAAATTGTAACGTTTGAATTTATGTATTTATGAATAATTTCTGGAGTTTGCTTCTGTTAAATTTATAGGTGATAGTTTTCAGAACAAAGTATTAAACAATTGTCTGAATATTCTTAAATATTTTTCTAAACATTTTATTTGCAAATTTTCTATAAAATTATGGCAGGCTTAAACAAAGAGAGAATGATAAAAACTCTTTTTGAACAAACTGAACTAATTCATACTCTTTGTTACTATTACACAAACAAATGTAACAAATGTTTAGTACAAAATAAATTACTAATCGTCATTAAAACACCAATAGTTAATTGATTATCTGCTTAAAAACAGTTAAGGGCATAGTCTCCCAACTGATAACTATAACTTTTATCCTATTTCTTGTATATGAAATGAAAAAAATATTTTTTCTTCAGATGTCAGCTATGTTGCATAACCTTCGATGATAATGATGATATAACCGAGCCTCCATATGGAGATAACACAATTTCGGGCAGTGATGATTATGGCATAGCACCAATGGTAAGAATTTTGAATAACCCAATAAATTTGTGTTTCGTATTAAACAGTAACGGCTCAATTGAGAGCAAATCTGAAGTGATGGTAAACAAACACAAGTAATATTAATAGCAACATGCGAGGGAAAAAACAGACGTTGTACAGCTAATTCTAGTATAGCATGGATCTGACGAAAAAGAGGTTTGCATTCGACATAGATAAACAGGTGCATTTTATCATTCCTGATACTGCTTAAACGCGAGTTAAAAATAAGCTGAATTCACAGATTTCCGGTAAACTTTAGCCGACACCCCTCTTAAAAATTTAACAAGCAAGTCTTATCCAATATCATACAATCCTTATGTCACATACGCGAAGTCCGTGACAGGCTATAATTGTTTGGATTAATACGATAAAGCAATATTTAGGTAAATATATTGATTTATTGTATGATTTACTTTAGTTATCAATCTCACGACAAAAATGGGTACAAAATAGTTAAAGAAAACATCATTCAAATGATGATTTAAACCTAATTATAAGATTCAGAGTTATGCAAGATATTTGGATTAAATCACTTAAACTCTAAAGAACTCTTCTTAATAATAAAATATGTCCAAACTCCTTCAAAATAGATTCTGTTGAACATCAAAAGACCCATTTTTTATAAAGGAGATTTTTTAATGAAGGAGTTTTTTGATAAAGGAATAAGTTTTAATAAAGGAGACAAAAGATTAATTTTAGAAAGAAAATTGTTTTCAAAGCATATATGTAAGGTCATTTATTTTTTTATATCATAAATACTATAGATTGCGATTATGGATTGTGTTATATTTCAAAAACATAACTTAATATACGGAATTATTTTCATTTGCTACAGAAGAAATTAAAATGCAAATACATAAAAAAAAAATTAACAGGAATATATATATATATCAACTAATTGTAAAACGAAGTACGTTTGCAGCTTTTCAATCATTAGAAATTCCTTTGTATTTTTATACGTGTTATGAATCATTTATAAAAATAGTTAAGATTCATAATAATTCATATTCGCATGATCCGATGTGTTGAAATAGAATTTCAACCCACTTAGATTATTTTTGCTTTCTTAAAGTTAGTTCTTTCCCACTCAATAATTTAATTGATTTTCAGAGAAATATTATTTATTTTCAGCCTTCTGATACAAACGTTGTTGAAAAACCTAAATGTGTGCTGCAAACAATTTATAAATCGGACTGGCCGGATATTAAAAAGTATGTCAAATTTTTTCACTGTAGTAGCTCAATAATTCCTTATATAATTTTTTTATTAAAATATATTCAACGCATATTAAAAAAACTCTAGAAGAAAAATTGTAAAATCTTATAGTATAGTGTCTCTTTTAGATTATGATTTTTAAACAAAAAGTTTGTTAGAAAAGTGACTTTAAAATGTGATATTTAAAGTCACTTATTTTCAACTTTTTAAGGAAATAAAATTATAATTCAAATTTATAAATATTACTTTATTTTAAAAGTGCTTCTTATGAAATACCAACAAAGAGGAACTCTTTCTGTAGTATGAAATATTAAATAAATTCTTTTATTAATTGATAACTAAGGTTTGGGAATATATCTATAATGTATTGTTATGAAAAAATGATTAAGTATCCATTTCGAATCTGAAGCACATTAAGTTATGAGTTAAAAATAAATTCAATAATTTTATATTTATAAATATCAAACAAATTAAGTTTATAAGAAATAATTTAGAGAATTATCATGCATTAAAGCCTTTTATTAGAGATCCTCGACGCTTTTATGACAAATATTTTTGAAAAATATTTACATAGATGAATGAATGGGCGAGTGGGTAGATGGTAGAGATTTCAACGTTTTTTTTTAGCAATTTTTCAATTTTCTTCTTATTTATGATAAATCCAAAACTTTCTGTTAAATTATTTTTGGGCTATGCTTTTATTTTTCTAGAAGGGATCTGAAATGAAAAGCATGCTTTAAAGAATACAATACAAGCTTTAAATCTATTTCTTTTGAATTTCCGATTATCGTGCACGTAATAAGTCAAACAAAATTTTCAAAGCGTTTTTTTCTACCAGTTGCGTCCTCTATTGCTATTGAAATTTTATCAAATTCTGATTTTTATGAAACATCCGAGAAGCTGTAAAAACAGTGACATCATCAGATTTCTGATGGCAGTACGTGACCAGTTTGACTTATTACGTGATGGCAGTTTGACTTATTACGTGACTTTGGTCTCAATATACAAATTTTAGAAATATGTTTAGATATCGTCTTCATTTACATAATTTTTACTCCATTATGAGTTCATTTCATTATACACAACATATCTGTAATGAATGAGGTTTATTAAAAAAGGAACTTGAATAATATTTTCATATGGAAGTATTGATCCTCTTCTGCCTACAAGATGCCGAAGTTGTCAATTCTCTCAATTCTAAAAGGTTGCGGAAAATGTAATAATGAATCGTTGATTAAGATGCAATCTTGTAGGGTAAATGCAGAGTAATCTTTAGTTATGTATTTCAGGATATATGCTCAATATTGCCATCACCTTAATTGAATCTTTTACAAATTCTGTGCTTTTTTATTAGGTTTTATGTAAATTCTGTGCGTCTTGATTTGTTATTTTTTTTAAGTTATGTGTTGCAGCAAATTCTGTAAGTAATTGGTTGAAAGTAAAAATTTAATTTCTTGATAGTAAGTAGTAAAATAATTTCTTTAATTTCAGCTATGATTTCTTTCGCAAAATACGGCCAAAATTATCTGATGAATCAACTGTTTATCCCGAAAGCACTACCACAACAGCAGAATCAGAGGTAAGAATAAATTGAAAATGCGTCAAACCCTTAAATATAAGAATTCACTTGAGGACAATGACACATCTTATTTGGGACTTTTATTGTTATTTTAATTCCTGAAATTATATAAATGGTAGAAAAATAATCAAGGTCTTCGAAAAGATATTTTGTACTTTTAATTATTGAAAACTCTAGCTTTATAGCAGATTTAAAACTAAAAATTTAGTAATTTGTGCTTATGTCAGATACATCTTCGTATGCGAATAAGTTGCTGAGGAAAATTAAATTTATCGTTGAATAAAAAATCAAATGCAGATTGTATGTTATTTATCCTGAAATAACTAATAATTATTTTCTTAATTTAGATAATTGGAACAAAATTTTGTATGCAACTATTGTTTATATATATGTATTAGAGTACCAATGAAATGCTATTTAAATATGAATTTTCTGATATTTAAAATGCACATAGAATGTAATGATTAGTTTATTATTTAAAACTTATATTTTTAAATATTTCTTGAAATCATTCGAAGGTTAAGAATAATAGAAATGAAAAATATAATAAGTGTAGAAATTCCAATATTTATATGAGGACATTTAAACGCAAATACAGAAAAAGAACAACAATAATTATATAAGACCAATATTTTAAGCGAATATAATTTGTCAAACATGTTAAAAAGAACATAAATGTTCACATCATAATTTAATATTAATCATGAAAATCATAAATTTTGAAGAGGGAAATAGGGTAAACATACAGAAAAAGTGAATAATATCTGAGACGTTAATCCTTCGCCTATCTTATTAATATCTTGTTTTGGAATGCGATTTAAGCAAACCTTTCATTTGCAACATCTTAAACGGAAAAACGACACTAAAATTACGCCACTTACTTCAAAAGGACTTATATGTCTAGATTTTTGGACAAAAAGGCTATAGTATACATTGGAAAATAAATATCTTTGTAATTCTGTAAATCTATTTTAAATATATTGTTAAAATAATTCTAACTATTAAACAATATAAATTTTTATAAATATGTTTTTTAAATTCCAAGCGCATTCCAAGTTTGAGAATTTTTGTTCAAAGTTTAGGTATGACCTATTTTCCTCATATGCCCATAATTTTATAAAATATAATATACTTTAATTGGATTTAATATTTATACTCATAATTTAGATCATTATACGAATGCAATAACAATTCAATATCTTAATTCGATAAAGCAAAATAGTTTTATCCTCGTTTTTTTATCAGCCCCTTTAGAACAGCACGGATGCAAAAGTATAATAACTTCTCACAATGAATATGTCTCTTATATTTTTTAATATAATACAGATGCAGAATTCTAAAATACAGAGATAATTTTCAACTCTTTTGCAAAAATGACGCAGGAATAACGCCAGAAATGCATCAAGTCGGTTCTAAAATAGTAGCAACTTGACTTGTAGATATCACGTTTAGAATATGAAAGTATATCACATTACATGAGAATATATGAATAATGACATTAGTAAACTATTGGACTGGTATAATAAAGAGCTAACAATAGATAGTTGGCAAATCATTAATACAGAAACAGACATTTCAGACCCAGGGCCGCTAAATAAGGCAAATATCCAATGGCTGAGGTTCATGTTAAGTTGAATAATTAATATCAAATTTAAAGATAGTAAATATTAATAAGGAATTTATTTTACTTACAAGACTGGAAACAAAATTACTAGTAATTTGCATCAAAGAATTGAAAATGTATCATCAGTTGTGTTCCTTTGATATAATCGATGTTCAGATAACTTCCTTTCATGTAGTATTTATATGTGTTTATATTAATTTTGTATCAATAATTTCAAAATTACGTTCTTTATCACATTCCTTTCATTCAAAGTACTGTTTTATTAACCCTTGCTTGTAATTAAAATTTGTATATATTTATGAGGTAAACTAGAACAAGGTTCCAGCAAATATGCTTTGCGTAATTTTGATCTTTTCTATTATGAAATATATCCAAGATTATTGTAACTTATTGTAACACTATATTATTTTCTGACTTATAATTAACTAAAAATAAATTGCATGAAAGGAAATAAAGATTCTAACTTTGTTTATTACTAATTTTCATTACTTATTATTATAACGTACAACTTTTAAATGAATTTTCTTAATTTCAGACAACCGATTCTGATGCTGTTGAATTATGCGGCCAATTGGAGGAGTTAAATAGAAATCTTGCTATTTTATCACAAAAATTAGATGAATTAGCTGATTTGCAAACACTCCTATAAAAAGTAATTTTATCTTAAAGAAAATTTGAATGCGATCTTCCAATTAAAGAACCCATACACCCTGGTAATTACTTTAAAATATTATTAATCCATTTGTTTATTTATGTAATATCGCAATTACGTGCCAAATAGCGAATATATCGCCAAATTTCATTTCATAATCAGACATTTTTTTCTGGATAAATTATGAAACGTCGCGAACATGGATACGGCAATACACAAGAACTTCCATTATAAATATTACTCCGACTAGAATAGAAGTATCAGTGATTAATTCGCAATCATAAAGAGCAAATTTTAATATTCTTAGGTGAATCATGAAGCACACGGAGTCATGAATTTTGAAAAGCAATTTTGGGATATGCAATTGAATGTAACAAACAGAACGGGGAAAAGACATAACACAAATTTTCGGGTCATTATCAAAAAACAATCATGGGGAGAAATGAAGGGTTGCCCTAAAAAGTATTATGATCTAAACAAAGGTTATATTAATAAAAAAATAAGTTGATATTAAAGTTGATAAAAATAAGTTAATTTACCATTTCATGCTTAGATTTAATTTCATAAAATACCGAATTGGAGGAGGTGAAGGGAGGGGGGAGAGAGAATTGATCTTTAGGAAGCAAAATTAAACATTTGTTTTAAAGTCTTAAACATATTACTAGATCTTTGAAATAGAAAATCTGCCCGTAATCCTTTCATCCAGTGAGCTAACTGAGCTGTATTCCAAAGACACAATTAATGCAAGAATGCCTGATAGTTCATTATATTGATTTCATTTTGAATCAAAAATTAATTATTATTCTATGAATGTTAAAACTAAAAATATAATTGGGATCTAATTAGCTAGTCATAGATATTGTAATGTTTCATAAACATGATTATCAATTGCAGTTATTCACACCATCGCAATAAGAAAAAATTAAACTGTGGAAGTAATAAAAGTTACCTTCAGTACTTGTAATAAAATACGTAGATGCACGCTGTATCATTGTATAGGAGCAGGTTTAAGTGACTCATTTTCAATAATTTTTACTAGTTAGTTTTATATAAGAATACCTTTTATATATTTATTCACAAACAACGCATCTGGACAAACCTATATTCAAAATTCATCAAGAATTTCACTACATAATCGCATACGTTGTGAAATAATGTATATATATAATTTATTTAATTTTGAAACTATTGCAAGTTTAGCAAGAGGAAAACGAATATAACATCGCACCTCAAAGTTCAGCACTTTAATGTTGCCAGGTAGATAACATGCAGATTTATGTTGATCATTTGCTTGTAAGTTATGTGTTGAGATTTCATCTTCGTTGGCATTTTACCTGAAAGTTAAGACCTTATAACAAGCTATTTATGTAAAAGATATAATAATGACATTGTTTTTTCTGAAGGAGTTTTCTTCTTCTTTCAGTTATAAACAGCGAGCAAAGACTGTTTCGTGAATTCGAGATGGTCGATTGATGCACTGGAAAGACAGACTGAATTTCCGAATAATAGACTGAATAACATAACGCACTAAATTCATACTGAATAACTTAAACAAGAATATCATATGATCTCTCAAAATATAAACATCGATCTCGAAATATATTGAAATATCCCGTCAATATATATGTAATGCAATGAATAAAGTGCAAAAAACTTGAAAAACCGCGTCTTCTCATACAAGGAACTGAACATTCTAAGTGAAAAATACAATTGCGAAATCTCCATTAAAGTTAATTAAAATCACGATGATATTTCTTCGATACTCTGCTCAGATTCCTAAAATTCTTGTTATTAAACGTTCAAAAGTAAACTGTTTCGAAACCCAGAATGCCCATGACCTCTCAATCAATGAATCGTTAAAATATTCCTAAGTATCCTTGATAAACAATCTGGTGAGATACAGAACTACTCAAACTTGACTTATATGACACTGCTAAAGCTCGATAAATATATTGGATGAAAACTGGGTTTTGGATTACTGCATGATTCTGTATATTCGAAAAACTGGAACTATCAAAGAAATGTTGTGAAATCATCTTGACAAAGACAATTTCGTCAATTTCAGCCAGACTGTGGGATGTTGACGGATACAACGTCTGACTAGAATGTTATTTAACTCATCTTTTCAAGATGGTTATCCAAGATTTAAAAAAAGTAAATCAGAAAATTGTAGTACATAAAAAAATAATTGCTAAATGATATAAAAACATAGCCTCTTAATATTTCGACTAAAAGAGTTAAACTGAATGATTCAATACTTTCTCAGATATCTTAAAAATTATGGAAAACGATTTTATGACAAAGAGCAGCATCGCATTTCTGCCTCTACTACAATACTGATTCAAGACAAGATAAAATTTCTAAAATTCAGGATTTTTAAAAATGTGGAGTTAAAATAAACTATCAAGGATGGATTGACTCCGCATATAAGCTGATTTTCAAATATTCAGGTGGAAGTCAATATTAGCGAATTCATAAAAACGATAGTTTTTCCAAATATTGAATATAAAAGTGATAAATCTGATAAGAAGCAATTTTGTTACTTGCTTATCTTGTCTAAATACTTTATATGCTGTATGTAACTATTGCTTTCTTATACATTAATAGACACTATACAGACTTGAATGTAAGAATGAAGATCTGATGGAGCAAATTTAGTCCATTTGCAATTAAATTCTGAATACTCGATGATCTATTACAATCAAAGCATGCAAAAAAATATCCAATAAATTCCAAGGAAGTTGAATTTTTTCGATTAGTGAAATTATATAGAGAATGAAGGGTGAATAAAGACTAAAGAAACAGAAACACGTCTGCTCCAGAACAAATTCCAGAAAAGCTCTATCTTCTCGATGACGGAAATTATATAAAGAATACTTAAGAAGCGCTCAAGATTGTCCCACAAGGCAAGCTAAACTACGAAATCTGGATAAAAATGCTAACAAATAATACCAGTTGCTCGGAACAAGGTATTCTACCATCAATTCAGAAAACTGCAAGATATCTACTCAGCTGTATATTCAATGAAGGTTAACTGAAAATTTTAAACAAGTTTTGACTACAAATGAATCCAACCCGCTTATGGAATGCTATTTAAACACAATGGAAGATGATTTCTTAAAATTTATAAAAACCAAATCCTGCTAACATATTCAATATCCAGGTGGTATACTTATTGGAAACTCAGTACATATTTTAATTTTCACAGAAATTGAGTCTTTCTTATATCATAAGACCACGATGAATTTATATGAAATCATGACCCATATCTATTATATACTTATAATAAAGCTCAATGTGTGTGTGTGTGTGTGTGTGTGTGTGTGTGTGTGTTGGCGCTCTACAGACCAGACCATTCAACCTACAGCTACCAAATTTGGCACGTGTATACCTTGGAGGCCGGGAATGTGCACCTGGGGGTAATTTTTCGAATTTTTAAATAGCATTTTATTTATTTAAAAGTTAAGCGAAATTTTGACGTGTTTCTGCTATAAATTCAGAAAATATTACCGCACAAAAAAAATTTTTACATGAAGTTAAAGATAAAAAATTTACCTTTTAAATGATACTACTGTTTTAATCTTAAAATTAAATTTCTATTTTTAATGAATTTTTAAATAAATATTTTAACTATGTTTTTCAATAATTTTTTTCGTCAAAAATAAAAATGAGGATTAAGCACGTTTCGCATTCATGAGAAAAAAATAGCTTTTTTCAAAGTGTTGCCATCACATTAATTAAAGCTCTAACTGAAAATAAATTAAATCTTTTTAGAAATGAAGTCTGCAAAATTATAATTTTCGGCAAGTGTCTGTAAGAAATGAAACAAATATGAAATATTATTTTTTCTAAAAAATAAATTCAAGAAAAATTATTTTATGATCTTTTACACTCTCTATACAGGGTGTTTATTCAGTCCCCGATCCATTTTGATATTTAATGACTCATAAAATAATGAAGATGTAAACAAACTTATGGCATTTATTGATGGAATAACTCATATATTTTCCTTTTCAGGTTTGAATATTTTTACTTTTGTAAATATTGTCTGCGCGTGTTTTTAATTTCAGATAATTTCATTTTCCAGTCTAAATATCTGTACTATTCTAAATATCGTCTGCTTATTAATTGCATTTTTCTCTCTTTTGTTTTTGGCAACTATTGAAATGTTATGTTTACTTTTGATGTGTTTCTTCTATGTAGTACTTTTGTATGTGATGTTTTATTCGAGCGGATATTCAGGAGAATGCATACACCACAAGAGAAAGCACAGATTTTATGGTGGTCATAGAGTTAATTTCCAAACAACTAAATCACTGACTTTTAAGAGTTAATTTCAAATCACTTAAACTGACTGATTTATGAAGATTTGAATATCACTATTCAATAAAAAAAGGATAATTTTAGATTTTTCATCGATCGTTTCAAAGAAAATACGCCAATAAGCGCGCAGGTTTCTAAAGATTAATTGGCCTAAGATTATGAAAATGGTGAGTTTTTCTAAATTTTTAACATTTAAAACTTTATAAATAAGTCTTAGTTGATCGTGGAAAATAGAAACATTCATTCATTTATTTAAAATTTGGTGTGTCCAGAATATTTATCAGAATATGATACCTTACTGCATTAAATTTAGACTTCATAATTTTTGAAATATATTTATAAGCAGGAACAAAATATTATTATTGATTTCATTTCAATCCTTTTGAAAGCAAAACTAAAAACTGAATTTTATACTGAATCTCAGAAATTTTTGTTCAATTATTGTTTGAGATATTACATAAACTATGAAAAATATTTTGTAGTTAACATAAGACTTAAATACCGAGCGATTCTGTTTGCAATACTCATATTCAATAATAATAATAATTAATAAATAACAATAAAGATGATTAATAAAATAAAACGCTTGGTTTTATTAAAAAATATCTTTATATTAATTGCAATTTCGTCATTTACATTTTTAATTAAAGTTGAAGTTTTACCGGAAATGGCAACAAATTAGCAAAATATATATAGTAAATTAAACGAAACGATCTAAACAATATAAGTTTGGTATGACTATCAAAATTTGAAGATTAAAAAGGTTTTGTTTGAGAATCCTTTAAGAGACCAGTTACTTAAAATATTTAATTGAAATTTGTAGCGAGCGGTAATACTGGCGAACCGGCTGGTCGCCAAAGGCGGCTAGTACTTCAATATTTCTAACAATTTTAAGATCGGAAACACCTAGGGGAAATCATCTTATGTGACGGTAAGGTTGAATACCAAAAATGAAACATTTTCCTAAAGCACAATAGAAGTTTAACTGCCCAATGGACTCAGTCCAAACTATATAAACTGTTGAATCCTTATAAACACATTCACATTCAGGATACTACTTGAAAGCTTCAACGATTTGGATATTCTTTCGAACAATGCTTTCAGATTTCTTCGTCAAAACATTGACAACCTTCTAATGATTAAAAATGGCCATAGAAATTGATATTTTTTTTATTTTCCATATTAATATAAATATACAATGCATAAATAATTTGCTCAATGTGAATTTAAAGAGATAAAATAATTTACAACTATTATTAATACCATCAATAAAATGACATTTATTATTAAATTTATCTTTGTGATTTATTTGTTCATTACTTGATTCATTTTTTCTTAATTTCTTCATTTATACCAAACATCTTATAAAGAATTAGGGGCTAGCCGCCAACAAAGAAATCGATTTATCGTTAGAATTAATGGGTGTAAAAAGGCCAAAAATGTGTTTTGTTACAATCTTAACATTTCTTTTCCTTTTATTCATTTCCGCTCATAAATATTTTCAATCAATAAATTTCAATAGAAAAGTAATGCATACTACTTTAAAAACCTTACACGATTTCTCCAATATTCTATGCTTTCTCTCTAATTTTCTCACAACATTTTTATACCACTAATTATATCACAAGGAAAGGTTGCAGAGTTCAAAAGGGGAAAATTCCAAGTTCTTTTCAAATTAACTATAAAAAAATCTTCATAATGAATTAATCAAAATAAATCTTAATTATACACTAAAAATGTCCTAACTACATTATGAAACACTCATAATGGACGACAGTAAATACCGGTCAATAAAGCTTTATTACCGAAAGAAACAATTTTCACTTAAATATTCCTGAACCTATTGTGAATTTTGATCATATTGAATACATAATATTTGAAGTCTATTTTCTAGAGTTAATTTAATGCTGAGCAGTGACATTTTATTTGACATATATTTATCCTTTGTCGCCATTTGCGCAAGTTGAACGAAGATTATAAGTACCATAAACTTGTCAAATTGCTGCCACTTTCATTAGTTTTCGACAGTTCCAATTAAAATAAGCAATCAAGTGTTCATATGAGATTACGGTAATAAACATGGGATTCTAACATTTGCCGAGGTATCTAACGAATATTCCAGATGTATCATAAATTTCTAACGAAACCCATTTTGAACCTTTTGTGAAAGAGATATTATGCGCTTAGATCCAATCATGCATTTTAACTTTTATTTCCAAGACATTCGATTTGAAGATTTTAGAATTAAAAAATACACGAAGTATTTTTTTTATACCCGATACGTCACTTTGTAAATTTAAATATGAAAACACAAAAAATTACTTCTCACTGTTTAGAAATAAAACAGGATGAAAAGCATTTTCATTATTTTTTTATTTATTTTTATGATCTGAAAACATTTATGTGATTTGAGTGGGAAACATTAAAAACTAATATTTATATAATAGAATATTTTAGAAAATTTAAAACTAGACACAAATTATTATGTGTTCATAATATATGATAACTACTATAGGCTTTATTCGTCAATAGCCATATGTAATTATTTTTGACAAACGAATATTCCTCGAAAATTATAAAATATTTATGATGTGAAATTAATTTATTATTTTATTGTATTTCATTATTTTAAATAAATGATTTGTTTTTAAAATAGTCAAATAAATACTTTATTTCTAATAATAATTTTCAATGATTGGAAATATTAAGAAAGGTTTTTCCCTCCTTTAATGCTTTATAAATTAAATAATTTAATTATTTCAATAAAATGCTGTAGATGCAAGAAAGCGTTGATCCATAGGAGTATCTGGTGTTTTCTAGGACATATGTAATAATGCTGATTTTAATTCAAAAACAGTCTTCGGTTTGTCCTTTTAGACGCGGTCCTTTAAATATCCCCACAACCAGAAGTCCCAAGGATTCAAATCAGCCGAACGAGATATCCAAACATTTCGGAAACATCTGCTAATCACACGTTCCTCAAAGATTGTTGAAGCAGTTATTTAACAATAGACTGAGCAATATGTTGTGGGGCTCCATCTTGCATAAATACTACTAAATTTTAGCAGTTTCTTTCTTCAAAAGCAGTAACCACATTATTTCTAGAATTGTATTATAAATACTATATTTTATGGTACAGCGAACGAGCTTTGTTAGCGTAAGAGTTTTGAAAAAAATTAATCAATAATTAAGTTAGCAATCATACCACATTAAATTACAAAAAACGTTGAATGCAAGTATTTTCCAAAGTAGCATGAAGTTGGATGAGTTTCATTCTGTGTGGTGACTTGCCCTGAAAAAGTGAAATGCGATTCGTCAAACCACATAATTCATCGTCATAAATTTTAGAAAGAATATAATAGACAGGATCAATTATTTGTCATGAATCTTCTGGTTTCAGTGCTGGAAAGTTTTAATTTTATATGGATAGCATAGCAAAATGCAGCACGACTTTTTGCACAGTCGGCCATGGTAGAAATAAAGTCCTTCTAGTGCTTACATATCGCTGATTCTCTAACTCTGAATCAATTGCTTCCCTAATTTCTTTACCGATTCACAGCACGTCGTCTTCTAGTTGCTGGGAGTGCTCCGAAATTCCCATAGCTTCAAATTTATTAAGCATTTTCTTCAAGCCAATCACATACATCGCTTCTTTTCTAAAATATTTAAGCCTACTATGTTCTTTCAAAGCAGCGGTATAACTATTCTTTTGGTAAAAAACATTTTGCAAACAGAGCACGTGCTACCTTCAACAAAATCATGGCTGTATATTAAAGACAAATCAATTTTATTAGCAAATTGTTTTTAAAATTGAAGCGATAGGTATTTGGACATAGCAAGGAACGAAAAAAAGTTTCAGTAATCTATAAAGCTACATTTCGAAAAAAATTTAACTGATAATTTTATTGTGTAATTCATTTCCCCATGCTCTAAATATAATAAATACCAATTTTTTTTTAACATACTCCAAATAATTTCTCTTCTACAGTTTTCTAGGTACCTGAAATTAATTATAATTACCCTACATATTTCTTCAATTTCTCTATAAGTAATATTCTTCGGACATAACAAATACAAATGAATTGTATTTTTTTAGAATAAAAATCAAATAAAAATGTTATGTAAGGAATAAATAAAAAAATTTTAATAAGACACGCAAATATTTTGAATGAGCCCAAGTTTGAGAGAATAGCCTTAATTTTTAATATACAGGATAGTTCAGAATTCCTGAACAGCTTTGAAAAACAATCGTTCACAAATGATTTAGAATATAAAGCAGATTTTTCTACAGAAAGAAAGGATTTAAAACTGGTATTTCTTGTATTAAATTAAGAAATTTTGAATGGCTTTGATTACGGTTTAAACCACTTATTGATTCTCCAACTGGTAGTAGGATGCTCGGCCTACAAAAAGACATTCTCAGTAGCTGCCCTTTGAAAAAAAATGAATGCGACATTTTCTAATCATGGAACGTCACTGTCAACCAATGATTGATATTTTTTACAGCATTAACTCAATAAATCTTGTTTTCTAATTATCTGATTAAATTACGCTTTCCGTTTTGGGAATATGCTGTCTCACTCATTCATTTAATAGGTGGTTGTGCATTATGAGTACTTTTTTGTATTGAATTATAATGTCTTTCAGTGTTTTAATTTTTGCATAGTGTTTTTGAAAAGTGGTATTTCAATGCCTGAGTGACGCATAAACAGAACGACTAAGTACCATTTTTGAATATGTAATAAAATGTGGTAAGTAGAAATACATTTATAAATTAAATAGATGAATGTGTTTTAATGTGTAACTTGTGTGTGTGTTAACGCTCTATAAGCAAAACCCATCTCATCTGTAGCTATGAAATTTTGTACATATATTTCTTAGCGGAAGGTAATGTGTACTTCAAAATGAATTTGAGATTTTTATTATAATTTTAACTTAAAATTAAGCAACGGTTTGACGCTTTAACCGATAACTTTTAAAATTTAAGTAAGTTGTATTTTTAAAGGTTTCAATTTTATAGTAGTGTAAATTTTTCCTGAATTTTAGTAATTTTTACAAATATTTTTACCTAATTTGAAACAATAAATTGTCCGAAAATCAATTTTTAATCGAGTATTTAATCAAATATTTAATCGAGTGATTTTCTTCCATTGTTGAAAACTGAAAAAAAGAAGGATTTTTTTATATCTGTCCAGTTTATAAGATAAATAAAAATATATAGTTAGAGTACTGCGAAAGTTAGACATTTACGTTTTTAATAGCACTACGATATCGTGTAATTGATCTCCACTAGAAAGCGTGATGTACACAATAAAGGAAACTTAAGTAAGATAGTAAGTATGACACGGCTTTAATATCTGACGATTTGAAGGAATCACGGACATGAAGTTATTTCTAAACGATTTGTCGGGAGAAATAAATATTCCTAACGAACCTGCTGGTCGCCAAAGCGATTAATTCTAATGAAATTTTTCGTTAGACAGACATCTCCGAAAGAAGAAATTTATTATGAATATTCGCAAACAATTATTCTGTCTTATTTTTAGCAACTCCATTCAATACGAGGCATTACAGATATAGGAATGAGAAGTTTCTATTTCATTTGTTGGTTTCACACTCCTGGTGAGTATCTAAATGTTTTGGATTCGAGGTACCTACATTCTAATGATGGAAAGAATTTCCTTTGGAAGAGATTATATCTTATACATTCATGTTCATTAGGAATGAACTTTAGTTCCTGCCTTTGTGTACTAATCGCACAACTACTCCAACATTGACAGGTTGGGGTTAACTCCGATACGAGCTATTTTTAATAACGAATCATTCTGAAAATTTAAGAACCATCTTTTATAAATAATAAAACTCTACCTGTAAGTTTTGTTACCGAGATGAAAATATCCGATTTTATATCTAGTATTTTTTTTAACAAACAGTATTTTTCTATCGGCATCTTTTGTAGATTGGTTATTTTAAAATGTATTTCACATTTCTCAAATGTCCTGTACATAATTCTCTAAGAAAATTTATTCAATAATAAAGAAAAACCTTTATTTATCGATTTTGTAGAAAAAATATATCCAAATAAATATCCACGTTGAAAAACAACTCTTACTATTGGAATACTCATGGTAGATTTCCAGTTTTATTTATTTATTGTTGTGCTTAATATAATACTATCTATTTTCTGAGTCACTGTGAGAATGTCACCACTATCCTCATTTCGGAAGGTTTATAAATGATGCTTTTAATAATGTTCTATTCATTCACTTTCCATTCTTGTATTTTATGTGAAGTTATTATGATGCTGTTTTTCAGTGTATAATGTATATGAACACTAAATTCGCTTTCTTCGCTATTGGCATTAGTGTTATAATAAATTTTCCCATCTAAATTCAAAACTGGTCTTAGTTTTGATTTATCATGTACCATGTATTTGATAAACGTATTTATAAACAAACAGAAATAGTCTCCTCGAATCTCTCTGCCATACTCTCTAGAAAAGATGTTATTTTTTTTCCCACGAAAATGTGTGACCCTGAGAAAGGTCATAACCGCAAAAATTTCTGCGATTTTTATTTCCACGCTTCCGGGCATGCAAGCTTCGTGTTTCATTATTATAGCAAAGAATATCTTATATGCATGTTGGTGCCTTTTTATCGACTATTATGTGGTAGTATTGTTTATATAATTGAGGTTCAAATAGGATCCTACCGCAAAATCTTCTCTATTCTCTATGTAAAAAAAGTAATAGATGAAAAAGTGAATTTCATTCGAAATCTTCACTTATCTATACTTAGATAAAGCTCAATATGTGTGTGACTTGGCGCTCCACAGGCCAGATCGTTTGACCTACAGCTACTAAATTTGGTACAAGTATACCTTGGAGGTCGGGAATGTGCACCTAGGGACCTTTTTTTGAATTTTTAATTAGAATTTTAATTATTAAAAATTAACTTTCCCACCAAAAAATCTTTTCATTTTCCCAACCGCCAAATGAGAACGGCTTCAGTTCCCCCCCCCCCCACACACACTAATAAGGCTAGGGTTAACATTTTTCGGCTGATTATTTCAAACGATTCTGTTTATTTTCTTAATGTTTGATGCATTTAAAATTAAACATTATTAATGAATCGATCTTTTACTTTAATTCAGAAGTACTTCAGAATGAATCTGAAACAGAATAAAGGAAATTAAAAATGTCTAATTTGCATAGCGTTACCCCAACTGGCTTAGAAAAATTCACACCTTTGCGTTACTGTAACTGGTGTTGAAAATTCACGCATGCGCATTGCGTTCCGATTGTTGACAATATTATCAACGGAGGATTCTTGATTTAAATTAGTTTTAGTTTAGTTGTGTACTTTTGTAATTAAATTGTATTTATTTTAGTTATATATATTTTTTGTATATGCTTATATTTTTAAGCACCTCGGTTTTTAAGTAGTTTTTTAACCTGTTTTCGACTGTATATTTTAAAAGATTATGTTTATTTTCTGAGTGTTTGATGCATTTAAAATTAAACATTGTTAATTAATCGATCTGCTCATGATGAATCTGAGAAAAGTTTGTTGATAAATTCTTCAGATATTACATAAATTAAGTTATATATTCTTTAGTGCCCATAAAGTTTAAACGCTTAGTGACTCTGTTTTCAATTATCATATTATAAAAAAAAATGCTTTGTTTAGGTAAAATATATTATTGTATTAATTGCAGATTCATCCTTTCCACTTTAATTTAAAGCATAAATTCTACGGGAGCCAACAGAAACTTAGAGAGATGCATATTACGTTATGACTGAAGGCCTTTATAATATTATGAGTGAATTATATGACTATTAAAATTTGAAGTTTAAAAGTGTTATTTTAATTATTGATTATACAATTCAAGTGCCTTGCAGATTTTCACGTTAACTATGTATTTACCGAAATATCTCACTATCAAATTTTTAATTTTATTTTAGCAACAGTTCATAAGTGCAAAATTAGCTCAGAGAAGAGGAAAAGACTTTATAAATTTATCATAATATCTTAATTAAAAATTCTTATCTTTAGCTGTTGTCTATTATTTACTATCGGAGATAAGCTGTTCGTGGGGATTGTTTTTTGAATACCTTTAAAATATAGTCGTAATATGAATATATTAGCACGATTAAATACCGTCGGCATATAAAGGATTAATACATAATAAATTCAGGTATATGAAAAACCTGCATTTTTTTTAAAGTTACGCAAAATGTCTTAAAATGCATAAATGTGCAAATTTTGAAACAAATTTCAAGAAATTCTCCGGAAAATTATAAAAGGCAGAGATGTAATTCAAACTATCTTTCATTGTTTCAAATGTGCAATTAAGACTAAAAAATTTAACGATAAAAAAAAGTAATATAATCTAACTTTCAGACTGAAATGCAACATATTTGAGCTAAAATGTTAGCAAAAATATTCAATATACGTTTTCAGCCTTACTCAGGATGCATTTTTTTTATCCTAAAATGTCTACTACTTTTCGAAATTTTACGTTGGTAATTCAAATTAAATTTTTATATTAAAACTTTTATGCTTGTATCTCTGTAAATCTAGTATTAATATTGAGACGTTTTTTCCAGGATCATTTTAACCTTAATCAATGAACTACATTCAAAAACGAGCTCATTTATCTGCAAAAGACAATTTCATTCTCTTGCTTAAAAAGATTACCTCTAACAAATTTTGGAAATCTGAAATGATTTCAGCTTTCAATTAGGATATCGGAAATGAAAATAACATTTATAACAACTTTTATAGCAATGCAATATATATAAAGGACGGCTGAAAACTATATTTTATACTTCTAACGAAAAAGGGCATTTTTTTCCTGTCAGTAACGTAAGAAAAATTTCCTTTCTTTTTTATCCTTTCTTTATTTCCTATGTTCTATTCCAGTATAAAAAGTGAGCTTCCGGACGCCGTCCAAATAAATGGTGTGGGTGTGTCTAAGAATTGAGAAGAAATAAACAATGACTGCCGCCCTAATAAATTCGCCATATATATAAAAAATGCATCTAGATTAATTTAGATTTCACCTTTTTATTTATTTACTATAAATATCGAAAATGAAAGATATTACAGACTTCACTCATAACTATACAGGATCTTAGTCATTTTAAATACTTTTATTATATACTAGCCGCCTTTGGCGACCAGCCGGATCACCAATCTTAATGTTCGTTCAAATTTTAATAATTAAATATTTTACGCAATTCCAACTTTAATAGATTCTTCATCAAAATATTTTAAAACTTCAAATTTTGATTGTCATATAATTCACTCATAATATTATAAAGGCCTTCAGTCATAACGTAATATGCATCTCTCTAATTCTCTGTTACTTCTCGTGGCATTTATGCTTTAAATTAAAGTGGAAAGAATTAATCTGCAATTAATATAATAATATTTTTTACTGAAACAAACAATTTTTTTATAATATGATTACTGATAACAAAGTCACCGAGCGTTTAAACGTTATGGGCACTAAAGTAAATCTTTCTTAATTTATGTAATATCTCAAGAATTTCTCAACAAAATTTTCTCAGATTCATCATGAACAGATTGATTAATTAACAATGTTTAATTTTAAATGAATCAAACACTAAGAAAATAAAAGGAATCGTTTAAAATAATCGGTCGAAAACAGGTTTAAAAAAAACTACTTAAAAAACGATGTACTTAAAACTATAAGCATATACAAAAAAATATATAACATAAATACAATTTAATTACAAAAGCATGCAAATAACCTAAAAATAATTTAAATCATCCGTTGATAATGGTTGTCATGTCAACAATCAGAACACAATGCTGTGAATTTTCAACGCCAGTTACGGTAACGCAAATGCGTGAATTTTTATACGCCAGTTGGGGTAACGCTATGCAGATTATAAATTTTTAATTTTTTTTATTCTGTCTTATTTTAATTCAAAAGTACTTCAGAATGAATCTGAAAGATGGATTAATTAACAATGTTTAATTTTAAATGCCTCAAACATTAAGAAAATAAACAGAATCGTTTGAAATAATCGGCCGAAAAATGTTAACCCTAGCCTCATTACTATTGGGAAAAAAAAAACTGAAGCTTTACTCATTTCGCGGTGGAGAAAATGGAAGATTTTTTTGGGCGGTAAAGTTAGTTTTTAATTAATAATTAAAATTCTAATTAAAAATTTAAAAAAAATGTCATTCCCGACAGCTAAGGTATACATGTACCAAATTTGGTAGCTGTAGGTCAAATGACCTGGCTTGTAGAGCGCCAACACACACACACACACATATTGAGCTTTATTTTTAAGTATAGATATATTCAATAATAATAATCTATATCTATGAGTATTGCAAACAGAATCGCTCGGCATTTAAGACTTATGTTAACTATATATAAGTCTTATGTGAGCTACAAAATATTTTTCATAATTTATGTAATATCTCAAAGAATAATTCAACAAAAATTTCTCAGATTCAGCATAAAATTCAGTTTTTAGTTTTGCTTTCAAGAGTATTGAAATGAAATCAATAATAATATTTTGTTCCGGCCGATAAATATATTTCAAAAATTATGAAGTCTAAATTTAATGTAGTAAGGTATCATATTCTGAGAAATATTCTGGACACACCAAATTTTAAATAAATGAATGAATGAATGTTTCTATTCTCCAAGATCAACTAAGACTTATTTATGAAGTTTTGAATGTTAAAAATTTAGAAAAACTCAACATTTTCATAATCTTAGTCGATTTAATCTTGAGAAACCAACGCGCTGATTGGCGTATTTTCTTTGAAACGATCGATGGAAAATCTAAAATTATCCTTTTTTTATTGAAAAGTGATATTCAAATTTTAATAAATCAGTCAGTTTAAGTTATTGATTTAGTTGACTGGAAATTAACTCTCTTTATTTAAAATATTAGTGTTTCAAGAACATTTTGTTATTCGCGATTTCCACAGCAGAAGCTTTATGTAAAATCAAAAATTCGTTATTTATTAGAGTATTTATTGAATCAAGTTACATAAAATATAATTATTTTCCGTTTAGACCATTTTTACAGATCTGTGTCTTACTAAAGGTTTACAAATTAGCTGTGTGGCCCTGATTTGAATGGATATCCTGTTCATATTAAACAAAACTTGCCTTAAAATAAAACTGATCTATTGGATTAATAATATAGAGAGTGTAAAAGATCATAAAATAATTTTTCTTAAATTTTTTTTTTTTAGAAAAAATAATATTTCATATTTGTTTCATTTCCTACAGACACGTGCCGAAAATTTTATTTTTTGCAGATTTCATTTCCAAAAAGATTTAATTTATTTTTAATTAGAGATTTAATCAATGTGATGGCGACACTTTAATAAAGCTAATTTTCCCCCATGAATGCGAAACGTGCTCTTGCAGCTTAAATTTTATTTTTATTTTGTACGAAAAAAATTGTTGAAAAATATAGTTAAAATATATATTTACAAATTCATTAAAAATAGAAATTTAATTTTAAGGTTAAAACATTGGTATCATTTAAAAGATAAATTTTTGATGTTTAACTTCATGTAAAAATCTTTTTTGTGCTGTAAAATTTTCGGAAGTTATAGCAGAAACACGCCAAAATTTCGCTTAATTTTTAAATAACTAAAATTCTAATTAAAAATTCAAAAAAAGTAACCTCAGGTGCACATTCCCGACCTCCAAGGTATACACGTGCCAAATTTGATAGCTGTAGGTTAAATGATCTGGCCTGTAGAGCGTCAACACACACACACATTGAGCTTTATTATAAGTATAGATATGGTCCGAAATAAATTATAAATAATGCATATTCGTAAAAAGTTTACCACTATTCATCACTTATGTTTTCTGGTCTTTCTCTGCTAATATCAATGTCAAATTGAGTATATGTGTCTAGACACAATGGCTCTATAAGTATCCAATCTATTACAAGCAAGAAAGTGTTAAATCATGGCTGAAAGATTACATCATGGCTTACTATTATATATAGTCATAATATAAAAATAACCTTGTTAAAAAAATTGCATAGCATTGCAATGCTTTTCAAATATTTTGGGAGTATGTCTATAGTCGATTAATGTTAAAGTAATTAATGTAAAGTAAGTAGAAAAAAATTGAAGTACAGTTTCAAATTTCTTGTCCAGAACATTGCGATTCCTCTGCTGTATCTTCCTTCGGGTGGTGCATTGTGTGTGCAACGGATTTTATATTACGTAATTTACTAAAATATATATATATGCTTGCTTCCCTTCCGTCTGTTTGTCTTACAGTGTCCTCAGTATGTAGTCGTTATAACTCCGAGTCTGATAGTCAACTGCGCGGTTAATATCCTTCCTGTACAAACTTCTTTATAGTACTAATTTGTATCCCGCATCTTTTTTCTTTTTTTTTGAATGAGTGTTTATCGTTGGTCTTGTTATAAAATTTTTAAATAGTAGAGCAATCAAAACATTATCATATTACGAAAGTCAGTCAAAAGGCCAGTTGCATTGCTTAAGAAAACGAAACGGATCGAAATTTTGTACCTTTATTTGTATTCGAAGTTCCAAACAAAATCTACTCTTGACATAATACCTTCGTTATTTAAGCATTTTTCCAGACGTCATATAAGTTTTTCTCTAATTTCTACAAAGAAATAACGTCTAAGGTCCGATAAACTTCTAGGATTGTAGCTTTCACTTTCGTCATCGGAATGCTGAATCCTTAGTTTCGTCAATATTTGTTCATCCATTTTCAAATATATTGTACCCTTTGCGATAAATTTACTTGACATTGTATTTTTGTCATTGTAACATTTCATATAACTGCCGATAAATTTTAGTGCAGTTACACTTTTCGCCCACAAAAAACGTAACACTGTACACATTTTCAATTTGGACGCCACTGCCCAAACAAGTATATGACAGATTATCAGACTAACTGTAACTGCCACATGAAAGATACATGATACCTGGGGTGGTGTACAAAATTTCATCAAAATATCCTTTCAGCGAAATTTTTTATGGAAGAGAACATTTAACTTTGACTTATATACTTGAACGAAAGCTTTTGTAAAAACTATTAATATATTCATTATTATGTTTGCATTATATGTTTCAATTCTTATCTCATTTCTGTGATTTTGCCACCATTTCTGTTAGGAAACGAATTAAAGATGACAAGAAATATTTTTTTCCGATTTCTTCAGAAAGCTTTAGAATTGCGGTGTCTTACAGGAAGCGACTTGGCTTTGTAATTGGAAGATCACTGGTTCGAGGAAATTATTCCACCAAAGATGCAATGCTTATTCATCGGACTGCGATGCCCTGGTGATAAGGTCTCAGTTTTGGAACCAAAGTGTTTCAGATCCAGACTCGATTCCTCCGAAGATTCGTCGTGCACGTTAACTCCGTCGCGGCCAAACGTCCTCCTATTGGTATGGTGTGGAAGTTTGGAGAGACGAGTGCCAGCTCGGGTGTCGTCTTCGTCATCTGACCGAGATTCAAAATTAAGAAGTCCATTCTAAAGTATCCTTTGTGTTTCTTTAAAAAGGAACGTTAATACAACTGAAATTAACCAATGCTCATTCGAGACAGTGTATATTCTGTATTGAACGATTGGAGAACTGTAGGAAGTACAAGGATGATATTTTGAAAATGTTTGTTCTTTAAATATTGATTGTAACATTTGATCAAGATGCACGATTTTAAATATGCCCCACGTTCAAAAATTCATTGCTAATTTACCTTAAAAAAAGATGCTATTGCATCTTTGTCTTTTATTATATATTTTGAATTAAATATAAATTATATTAATTGACAAATTAAAGATAAGATGCATTCTCAATGTTAATTTTTTTCATATGCATAAAAAATAATTTATTTAAAATATAAATTTCAAAAAAAACTTGTTGTTAAAAGGTTAATAAGAAGTAAAAGATTTGAAATTCTTATTACATTAACTTGCCGTTGACAATTATAAAACAAATGTTCCAATCAAATAATTGATGGTAAGAAATTAAAAGTAAATTTCTATATTATTGAAAAAAATTCAAAATTAAATTATTCTGACTGCTTTAAAAGTAGATAAATTTTAATACATTAAATTATATACCAATAAAAACAGTAAATAATTTCTAATATTTAAAAAAAAAATTAGTACTAGAAATTGTAAGAAAGAACAAAATATATTTGAGAAAAGTACTATAAAGAATGTGCCATAAAAAAGAACCAATTTATAAGCCTTATCTTTATTCTACGCTAAAATAATATTAATTTTAACGACTTACTCTCTAATGATACGACAGTGAATACATAAGCAAAACTTAATTTTCAAAATAAATAAGTATAGCTATTAAATATTCTTGAATCTACTGAGAATTTAATTACCGAGTACATAAAATTAGAAGGTCTGTCTTCTGAAATTTTAATTTAATGCTGAGTCCATGACCTTTTGTTTCAATTTCTCCGTCATTGCTATCCAAATATATTGAGAAAGATTTTTAAGTGTTATAAATTTGGCAACGGGGAATAGCATGCATTACTTTTGAATAATATAAACTAGAATCTATAGCCAGGTGTTCATTTTAGAATATTAGCATAATGGGTGAGGGAAAATATGAGAAGCTAATGTTTGCTGGGAAATTTTGTAAATATTCAAATATACGATGAAATTTGTAATGATATAATTTTTGAATGGATTATAAAAATGACGTTTACTGGTTACAGATATAGTTTTACAATAATTTCTATACTCGATAAGAGCAATACTAAATTTATAGAGTGTTGATTCAACATTATTTAGTTAAACTTTATTTATATTCCATGTAAATTTCAGCTTAAATACAAACGGCTAAAAAAACACAAATTGAAACATATTAAAGTTGAAAGTTTTTTTGCAATTTCGAATTGGTCTTTTTTAATCAGTTCAGTATATTTGAGCATATTTTAAGTAATATTTGCTCTCGCGACGATTATTTTTTTTAAATTTTAATACTATGCATACATTCTCACTAAAATAAATCAGTATATTCTTTGAAAGTATTCTCCCCTCCAAATAATTTACTTTATTTAAAAAAAATCATAATTTATTTTCTTAAAAGAATTTCTTAATTTTTCAAACCCGGAAATTAAGCTAGGATAATTTAACTTTCCTATTATTAAATCAGGGATTTTATTTTTATATTAAATTATATATTAAAACCGATAACAGAAAAATCGATATAATTCTTTTTTTTCCATCGAATTTTGCCGTAAGTATTTGATGATAGAAATAATCTTTGTAAAAAATATTCAATTTGGAATTTAAGAATAACATTTTAAAAAATAGATTTTTGAAGTGTAAGAATGTTATTTTTAAGGACTCCAAAAGAAAATTCATCGATTGATAGTGTCACGTGCAGAATAATTGAGCACTTTTTTGTTGCTATCATATCTAAAGTAAAGCATACAAATATTTTTCTCCGAAGCAATGTTGGGTATATCAGCAAGTACAAATAAGGGTTTTCAAATTAATTTTTTCTAACTATAAACACTATGCAGCTATTAGCTGAAATGGCTATCATTCCAAACGATACAAAATTCTGATCACTTGTTTTTAAGTCAATGCACTCCTCATTTACTGCATAAAAAGAAAATTACACGAAAATTCTCAAATATAAATATAATCTAAAACAGACAAAGTTTTTTTTATAACAAACTTGAACCTTTAAGAAGCATTAAAATAAGTTCATATTATTTAATTAGAATAAAAAAATAAATAGAAATTAGAATAAAATAGAAATTAGAATAAAAAATTAGAATAAAAATTTAATTAGAATTAAAAAAAAAGTAAAGACTTAGTAATCCTTGCAGTGATTCAGACAATTTATTTTATTTTTTCTGGGCAAAATTGTGCTTCACTTATTAATAATTTTCCTTTGCAATTAATCCGTTCAGTATTTTATTGAATTTATGTAGCTTTTTATTTTTCCTTTTGTAATATTTGGTTTTGTGAAGTTTTCATTTTCTATCAGTATCATCGTCATTCATTAATATTTGCTTTCAGAGTATCTAAAAATTAATCTTTCTACACATAGTCATAAAAAAGGCTCTAAATCAAATTTTTTGATAATTCAGCATTTTTTTTTCGAAATTTTTAGAATATTTAATACTGAATTTTAAAAATATTTTATAAAATGTTATGTTCCAATATTTCTTCTCGGAAATATCATACGAAATTTAATTAGCCACATTGCAAATAAGGAAACCCATTTTCTTTCCTAGGCAATTAATGAATAACTATAAGATAGTATCTTGTAAATAGATTAACAAATTTTAAAATCTTTGATAGTTAGTGTCTGCATTTAGATTTCCTTTAAGCTCTGCATAAGCTAGTCATTAGAAACTAATAGCAAACTCCTTGAACATTCGGTATACAACCTGAATACCAATTCCAGAATAAGACATGACTTTGAAATGGTTAATTTGTAACGCATTACCTTTTGCTAAATGCTTCTGGAACTCCGAGAAGTTCAAACAACACACGTAGGACATCCGCTTTAATTGCGTTGAGACTCTGGGCATGTTATTACAACGTTTCTTGAAATAATTTGGTTCTTATTTAAATCAATACAATTGGACGTTGTTCTGTAAAAGATTCTCAATCAAACCAGCAGTCATAAGATTGAAGCATTTACATTCATTTAGTTCTTCATGAAATAATCTCCAAATTTCTTATTTTATCATATTTCTTTCTTTCATCTTTTAAATTATCTCATAAGACTCGACAGACAAAAAAATAATGCGATAAAAAAATAATTTACGAATCATTTTTAAGGAATTTCGCAAGATATGTTGCATTTGTTTCAAATTCAGCTTGACATATCTTAACTCACCCGTAAGTTTATAAAAAATTTAACCAGAATTTTTACAATAACCTAATGCATTATAATTTACTGAGTATAGTATCTGAAGTTTAGATTCTCAGCCAATTTTAAAGCAAATCTGTAAAAGAGCTCGCACGCATGAAAACGTATTGATCTAAATAAGTGAAATTTGATATGCAATTTTATAGTCACAATTTCAGTTCAATGCTAAATTTTGATTTCAGTCGGTTTGAATATACATTTTAGATGTGTTTTTTTCTATTTCCTGATAACTGCGTATTAACTTGATTTTAGATGCCTTTTTTTCTATCTCTTGATAACTGTGTATTAATCGCCTGCCAGCTACTAATCTAAAAAATTGGCGAAGATCTCATGATAGATTCAAATGTCAATTATTTTTAATACTTTTCACCAATAAAACGCAGTTAACATGCAAATACAGGCTAATACACAACTCTCAAGCCTGGTTCTGAAAATAAAAAAAAATGTGAGCACTCGTGAAGTTCACGGTCTTGCTCAAAGTCATTTATGTTAGAAAGTATGTAAAAATTTCGGTCACACGACTCCCACTAGCTTATGAGAAAAACTAGTGGGAAAAACTTCTGTGAACATGACTGCAGTGTAGAAAATTTGTCATAGACCTAGCACTGCACTGTATAGCGAACAGACTTTGAGATTCCCTTAGGATTCAAAACACGAAATGATGGAGCGCAATGTCTATGTAGAAAATGGACACTGGTAGTTATTTTTGCTTTATCACATATGAAAAGAAAATATTGCAATTGTCAAAAAAAAGTCACTATTTGGGCAAATTTACAAATTTCTGTCTATTTGCCTGTGAATATAATAGCTCGAAGATGGCTTGATTCAGGAGGGTGAGATCTAATCGTACACCAATTTGAAGACATCAAATTTTAGACGAAATCAGTTAAGAAGTCTATTTGTCCGTCTATTCAAATACAAAATAACTATGAAAAAACAAAAAAGAACTAGATAGATAAAATTAATTAGAATCAAAAAAGCCGATTTTTATCCAATTTAGAACCAGATTCTTCACGGAATTGTCCTCTGTTGGTCTGTACCATTGCCTGCATGTAAACATCATAATTATAAATTCAATGCTTAAATGAATAAAATTCGGTATATTATCTTGCGGCTACAATTGTAGTTCTATTGAATATTTTAGTTTCAATTGGTCAAAAGATTCAATAATATATTATAGATTTTATTAATCACATATTTATATTGATCGCACCTCAACCATTAAACACACAAAAAAAATGTCAGAATTCGGGAACTAGATTTACGCCAATAACCATTATTTTATTATCACTGTTCATCAATAGCATGTCCTAATTATCGGTTTTATTTAATGGATTACAAAGCTCACAACTTTCATACCTGAAAATACAAATCTGATCACTCATGGTGTTCATAAACCAAGTAACCAAGTTCAAAAGTTTATGTGGGGACAAATGTTAATAACTTTATTAGAAAATATGGAAGAAAGTTTAGAGAAGATGTTCTGATGGATGTTTAAATGTTTTGTTGGACTCTGGTTTTCCTGTTTCAATAGGTTGTTGTTCTCTTTAATAGAAAAACATCCGGAAACAAAATTTTAATGAAATAACACAGAGATCTAGCAATTCCTAATGCCAATTACGAATACTACAATAATTATTTTCTACAAATAAGAAATTTGGAGAAAACAGCCTTTAAAATTGCACTTTTATTACTGTGCAAAAAAATACAAATTTTTATTTAAATATTTTTAAATCTTAAATTTAAAATTCATTCTAACAAACATTATTGAACTTAAAATCATTTTCCCCTTGAAAACATTACTAGTGAGCCACTAATATGGAATCAAAATCCAATTAAATCGATAGCGATTATAAAGTTTTGAAAATATAAAAAAATAAAAAGTTCGTCGACATCAAAAATATATAATCATTCAAGAGATCAAAAATCTACTATGCACAGCCATATGAGCGAGTATGCGAAATCTACTACACACGGTCATATGAGCGAGTATGCGAAATCTACTACACAGACCATATGAGAGTAAAATAGATTCCAAAATTCTGTCTTCAGAAATAATAAAATAAGTCAAGTTTTAAAAATAAGTGCATAGATATAGAATTTTATGAACTGAGTATGGAAATTGTGTATTTGTATCAACAAATATTTAGTAGTTTTTTCGGAAGTTTTGGAAATAGAGTCACTTTACTCTACTTCCAGTAAGTCAATTGCCTTAATTTTTCAAAGAGCATGAAAATACAGAAGTTTTATTTCAACAAAATGAGAACGATGGATCAATTTTCAGAAATAAATTGAGAAATAGCATGAAATATGCACTAGAAAAACTGAAGTCCCTTAGAAAGTGAAAGAAAAGATTCCAGTGAAAGGGAGAACGGTAATCTATGCGGTTCTAAATCAGTAATTTGAAGAAACCTTAAAGGATTTAATGCTTTACTTGGAAAATCCAAAAGTTTAAGTTTTAAAGGAAGAAACGAAGTCTCTTCAAGTCTCTTTGTTTAAAAATCGTTAATAATGAATAAGAGGAAATTCCTACAGTCATTTTCTACCTGAGTGAATGGAACGAATGTATGCTTAAAGAATCGTCTGTAAAAGTAAGAATAAAATTTAAGTACGTATCTGCACAATAATCTTCAAGTCATTTTATCTTCTTAATTTTATGAAACTTAACTCTATGAAATAATACTTACATTTTTATCTTGCATGGTATTACTTGAATTTAATAGCTACATTTTTTAAATCCATTTTATTAATATTTTTACTGAAACTTTCCTTGAAAATACATCTTTTCTGTTCTTCAGAATTTAAATATCGAAAGTGAAATAAAAGAAATTTTATGAATGCGAAATGGCAGACAAAAAATAAATTATAAAATCGGTTGAAAACAATGTTTCTTGTAATTCGAAAAATAAAACTTCTAATGACAAAAAATATACACATTTATGAATGAATTATCTACAGAAAACCGTGTAAAAATAGATTTCCGATTTTTTAAAAGAATCTAATAAGTCCATTTAAAAATATACTTGTAGTCTCAATGTTGAAACTTTATCAACTATTGCTATATATCAGTATAAAACAATCTTACTCACTTTAACCCTTTCTAGGGCCGTGGTAAGTATGCTTCCCACCAAATGTATCAATCTGTATGAATTTATGTAAGTTGGCATAAGTTCTGATAAATTTTTTTTAGTAAGTCAGAAACTTAGATGCTTCAGTTTTTTTATCTCAGACAAAATGATGCGCCTTGATATGTTATTTAATTATTAATTTACCAAATTAATTCATTAATCAAATTAAATTAATCTAATCTTATCTAATAAGCTAAATGAATCCCTTTTCTTATTCTAATTTCAAGCATAAAAATATTTTAACATAATGATTAGAAAAACATGGTCCTTTAAAGGGTTTTAATAAAACTATTATGTAAAAACGTACAAAAAAACTGTAGAGAAATAACATACACAAATAAAATTGTACACAAGATTAAATATAATATGATTTAACCTGAAATAACATGAATATAAAATATAACATTATTACATGAAATAAGATAAAGAAACTATCAAACTTTTAAGGAAAACTAATGAAAATTGATTTTAAAATGGAATTATAGACTTATTCAATCACTGTTAAATCTTGTGAATTCGAAGATTCTATTCATTTGTATTGTGGAATTTTTTTTCTACAACTTGAGAACAAAAGCCTTGTTTAAAACTCGCAAGCAACTCATAAAGACATAATTTTTACAAAGGTTATGGCTAAATATGCTTTATTTGTGATAAAATCACTGACATGCAGTTATCCTTTATTACTTTGTTATGAACTTAGTAAGAAAACAAACATCGTTTCCCCCCCCCCTTCAAATATCTACAAAGTTGTCCGAATGTTAATATTGTACTAGCTTAAGGTACCAGTAATTCGATTAATAATTTCTCAAAAATTGAAAATAGAATAATGATATACAATTCTTTAAAATAAAATCGTTGAAATATTTTTCTCTTTATTTGGGAATCCCCAAATCTCGACCCCTGGGGCAATGCCCTAGTATAGTTGTAGCATATTTTAAATATTTTATTAAAATTCGTTTATAAACTGTTTAGATATTGAATTTTAAATTCCATGCTGTGCGTTAAAAAAATTTGAAAAAAATGACAAGCTCCTAACAACCATCAAGCTAATTAAAACCATGTTTAAATTCATTATTTTCAAAAAAACTTTTACCTCTACAACTTGAAAAATTAATAATTATTATACAGGCAAAATAAAGTTCCAGTGCATGCGTATTTATCTAAGGAAGTGAATTTTCTTTTAGAAATTAACGAGCTTGCTTTTGCTTCACTTACAAGATTTTGGGGGAAATAAAAAAAGTTTTCTCTATTAATTAATCAAGAAATCTCATTCATAGGAATTTCTCTTAATTGACGCGTGTGCAATTTCCCCACGCTTCAAGAAACACTTTAGTTTTTGATTTTTTTTTTTTTATGTTTTTGCGAATAATTAATGAACACATGCAAGAAAAAATCAAACAAGCTTATTCGGAGGATTTAATATTTTTGTTGCTTAACTCGCAGAGAAAAAAAAAATTTAAATGGAAGATGGCTTTAGAAGGAAAGAGAAGCTGTGCTTAAAATATGTGAAAGCCATCTTTGATCCTGTTTTCTTTCTTAAGAGTACTCTAACATTTTTTATTACGAAATAAATAAAACATCAACGGGAAAATTATGACAAATTCTTAAATAATTGTTTAGTAATAATTTTTAATAATTTTAAGAGAATACTAATAATAATTAATTATAATTTTAAGAGAGACTTTAATAATAATTTTAAGAGAATACATCGCACATATCGCATCGCTCATTCTGTTTTAAGTGTTATTGAAAATATTTCGATAATATTGTTACCTGACGTATAATATTAATTTGATCACCTTGGAAACAAAAAATAATTTTAATTAATATCTTAAATAAAAATTTATGAAAATTCAAGTTTTTGAAATACTATTTATTTAAATTTGAATATTTTTGTTAAAAATTATATTTCTGTATTATTCTAAATAATCCATAAATACAATTATTAATCAACATATATCATCAAAACTGTTCGTGGATTCAAATAAATATGTGAAATTAAAATTAATGTAAAATTTTTATTGCATTGTATTGGGAAAAAAAAAGAGAAAATTTAACACTACCACTTTTTGTACATAAAACTACTAAGCATCTAAATGCTTATTGTATGCAGAATGTCATCTCATATAATGATAAACAAATTAAAACTTTCATCTTATCCTAGAAAAAATCGTAGCATTTTGGACACATAATGGTAATGAAAAACGTTACATGGAGGGGGGAAAATCTGAAATTCTCATTTTCATATGAATTTCAATTTGTTACTGTTAGTAAAAATTTAAATACTTTACAATATATTAAAGATACAACTTTTAAATATTGCTACAATGAATAGACGATAGTAAAAATAAAATAATTTAATGAAAAAAATTGATATTTTGAAACGTTTTTAGGTATTGTGTCCCTTAATGCTTTTAAATTATTCAAGTCAATAAAGAAATTTTGAAAATAATTAAATTTAATTTATAAAGTTTTACAAAAAAAATTGCTTTCAAAAATTCTATGAAAGCTTTGCTATAAATTCAGTTCCATGTACTCCCTAAAATTGAATTAAGGGCATTATGAAAGCTTAAAAATAAAAATCTAGTCCAGTATTTTATTAAAGATAAAAATGCTGGAAAAGGAAAATAAAGATAGGATTTCTTGATTTTTAAGACCCAATTCGAAGAATTTGTAAAGTTTATTAATATTTTCATCCAAAAGAGTTAATAAAATTGTAGATGGAACAGAAAAAAAATTAATCTATGCACTTAGTTTCATAACGAATTATGTGAAGTTTAGAGTCGAAAGATATTTATATTTTTTCATTATAGGAATATTATCAATTAATTGAATTAAATCATTTAAAATATTTATATTTATTTGTATAATGATTTTCAAATGACAACGTACATTCATCAAATCAAATTTGAAGTACATCTTTTTTTAGTGAAATGCAAAAGAAAATTTGTTAAAACAGAATATGAATTATTTTACGTGAAGCGTACTTTTTAATGACAAATTTATTTTAAAAGAAAACCATTTTATAAATTTCTTTCAGAAAAATAATGCTGCAGGAAATGAATAATTTAGTTTAAGGAATTAAAGTATGTAATATAAAAATATTAATAAGATATTATAAACAAATATCAACATCAATATTACTTTACAACTTAATTTTTGCGTTTTCGATTTATTCAATAAATTATACAAAAGAATAAATAATATTTTAGTTAATAGTTTTTGCGTAACTATAAATCAAAATCAAATCTTTATTGATTCCATGCTTTCATTCCTTCAAAATTATTTTTAGTAATTATTATTCGAATTGAAACAAAATATTCTTATTTGATTTTTTGTCAGTCATTTTTATTATCTGGTTTCTTTATATAAAGATTTATATATATATTGCTATTAGTATTTCTATTATCCAGAATATTAAAGATGTAGTTTTTTTTATAGAATTAAGCTTTATTGTGTCTTATTATTGCATATTTGTTATTAGATGAAAATATTTCTTTGGTTATTATTCAGATAAAAAAAAATATTATTTTTATTCGATTTTAGGGATTATTTTGATCGTCTAACTTTCTAACGTAGATAAAATTTTATTTATTTAGCTATCAGTACTTTCAAGCTCAGAAATGGAAAAAAAAAATATTTTTAAAGAAACTTTTATAGATATTAACAAAAAAGATTAAATAAATGTGGCTATTAAATTCGAGTAACATCCAGGCAAGACAATTATTACTCTAAGTTAACTTTTACATTTAAGAGGAATACCAATAGGATTATGTGCCTCTAATCTTCTTTGGAAAAGGGAAAATGACTTGAAAGTAATAGCACATTGTACGGACTTTAAATCTTCAACCATTAAACTTTTATTTTTGTTCCTTCAGACGTCCTTAAAGCACAAAGACGTTCCATTTACAGTGAAGAAATTGACTTTGGGACTTTCTTCTTATATAATATTAAAGATTTTTAGAGAAATCTCGAAGTGTCTTTTTGAGCATTTTTTCCTTTTCTCCTTAAAAGATTAAAAGCTAGAATCTTCCAAGGAGATTAAAAGTTGCTTTAAATAATTGATTCAGAGCGATATAGATTACAGTTCTTTCTTTTATTGAATTAAAGCTTTTGTTTTTATATTTTTAAACAGTTTTAACAATCATATTTTTGATGTTACGCTTTAACTCATTTCAGAAAATTAGTTGAATATTTTCGTTTTTTTAATGCATTTTATACTATTTCTTACTAAGTGTTCAAAAAAGGTTCAACAGAGGAATTAGAATATATAAAATTTTAATAATATTAAATAAAGATTTATTAATATCTAAAACTATCTTCGGATTGTTATACTAATATTCATTACATAAAAATATAGAAAGATATATTAAAAATGAGGCAATCTGATGAGCATATAAACCTATTTACAAGATATGTCAAGCAAGAATACGCATTTTATTAAATTTATATTATATAGTATATGTATTGTAAATTATAAGTTAAATTATTCTAGCTGACAAATTTTAAAAAAAGAAATTGTCTTCCATGCAACTTTAAAATCATATCAAATTATGGATTTTTTTTTTGTTATCAAATATGCAATTAGTAAGGAATTTCAAAGAAATATCAGAAATTGTTACATTTCTATGTACATATATTTGAATGTTATTTGGTTCCATTTCACTGTGCTAAAAGTCGACCATCGCTAAGATAAAGAAAGCCAAATTAAACTTTTTAAATGTTTATAAAAAAAATATAAATACGTTTTCAAATTATGAATATTTAAATTATTACTATTATTATGATTATTTTAATTATATTATTTGCATTTGAAAAAAATATATGTTAACAGTTTCAAATCGTTTAATGGTTTCAACCCATTGCTTAGTTCATTTTTTTATGTGTAAATCCTTTTAATTTTACACAGTCAGTTATGTTCAAACGGTGAATTATTGTCACATGCTTGCGTATAATTAAAATTATTTCATAAGCTGTTACTTTAAAAAATATTTATATTAATGGATTTAGGTTTATCATTTTTATCTTCTCACTTTTTCACATTGAAATTTGAAATTGAAGGAAATTTTGAATCGCATGAAATTTGAAATCCGTTCTGAATTTGATAAATGTGAATTCATTATTTCTGGCTAAGATTCGATCAGAGTAGCAATGCGAAGTCTGACCGCTCGTCCATATCGAGTCTCATATTGAGAATGAGTCTGTAGAAGGTCGTTCACTGGTTCAGATGATTATATAAAATGTAAACAGGCTTGAGTCTGTATAGATTTGAAGTTCGTGTTTGTTCATACATGTCCAGTGTAAAATCTTTGTCCATTCTAGACAATACATTGTATAGTCTATTCTAGACTGTTCAAGGGGTCGATGAACTGTATCTCACCAGAAGAAAACGCGAGTTGTTGTAGCCAAATCTTAGTGCAAAAACACCTTCTGTTTTGCTTGATTTGAAGCAGAAACGCATTTAATAGCATCTTTCAACCATCGATATAATCTCTCCAACATATCATTTAAAACCGGATGATAGCTTGTCGTTCGGTTCCGTTATAGAGCTAATTCAAATGACGGTTGGCTTACATTTCGAACGAGAGATGCAAGGTACAAAACGAACACATCATTGGTAAAACTCGTTTCTCATCCTGCTTTACTTTTTTTAATCAGAAGTCAGCCTGACAGGATAGAATTTGCACGGCCGGTTGGGTTGGGTTACTAGTGTAAGGCATTAAACCTTGCAAAGCTTCATCCATAAAACGCTGAAATGTTTGACTTGTATTTTTAAGATCAGATGTGAGGTAACTGAACTTAAAAAGTCCTATAGGTATAGTGACAGCAGTTTTGTTTTCTTTCTTATATCGAATTGGTTGATTGGTATCTGATTACAAGCTTTAATCAAATCCAGTTAAGAAAAACTTGTTTCGCCATTTAATTCCAATGAAAAATCTTGAAATGAGGCAGAAGATACTTATCTGAAACTGCAAATGCATTTAATCCACGAAAATCATTGCAGGTGCGCCCAGCGCCGTATTCTTTCTTTATAAGGTGTATCGGACTAGCTTAAGGGCGTACAATTCTTTGTTCTAGTAAAATCTGGAATCCAACTTTGAGTGCTTTAAATTTATCTGATGTGAACCATTGCGGTTTACTGTACATAGGAGGTTCTTTAGTGAGTATACAATGATCCATAGAATGGTTTAATTCAGGTCACTCGTCAGCAGTCATTACATCTGTCGATTTTTCCCAGTCGATTTTCCAGGACATAGTTCAACACGTTTTTAGTTTTATCTACATAACGTGTACGACGCCAATAATTCTTAGTATTTACAGTATAAAGTGATCGAGAATGAGATTTTGACCTTCTATTTATGTTACGTGCGAAATAAATGTTTTGCTTAAATTCGCTGAACTTTCTTTGGCATATAAATTTTTGCTTCTAGTGCCCTTAAGAAGAATTCATTGAAAGCGCAATAACCCCAGCAGTTTTAGTTATTAATTCATTAAATTTATCATCGATTTGTGCTAGTTTCTCTAATTAATCATCGCAAAAACATAAGATTTACTGCACTTTAATAAATAAACGCTGTAAGAAAAGTTACACACCGTTTTTTCAAATATTGTTATTAGGACTCAGCTCTTTCGTTTTAGAATCTGTTCATTTTTGCACAACACAAAGGAGGAGAGTTTCTTGAGGCTATTTACATACGGTTGATAGAAATTGATCCGAGTATTTACGAATGAAGTTGTTTGAAATTGTTTAAATGATTCATACTTCAAAGAGATGGGTACACAATGTAACATTTTCTTAAAATTAATACGAAATCATTTTACTTAAATCAAAACTGGATTGCCAGATCTAAGTTGGAATAAGATGCACCGCAAATTCTAAAATAAAACCAATCAGGAAATATTAAACTTATTAGGAGTGACAACAATCCTCATTCACACGACCATTATTCAATACTGTCATCTGTATTAAAAGTTGTGAAAGAGTTTTAACCCCTAGTTGAAGATCTTGTAAAAGAGAGCTTGAAAATTTTCGGAGTCAGAATACCGACTTATTATTTTACCTTTTCATTGTGTCTATGGAGTGTTAGTAGGAGGGGAACGAATTAGTACGGTAAGTCAAAACATCACAATCCAAAACAGAAATTGCACGATGAAATTTATTGCATTCCAAAACAATTTCCTCTGAAATAAACTTGAATTCTAAAATTCCACAATTCAGATTTACTTTACAAAAAACGAGGAGCTCTAATTGTAACACGGTCCAACTCAGTTCGCGCATTTATTTTGGTTCGACATCCATTTTGAGCATAATATAACAGGAGTACGATCAAAAATGATTCAGAAAAAAACATACCTGTAATTTAGAATTGATGGTATTTAATTCCGCTGGCAGAGCTCAACTGAATTAAAACCAAGGTCCTCATTTGCGATATGAAAAGGTTCTTTCACTTAAATCATCAGAGCTTCAAAAAAAACGATGCAGCATTTAAAAAGAACAAGAATAAATTTATTTTATACAAAACAAACGAGAAAAATTAGCAGAAGAACAAGTAGAAGTAGCTCTCTCGAGTTTGGAAAGAAATTATGTTCTGGCCTGTCATATTACGTAGTGAGTAGTGATATAGTAGTCAACGCATATATTGCACATTTTAAATCTATCAGAAAAAGATTCGTAGACAATTTCTGATGACACAATTTTATGATGATCTCAACAATAAAAAAAGAAATAACTAAAATCGTTTCATTATTTTTCTTGAGACAATTGACTACTGTATTCTTTTTTTATTTGTTCAAATTATTTGTATGTTACAGTGAATGACGCAATTCTAAGGAATGTCTAGATTTTCTGTTGACTTATGACATATTACCGAATACATCAGTGGCAGATGTATTTAATAAATGTCATTATTTCTCATTTAACCGGCAAATATCAACATTCATTTTATACTGGCGGGTGTGTTGAATAAAATTATTTTTGTTATTTTAAGACAAAGCTAGAAATTTGCAATCATAGTTTATTATAAAACGTAGTGTAATATACATTTAAATAATAGAAAGCGTAAATAACAGCACGTATAAATAATATGATGAATTTAAAACGAACAGTAGATTTTAAGTAAGAAAGTATAATTTTAATGATAATTTATATAGCGAAGAGTACTGGGGATAAAATTATACAGAAAATATGTGAATAGAATTATTCAATCTCATTTATTGCTTGAGAGAGAGAAGGAATAATCTTTTCTGTTGTCTAATTTATAAATAACGTATTATTCTATTCCAATAACAAATATCAACACATTTCGGATATCTTTAAGTCCATTGTCAACAACAGGGACTTAGATTCAGACTTGTTTTAGAACAATGACATTTTATTTCTAAAATTTGAAAATTTCTTTTAAAGGACAAGTTTTTTGTGTGTATGAGAGCACCCTATTTTTTTTAGAATTAAAAACCTATTGTTTTGTTAAATCTTGATGTGAAAATATGGTAAATGGAAGCTCCTCTTCAATATTTAAATTTGAAATTTAGTTTCTGGTATGGTTGCAATTTAACCTTTTCTTCAGAATCTTTAAAAAATTCTCTTTATTTATCTAACTGTTCTCCTTGTTTTCACTTTTTGACTTCCACAAAAACTTATCTATGGTCATCCAATTACTCCGTTGAAATCCCAAATGTATAAAAATATAACAAAATCCACATTGATTTCAGCGCCTGATAAGTAATTCATGCATTGATCACCTTTTAAATATTTTTTACTATTGATTTATTTTCAAACAGATGCATATATGAAAATACACCTCCCTTACTATAGCATTTTCTCTCTCCTTCATCTCTTTTTCATCAAAGGAGAAAATTCGAATAAATGTTTTGAAAATAAGAATTTGATACTATTATAAATTTTAAGGCAAAAGTTCATGCATATAAATCTTCTTTTATTGCAAATTCAAATAAAATGCTTTTTTAAAAAAAAATTTAGAACATACATTTTATGTTAGCCACTTCGAAATTCAAAATTACTTCCTAAAAATCAATTCAGCGATACTTCAAATGGAAAAAATAGCAAATTACATCGTAGCTTTGATTCCAAACCCAAAGATGCATTGAATCTATGCAAACATTTATTTCATCCTTATGAATTATATTTATTCTATTTACAGATAAGCATAGTAATAGAAAAGTTTGTGAAGCCAAAATTATCATTTCAAGATACTTACGGAAACTTTTGAGTAAGAAGAAATTTGAAAGGATACATCTTCTTTTAGAAATTGATTTTTTTTTGACATAAAGAATTATAGATTTTCAGTAATCTTCTCTTACAATATTTAATATTAATATTACGGAACATCGGACTTTAACAATACTTTCAGAATAATTGCGAATGCCAAATATTCAAAAACTTTTGAAGGGATATTTTTAATATCTGGCGGTGAAACTTTTAACTTCATAAGAAGATTTAAGAAACTCAGAATAATACGTATAAGGAAATACTTTATAAAACCTCCTATTCTTTTTTTTTTCCTTCCTTTTGTTGGAGTCTGCTTTATAATATTTCTTCGAAATACTTAGTTTTGAAATGAAGCCTTCGAGAACTTTTCCCCTTGGAAAATAGTTTTGAAGAATATAACTTTTAAGAATTGGAATAAGGCTATTTTTAATCTTGTGGTGCGACTTGGATACTACAAAACCGAAATGATAGGCTCATAAAGTAGATAAGTTGATTTATTTCAATATAAAGTCAATGGCTCAATATGACCTGGTAACTGAAAAGTTATTCTTGAATATATTATTTCCCTAGATTTGTTTCCTATATGCATATAATAAACCGGAAAATTCTTACATTTTACAATGATGTGGACTTTATATAATATTGTTAATATGATATTCTTACGATATTTTATAATACTAAAATCTATATAATAAACAGTGGTAGATTTAAGCATATAGCAGTCCTAGACAGTTCACATTTTATAGAGGTTTCTATCTAAATAATAGTTTAATTTCATTTCATTTTCATAATTTAACATCTTAATGATTTATTCAGGTTATTTTTTTCCATTTTAATATTAATAATTTAATTTATAATTATTACCAGCCACTTAGGCAGCCAGTTTGTTCTCTGGTATGAATAGTTGCTAAAAATTTTAATTAAATATTTTTTTTTTGTAAATTGGTTTATATAATTTTATTAGAAAAATACATTTAAGGTTCAAATTTTGGTAACCATATAATATTTCTGCTCATTAGGCTATAGTTTTGTATAATTTCTGCCTATATCCCTGTATGTCAGTAATTTTATTGCAATAAAGAGCAGGAATATTTCGAAATAAGCGCACATTAAAAACTTGCCACCTTTGATTTCTTCTAAAGTTAAATTTAGTACAATAAAATTTCAAACATTTTATAAAAAATATAATTTTTATTAAAAACCTAATCAATAAAAAAAGAAAGATCGAATCTTCCCATCTTTATTATCAACGATGGAAAACAGGTTGGGAGGTAATGTTAGTCGCAACAAAAAAAGGATATTGGAGTTTTACTTTAATAATCAAATATATTATTGTAAAACATGCTTAAAATATTTTTAGAATTTATTTATGAATAGAAAAATTATAAGGTAAAAAAGTCTCTCTCATTGAAAAGATAATTTTTTTTCAATCTAAAATGGTATATAAAAAGGATTCTTGTGTTGTGTTATCTTTAGCTACACTGGTGTGCAAAACTTTAGCAACAATGGAAATTTTAAGCAGTTAGCCATGTAATTGCAGAAAAGGGGTTATAGCGATCAGTACAATAAACACACAATTCAGTAGAAAGGTGATACGTATGCAAATGTCAGGAACACAATGTCAGAGGCAATGTCAATGTACGAAAAACGCGTGCTGTCGGCGCGCGCAGTTCAAGATTACGGAGGAAGAAAGAATGGAGGAACAATTAAATACATTCGTTGTAAGTGCAAATGAGTTTTTTCGTGATATATGGCTAGAAGAAATCACCTGAACAACTTCACACGTGAAAGAATAATCGGGAAGCTAGAGGAGGGGCGAAGTTTGACCAGTGTAGCTGAAAAGTTCGGAATCAACAAAAGTGTTGCTTCGAGCGCTTGGAAAGCCTTTTAAACCATTGGTACAGCTTTCAGAAAGGTTGATGGTGGCTGTCCTAGGAAAACAACTGCAGTGGATGACCGATATATCGTCCTGCAGACGAAAATAGCCCGATACCACTCAGCAAGTGACATTACTCAGCAACTGTGTACAGCAACAGGGCGGCAAGTGTTGAGGTTTACTTTGGCCAGACGACT
>JAPMOR010070632.1:246182-326633 GCA_026543865.1 Argiope aurantia
AAGCAACTATTGCAATAAGGGTAGGGGATATCCCATAGTAAGGAACATATGCTTGTTGCTCTTCCTTTTGAACAGACAGCCATGTGTAACGATACTACGAGCTCAGTGAAGCCTTTTTTGTTTGATTCCATATAATATGTATTGCCTCCTTTGCTCAACTATGCTTTCGTCATCATCAAAAGTATGCATCTCTCGTTTCTGAATTTCACGTTTTTCGGATGATTTCTCTTGGAGTTATGGCAAAAAAATACACCTGTGGCTGAAGTTTTGCACACCACTATTATCACTAAAAATGCTACGATTTGCTCAATTTAAATTAATTATAATTCTAATAAGAATTATTTTTAAAAATGCGTCGAAGATCATATTTTCAATGCTCAAATTTGGTAGCTCAAGGTAAAATGATCTTGCCTGCAGAGCGACGGGGCACACATATCATTCTTTCTTATTATTTATAAAAACTTTAAATATTTAAGAAATGCTTAAGAATTTTTTTCTATTTATCAAGGTTATATATTTTTATCATTTTGTTTCCTTTGTCTCACGATTTCGATTTTATAACCGAAAATAAATTTTCAGTTTTATAGTGGAATTTGTGCAGAAAGCTTTAACAACTGTTTCGATTTTATTATTGATTTTTTTCATAATTGTAATTCATGAAGTGATATACTGACTTTTGATAAAGAATTGTACGGCTCTACATGTTGAGACCATAGGTGATATGCTATATGAATATGAGGTATCGTGCAAATCGATTTTACTAACAATTAATTTTTTTAAATCTTAAAATATTGCAGCTGCATTTCATAACCAATGGTGTACTGTCCCTCACGTATCTAGGCCCAAGGCAAGTTATGGGTAACTGAAAGCCAGTCTTAGAGACACCATGAAGACATGTCATTTGTTTCTTTATGTTATTTTTATAACCAAATATGATGAAAGGGTGATAAACTAATACTATGCCTGGCCGAAGTTATATTTACCATACAATTAATAATAGAAATGGACGAGAATATCATATTAAGATCTGGGCGTCATTTATCCTCGCTATGCTGTTGTCAGGGATATATCAATTTTCGAAATTTCTATGAAATGAGTGAAATGAATTAAAAAAAATAGATTCTTATAAAAATGAAATTCCTAAATATAAAAGAAAATCAATTTATACTAGAACGTCCGTCGGTGTCGATTGAACACCGGAGCTTGTTTAATTTGTTCTCCTTTCCGCATTTTATCAGTGTATTTGAAAAAATTTTGTGAATTTTAATCATTTTCCATAGTGAAGAGATTTTACTACTAAGTATACCTAGAAAGTCCGCTGGTGTCGTTTAGACATGAAGGCAATTTGTCATTTTAAATTGCTGTCATTCAACAAATGATAGTTCTTTAAATAAAACAAACTTCCCAAAGAACTATCGCGCATTTGTGTTGACCTTGAATGCAGTGTTATTGGGTTCACTGTGGAAATGAATCAATTATTCTAAAGTTCTTGTGTCTAAGTGTTTCATTTTTCCCATGAGCTTATTTGTTCATTAAAAAAAATCATTCGATTTTCGAACCTTGTGCAAAGTAGACAGCCTGAAACGATGGCTCGTAGAAAAGGTCTAAGACCTGATGAAATTGCTATTCTGTTGCAAGAGCCTTCTGAGAATGAATCGGATGGTGGTGAATTGTCTTGTTCCAATTTAGATTCCGATGAAGACATAAGATTGCGTGAAAGTGACAGCAAAGAATTTGAAGAAAGTGCAGATGAAATGGATAATATTCTAGTAATAAATACTGAATTTAAAGGAATTACAAATTCGCTAAAACGCCAAAAGTGCGAAATTAAAGAGTGTAATGGAAATGCAACTAAAAAAATGTGCATCTGTTGCATGAAAATGATGGTGCGGAAAACGTACAGAAAAAATTGAATATCACTGTATCCATTGCAAATGAGGTATGTACAAAAATGCGATAAATAATGATAAAAAAAATTTACATTCTCACAAAAATTACGATTTTGCTTATTGTACCAATATTTATGAATATTATTGTTTTATTTCATTTTACAAGATTAAGTAATTAGTTTTGATATAGTTTTTTATGCTATAAAGGCTCATAATATATGATAATTACACGAAATAATATTAAAAAGACTTAAAACTAAACCCTACTGAACAGTAGTCCTGCAATTATTTAGTTATTACAATTATTTTATATACATTATATTGCTGTGTCGAAGCGACACCGGCGGACATTTAAGGGTAATTGAAATCCCGGACGTTCTAATATTAAATAATATGAGATTCTATTAAATATAAGTTTCTCTTGTATGAACCCCAGGCTCCTTATTCTTTATGCCCAACTCAAAGAATCTATTTATCAATCCAAAAAGATAGAAATGAAATAATAGAAATTTTTAAATAATGCTTTCAGTTATGCGATACAGAAGAAAGAAAAAAATTATTAGAACTGCATAAAATACTATATCAAAAAATAAGAATAACTGTCATACTACTACAGTTTTAAGGGCCTGGTTATCTACTCAATCTGAGATAAATAGAAGTTTCAATTAATATTTTACAGCGGATTAGTTTTTGCCTTGTTTACAGAATCACTAACATCTTATTAAATAAATATTCATAAGAAAGAATACTGAAGAAAATGCACTTATGGGATCACCAGACACAAATAAATCCTAAGCATTAAAGAATTTTAATGAGAAAATAGTGGCTTTGCAAGTTTTTATATTTCTCATTAAAATTTTGCTAGCAAGGATGATCTAGAAAGATATTTCTTTTTCTCGTTAACTAAGGCTAATGTCTTTACATGCTTAATTTATGAATAACAAAGCTTTGGCATAACGAGCTGAAAAATCAATAAATTACCGAGCTGAGATACCGGAAGATTGCATTGCCACTTAAAATCTCTTATTATCTGACTTACAGTTTATTTTATTTATATTACTGCGATTTTACGTCTATTCTTCTCAAGACGTCTTTTGTAATCTAAGAAGGAAAATTAATTATTTTAATTAAAAGTAAATCGAATCTTATCAAAAAATTTAATGCATTCTTTACTTCTTTTGTATTTGTAATTAATATTGAAATCTATTTCAGTGCGTCTGTTATTAATTTTAATTTAATTTTAATATTGATTTTTTTTTATTTTGAAGTTATGTTTGATTGCAAATGAGTTATGTACAAAAATGCGATAAATAATGATAAAAAAATGGGTTTGGGTTAATTTGCTTTAATCGGATTGATTTTCTATTTTGAAGCTGACTTAGGCTAGTATTGAACCTTTACAATTGATAACGACTCCTTCTGTGAAAACTTCCACACCACATCAGTAGGTGCATGTTTCAGCCCAACGGATTTACTTTATATCAGTTGCACGTACTCGATGAGATCATTGGAGAATCGAATCTCTTACCTTTGTCCTTAATTTCCAGGCACCAATATCCCATCATCATCCTATAAGAGATCTACTACAATGATTGTTGATTTTAGAGATATCCTAAAATCAACCATCTTTCTTGAAGTTCTAACTTCTCTAGAACTTCAAGAAAATTGGATCTCGAACCAGCAACCGAGTTTGTTTTCGACATGAATAAGACTCTGCCATGAAACAGACACTGACCTTTTAGTAATTTACGAAAAAGACCTTTAATTCAAAAATTATACCTAAGATATCATAGATGCTGTATGAATTCGATTATTGAACCCACTACTATCCGCTTCTGAAGCTATCCATCCTTTTTAGTTTTAGAATAGAAACCGTTGGCATTGGTAATATTCTGTAAATTTCGGTAGATCATAAATGAAAGCGGGTCTCAAAATCACATCCTTTCATCCACGTAGCCAAGATACTGTCAAGTTTTATCACCGCCCTATTAGTGATTTACAAGAGAGGCAATTGTTCTCAAAGATATTCCACATAATTTCGTAGATGTTTTTTGTAGATGTTCGAGTCTTGGACCTGCAACCATACGCACTTATTGCATCGCCACCATATTTGTAAATAGAAGAGAAGTAGTGGATTCTTTAGAAATATTTTATAACCTTTTATAGAAATTGGACTTCGTACCAATAATACCAAGTTTGAGACACCAAGTCACTATCGTTCTATTACCGATTTACATGAGAGGCCATTGTTTCCAGAGATAGCATGAGACTTTCGTAGATGTTTTGAGAATGCACTTCTTGAACACTTAACCATCCATTCTTGAACACTTAACCAGCCACCTTATTTAGAAGAGAAATCTTTGGTTCTAGAAATATCTCGTAAACTTTCATTGATTTTCTGCAGTAAAACGTACATTGGAATGGTTTAATTAGCAGAAGATATACTAATTTTATGTTAAACATTGAAATAAAAACAAAACTAGCGAATAATTTTATTTAAAACATTAAAAAAAACCTTTTTTCTTAAATACGATATGTTTCTACTAAGAATTCAGCCATGTTACCACCATCAAATAAAAAAAGGATTTGGTATGTTTTAGAATTTGACTTCAGGTGCATTCCAAAAATTCAATTATTTAGGTGAGTTGTTGTGGCCATTAGAATACATCCCATTTTTAGAAAATTAGGAAAATGACAGTTAAAGGGAAAATGTCAAATTAAATTTATACCTTTTGATGCATTTTATTTAGATATTTGTACTTTTACAGATGAATTTAAACGAATAAATGTCTTAATATTCATTTAGGAATGATTTTGAATAATACATTTTGATCTACAAATGTATTATATGCATATTTAGCAACTATACAGAATGTAAGTATATAGTCGCTACAATTCTTATCGACCACTGTAGAAATATTTTATGTTTGAGAATTTATATTATTTGTGGTAATTTTATAATTAATAAAATTGGTTACAGCATAGAAAATTCTTCCAATTATACAGTTAAATATTTGAGGATGAAATTTTCTTTTTTTCTATATTGAATTCCTTTTTCTTATTATCTGGAAATTTTATATCATTTGAGGGCAATGTTTTCATTTATTTGATACTAGCTATTACCCGCGACTTCATTCGCGTGGGAATTTTTATGTATATGTATGAGAACTGACCTAGGCATCAGTACCTAAACCCCATTAATGATTAGGTCATTGTGAGTGAAATCCAGCCTATGCACGATATCTTCCAATAAAACGTCCTTGTATTTATCCCACAGCTGGGGTTTGATAGTCCGCAAATGATCACTAATATTGCAAACAGGTCATTGTGCGCAAAACGACAACGCCGCCCTTCACCGCCTGGTTGCCGCGGATGTCCTGCAGGCTGCGGTTTAACGCCATTAATGCATACTTGGGCGACATTGTGCACTCGTCCCCTAATATTGTTGTTGTTGTTTCCTATGACACTTGCCATGGACAAGCCGCTGTTTCGAAATCAGCGATTTAAGCCGATAGGGAGCGTCTCTTGTTTTAGTAACGCCAACTAGGGCCAAGAGTTCGTCTTAGCTACTCATACGTCACATTCGCTTGCTCAACCCCTTTTTACAGGGGAGGGGGGCACATCTCACAGATAAAACGGATGAAGAACAACTATGCCCGAACTGGGACTCGAACTCAGGACGGCCAGGTCACGGGAAAGACGCGCTAGCACTATGCCAGGACGCCGACCGCCCCGTAATATTAACTTGAACTGCTGCAAAAGGCCGGTCACTGGTGATGTTGCATATTGGGGTATCTTCGCTTGAAAGATTAAGCAGCAATTTGAAAAAGGAATGTGCCGTCCGGCAACCGTTAAGCAAAGTTGCAGCAATGCCCGAGGAAGCTACAGCCAGAGCTATATCGCGGTCCATGCGGAGTTGGGCTAGCAGAAGATTCAAATCAAATCCGTATTTTTTAAAAATAAAGTCGATTTTATTTATCGATTGATATAGCTACAACAGTATAATACACATAATTTTTAAACTTTTAATTAAAATGAAAATACAGCTGTTGACAATAACAAACTGCGCATGCGTGAATTTTCAACGCCAACGGAGTAACGCAAATGCGTGAATTTTATATGCCAGTTAGGGTAAAGCAATGCAGATTAGAAATTTTTAATTTCCTTTATTCTGTTTTATTTTAATTTAAAAGTACTTCAGAATGAATCCGAAATATCGATTGATTAACAATGTTTAATTTTAAATGCATCAAACACTAAGAAAATAAACAGAATCGCTTGAAATAATCGGTTGAAAAAATTTTAAGACTAACCTCGTTAGCATGGGGAAAAAAGACTGAAGCCTTTCTCATTTGGCGGTGGGTAAATAAAAAGGTTTTTGGCAGGAAAATTAGTTTTTAATTAATAAAAAATTAACCGGAATAAATAGTAGCCTATGTCCTATTCTAGACTATAATCTATCTCTTTGCTAAATTACATACATGATTAACAAACATGAGGACAACTAAGAAATGTATCGCCTATGTATACCACAGACAGCCCTTTGCTATTTGCACATGCGCAGTTTGAGGCTTTCGCGCATGAGCGGAATAATTAAAATCGCAATTATAAAACTCCTTTTTTTATTTTGATATGACTTTAATGCACTAAAAATATCTCTAATATCCGTTAACTATTTCTCGATATTTTGTATTTGGATTCTTTTGGGAAAAATGAGATTTGAATCGCTGTTTAAAATCATATGTAAGCAAATAAATATATCGCATATGCATACCACAGCCCTTGCTACATGCACATGCGCAGTTTGAGATTTTAGCACATACACTGAATAATTAAAATCACAATTATAAAATTCTTTTTTTATTTTGATATGTCTTTATTGCACTAAGACCTTCCCCAATAAATGCTCTACAAAAAGGTATAAATATCTCCAATATCCGTTTACTATTTATAGAGTTTTTGTGGTTCAAACATATAGACGCTTTCTGGAAACTATCATTTATACTATCTATAGATAAATTTAATTTCACGTTCTCAACTTCAAGGACATTTAATTCAAAAAATATGAAATTCATGTCATTGTACAAAGGAATAAAAATAAAAAATATATTGTATTCTTTGTAATAAATGTCATATCCGGAAAAATTTGCAAAACTTCTAATTAATATAATTTTTATATTATAAAGTGTAATAAGATTTTATGTTGTTTCATTTTATGTTGGATGCGGTTGACATTGCATGCCTTCAAAGAAAAGAGAGAGTGGCACTCGTGTAAGAACTTAAATTATTATTTCTTCCATATAGTCAAAGAAATATTTGATTTTACAGACATTTTTTTAAAAAAATAATATACTTAAAACTTTGTAGTTTTAATAGGTAAGCTAATATATTTTTCATTTCAAATAGTAACATAAAAATTCATAAAAATGTTAAAGAATTTTCAGTGCATCATTTGTATAATTTAAAAATGTTTTCATTTCTTGCATCACCGATTTCATAGCTTTGAATGCCTTATATTACTACAAACTGCATTGCTCTCAAAGTTTCCTACTCCCATTTTAATTAAAATATTTCATTATCCACACAATTAAACATATAATTTTTACATCAGAATAAAAGAATTACACTTTTTAATAATTTAAAAAATTATATTTCAATCGTTCTTTGATACAAACTTATTTATTAAGAAAAGATTATCTACAATTCAAATCATTAATAACATATGAAATATAAATATAAAAATACTGCAATATTTTTTTAAATCACAGATTGACTTAAATATAGTCCTGAGTATTCAGTTATCAAAGAAATAAAAAATTAAAAATATTGAGATTACACGGCAGTTCAAAATAATAGGTAGTTTATTTTATAACAGTTATTGACTTTCAGTTGTTTTTTTCTCTCTCTCTCTTTTCAAATGTTTTTTTAAATCTCACTTGTGCGGGAATCTATAAATTCATGGATTCCAACTTCAAATTGAAATTCTTGCTTTACAATAAAGAGGAATAAAAATAATAAATGAAAACACAATTCCATAAATGATTTCAAATGAAATCACAAAATGGATGATTAGATTATCAACACAGCAGATAAAAACATCACAAATAAATATGCATTCCACATTAGACAAAATAAATAAGTCTGAATTTAAAACTTTCATTTGAAAGCAAAAATATAAGTAGATGAAAATTTCTTAATTATTATTTTTAAATACTAGAATAATATACAAGTTACGGCAAATATACTAAACTAATTATGCATAATTATTGGCTATTATTCATAATCATCGATACTTACACATACTATCATCGATAAATACACATAATCATCAGAGTAATGATATTTACCTCAATACATATATATAAGAATAAAGTTAAACTTAAAGCTCATAAACTGATCATTGTTATTCAAATGAATGTATTTGAATTAACAATTTAAAACGTTTCGGCTATACTTTCCATAATTTTCAATTCATTTATAATAGATGATAAACCTCATATAAATTAGTGAATAAACTTAATAAAATCTATACTATTCGAATAAAAAATTATAAAAAATCAAATCACAAAAAGTGAAATAAAAATAACTCAACAGATCATAATTTATCTTACAAAACTAGTTTCGAAAATATGTAATATTAAAACTTTGCTCGATTACAGGAAAATAATCCTGGAAGAAACATGTATCATTTGAACTTATTTTGCACTTCGCAGAGAAAAACTGCATCATAAATGTAGATTTGAAGTACATATATATGTAAACATTCACTTATAAATAGAAAACAAAAAAATAAATATAATAATACAGACAGTCTCGGCTATACTTTCCATAGTTTTGAATTCATTTATATTAGATGATAAACCTCATATAAATTTGTGAATGAAACTTTATAAAATCTATATAATTCGCATAAAAAGTCATATAAAATGAAATAACAAAAAGTGAAATAAAAATAACTGAACAGATTGTATCTTACAAAATTAGATTAGAAAATATATAATATTAAAACTTTGCACGATTCCAGAAAAATAATTCTGAAAGAAATATGAATCATTTGAATTTATTTATCAATTTCTATGAAAAGAAAATTGCATCATGAGCTACTACTTTTAAGTACATATGTAATATATAAACGTTCATTTTATAAATAGAAAACATGAAAATTAAATATAATACAGACATCAGAGATGATAAACATACAAATATAAAATAATACAATAAATAAATATTCAAATCTTACACGATTAATTTGTCCACGTATTGAAACGATTAATATTACTCATTTGTGGCACTCAAGAAAAATACGTACATTGAATACTTGTAAAATATCACCAAAATGTGCAATGCATATTAGCTCTCTTTTTTGGAAAATTGATTGTTATAAAGTTTATAGTAATGCCCTCTCCTCTTCAGCAATTCTTGGTGAGTTCCTTGTTCCACAATTTTTCCCTTCTCAATAACAGCAATAGAATCTGCATTCTGAATAGTCGTTAGTCTGTGAGCAATAATTAAACATGTCCTGCCACTTCTTGCGTTATCAAGAGCTTCTTGAACAATCTGTTGGTTAAAAAGAAATACAAATGCATTTTACATAATTATATATCAATTTCATATTGGTAATTATTTAGATTTATAAAGAATTTAAATGAAAAGATTGATTAAACAAAACCATAATAAAAACAGTCTAAAGGGAAGTATATGCGGTCTTATCTATGCTTTCAAAAATTTTATTTAATATATTGTGTTCCTTTAGATTATTTTTTGCTTTTATTGATTATAGAAGACAAATTTGTGAATTCATCAAAAACAAATTTCTTGATGAAAATATCAGCTTTTAAAAAAATATTTTGTAATTCTGGACATTTAACTGAATTTTTAAGAAATAATATATTTTAATATAGATATTAATTTGTAATAGATTTTAAATATTTTATAAAAAATATTCTATTTTTGCAAGATTTTAAGTCTTAAAATTATAATTCTTGCATCCAACATTCTAATTTCTTTCTTCCTATTTTTTTTCAAATATTCTATCAATATTTTCCGAACATTTCTCTCTAATTTAAAACGAAAAAAATTTTCATTATTTTTAATTACTTATTTTTCAGATTAATTCAAAGATTTTTCTTTACTGATCTGACAGAGCAAACTTCTCTAATTTGGCAAGGCGCCAAATTGGATTGTGTAATTTTATTTAGTTATATTAACGCAGCGCTAGGGCTATTTTGGGACGGACCTCGTAACGGTCAGATAACGAGGGCGACACCGGAGATAGCTACCCATTCTCCAAACTTCCACACCACATCAGTGGGAGGACGTTTGGCTCGGGCGCCAGACCCGCAATTTAACATGCACCAGACCCACTTACACGACAAGCCAAATTAGGAAATGAAGTATAAAAATTATTTTTGTATGATTTAAATTCCAATATCACCGTTTGCAACAAATTTTCTACTTTCATTCTCTCCCCCTCTCTCTATCAAACGCTTTTATATTTTCTGCAGCATGTTTCTATATTCTTACTATCTGCTGCTGATGAGACGATATCAGTTTCACGAAGGAAAATAAACGCAAATAATCAATCTTTTTCTTTTTCGTAGCTTCTACTTTCTTCTCCATAGTTTTGTAGATTCCTTTTATGTTATTGTAATTTTTGATTCCCTGACATTCATTACATAACGGAAAACACTGTACGGGTACTGCTAATTATAAAGAAATTAAACAAAAATAATTAGATATAGGTTATAGTAAATAAGATTAATGAGGTGATTATTCATAACTATCACTAAACTTAGTGATGAATAATAATCACAGGTATGCAATCATCAATCAATGGTATATATGTAAATGTCAATTTATTACATTTATTGCTATATAACGATTTCCAGTGATATTAATAATAATCACTAATTTATTATATTTATCATTGTGTGTATAACGGTATATGTAATCAATTGCTCTTTATGTATAATTACCAGTGATCATTATCTCTCTCTCTCTCTCTTTATATTATATATATATATATATATAATTACAGCATCAATAATTTAGTGGAATGTGAAATAGACATTTATGTAAATCTTCAGCTCAAAAATTTTCAATTTAAAATATGGTATGACAAATTTGTAATTAATATTATATTTCGGTTTTTTTAACGCATTATATACATCTGGAATTCATTTTATGTTCAAACAGCAATTTCTACCAAAATAATTAAAAAATAAATTTCGAATCTTTATAAAAAAAACTTAAATATCAACTAAAATTCATTAATTATGCACTTAAATTCGTAATACATTGAATTATTTTAGCAATCTTAAAAATATGTTAAAGAACTAAAATTTTAGATTAACACATTAAGGGTCGTGTCCTAAAATTTATAAAATAAAATATAGTTCAGAATTTATTGAAAAATTAATTTTAAATGCAATTTAAAAAGATTAAGTAATGTGCATCAACAGCGAAAAACAGAACAGTGATGATAAAATCTTAAAATAAAACTATCAACTTACACGCTCGCTTTCGGCATCCAGTGCTGATGTAGCTTCGTCCAACAGCAGAATTTTAGGGTCTCGTAGTAAGGCTCGAGCGATTGCCACACGTTGCTTCTGCCCTCCACTTAATTGCGTGCCTTTTAAACCAACAGTTGTTTCGTACCCCTAAGAAGACAGTTTAAACTTAAAAGGTATTTCTTGGATTGCGTTCCCAGTACATAATAAAGTTAAAAGGTTAAAATATTTTTTACTCATTTTGCTACAAATTAAATGGCTTATCTCATCGAAAGTATAAACAAATTTTTAAGCTTTCCTTATCTTAACCCTTGCTTCTTGTAACTACAATGAACTATTGGCAAATTAACCAGCAAGTACAGAGGTTGACGTTGCAGCGATTTATATGATTGAGTCTTGCCAAACTCTACTAATCTTGAACCAATTCACTTTAGAATTAATTTAATTTATGAGTTGCAATTTGTATTTCAATATATTTAAAAGGGATTTAATTATATCATAAAAAGGATAATTTTGCATGATAAAGAGGGTTTTGTTGGAATCTACATACTTAAGAGGGAATTAATCTGATGCTAAAAGGATAATTTTCCTTGATTAAAAAAGTTTTTATTAGAGTCCTTGAACTTGTTTAATCTTCATATTGAAGATGCCATTGTTGTTAAAGTGATTTACAATAGTAATTAAAAGCTGCAGACCATAAGGCAGAATTTAACTTTACAAATTCTAATAAGTAAATGCAAATTTTATTGATCTAAAAATTATGTTTCTATTTATTTAATTTATGTTTAATATCTTGCCTTTACAAGTAGGAAATTTTTCTGTAATCCGATAATGAGACATTGTAAAAAAATAGCATAGCACATTCGCATATCTTAATTGCCGGATTAAATGGATCCAGAGTGCAATTTCCAATCTTAGAAATAGTTAAATATATAAATTTATAATAGAATTTCAATATAAATAAGACAGTTTGAAGGCATAAAATATCATTTCTATCATTTGAAAAAAGGAAATTAATCAGGTATTACATAATTTTTTAAAAATACTGCATTGCACTATTGTTACTTTATAAAGGAGAAATTATAGTTTGTAGAAGGACGAGACCCTTTATAACTTCATTTTGAGATAAATGAAAATAATAGACGAGTTTCAGGAACAGTTATTTAGTTATTTTCTAAATTCCATGTTTCAAAAGATAAAACAAACACAAATACGAAAATACACAACAATCACTTCAAATACAATCTAATAATAACCCCCCAAAAGAATCATGGGAAATATACTTTGACGTTAATAAGATAAAGGCATCTGTTATATCAAAAGAGAAGGTAGTCGAGTTATGCAACCTCTACAAGTTTTTTTTTTATCTCATATGTAACAAATATTATATATATAGATATCTAGATAGGGTAGTGTAATAATATAAAATGTAACAGAATTTTCAAACAATGTTATTCAGCCTATACTCCAAATTATGAAACAAAATCTAGCAAGAATATAATAAAATGAACGAATTATTAATTAAATAAACAAAAAGTGTTTAAAAATTAGATAACTGATATGTACTAAAAAATTATTATAATTAATCAAAAAACTTACTTGTGGCAAAGACTTAATGAAATTATGAATATTTGCTTTTTTAGCAGCTTCTATTATTTCATTCATATCAACTGTTTCATAGTTCTTTCCATATGCAATATTTTCTGCTATGCTGTAGCTAAATAGCACTGGTTCTTGGGATACCAGACCAATATGTGATCTCAGATTTTTAACATTTACGGATTTCACATTTTCACTTTCAACGAGCTGGAAGGATTAATAAAAGAAAATTCAAATTTTTTTATAAATTCACAAAATAAACTTTAATAAATCTTTATGAAAATATTAATTAATATAAATCATCTAATACAATAGCGCGTCGGACTTTTTCACAAACATGTAAAATTATTTAATAGATTCAATTAATTTTCAATTCAATAATTATTATCTTTTTTTTTTCAAACCTCTTTCTATTATAAAATATTTTTTTCATTTGATACATGTCTTATTACAATAAGTTAAACAGAAATTTTTCATGACATTTCAAAAAATAATAAAAATTTTCCATTTATATGTATATCTATATATATAATATATCAAATCTTCCATATTATATATATATATATATATATATATATATATTCAGTAGGTTAAAAACTCATTTTTCCCCCCAAACTCCAAACTTTTAATTTGTGCATACAGTAATGATTTGGGGAGTAATAATAATGCAGATCTCAACAACAGCTACAAGATATGATCGAAAAAGTGATTTTATATCGATTTCTCATGGTTATGAGCTCTTAAAAAATCGACTGAAATTAGAAAATAATTAATTACATAATAATTTTAATGATTACATGAGGTACTAGAATATTAATAGATGAGTCATCATCTGAAACAAATTAAATTTAATTCAAGCTACAGAGGGAAATTGATATAAAATTAATATATTAAATTATATAGTCAGAAAGCAGGAATAAAATTTTTTAAAATATTATTAACATAATCTCATTTTATTCTTCATAATTGCTTAATAACACCTAAAGAATGTGTAAAAGTAATATATAAAAGAAAACTTAAGCAAAATAATAAAAATGTGTTCAGTTTTGAAAATAGATATATTTGATATACAACTTTTGAAAATCTATTTTTATTCCAAATGATTCACAACAATGATATAAATTTTGAAATGAAAGTAAAACTAAGACGTTATGTATGAAAGCAAAAATAGAAAATCATCATTTGGGTTTCATATAAATGTTAATTTTTTTTATAAAATAGACAAATAAATACAATTAAAAAATAATGACCAAAAATTAAATAAATTTTTCAAAATATTTTTTTATAATTAATTTAAATTTTTAATCATTGATTTACTAGAATCAATATAACTAATGGACAATAAAATTGTGTATAATCTATAAAACAGGATGAGTTTTAAGGGTTTTAAGTGATATTTAGACAATAAAGTTATCATAAGGGAAAAAAAAGAGTCTATTATGAATCTATAATACTATTTTTCTACCATACCGTCTTTGTTGTTTCTTATGGCACTTGCCATGGACAAGCCCGCTGTTACGAAAACAGCGATTAAGTCGGTGGGGGAGCGTCTCTTGTTTCTATAGTAGCGCTAACTAGGGTACGATTTTACTACTCACGCATCACTCATTCGCTTGCACAACCCCTTTTTACAGGAGGGCACATTCACACATCTCACAGATAGAACAACGGAAGAACAACCATGCCCAAACCGGGACTCGAAACCAGGACGCCCAGGTCACGGGGAAGACGCGCTACCCCTATGCCAGGACGCCGGCACTTTTCTACCATGTTATTCTTATCGAGGAAAGAGATATTTATGTGGATTCTGAACGAATACTATCTCAGTGATCGCTGCACTTGGAGACAAAATGAATTTTCTGGAAAATGTAAGAATTAAGCCCCTATCTATCTTAGGAAAACGAGATTCTTTTGGTGAATTCCATGCCACATCACACGTCAGAGAATTATACTTGCCCAAGGAGTTCAAACGAGTTGATAATATGGAATGCTATCGGTGGTGGTATTACTGTTATTAATGGATTTGCTGCCTTCTTGTATTATTAATTTCTTAGTTGCGTTTCTTGTTACTTTTGCTTCACATTTTCACAAATAATTCAAGAAATACATTACCATTTTCTAATATCCAACTCGTTGAACTATATTCACCATATACCCACGAGGGATTTTCATAATATTGAATTTCTATTGAAAAATAATGAATATTTAGTGAAATATCATCTTTATAATAAAATGAATCTAAGACATATTCCAAACTTTTAATATAAGTATTCTGCAAAATGTTTTTTTTAATTAATTGGGTCTTTAAAAATTTAGAGAAAAAAAAATTCAAATGAAAATAAAATATCGATTTTTAATATTTTTTTAATATTTTAATAACAGATATTCATAAACAAAATTCTAAAAATCAAGTCTCAATTTACGGAATCTTCCATTTTAGCTTCATTTCATTCAGTGTAAAGTTATATATCATGGGCTGTTGCAGGGGATATCTGCTTAATTATTCTGTAGGTTTACTAAAACTGTTTGGAGAGTAAATTTATAAAATTCATAAAAGAGGTAACATCCGCAAAAAAAAAAAAAAAAAAAAAAAAAAAATCAAAAGCAAGAACTGTGTAAATATTGCAATTCTAATTCCAATTGGTCTCGCATACCAATACAGAACCAAAAATGGAGAGCTCAGGATTAAAAGGAACGATGGTTCTTCATTCGACTTAAATAGCAATTTGGATTCTATGTAAAGGGATAAGACGTCTATTCCAATGCATTCAATGAAAATTAATGTCCTGGATTAAGTGCCTTCCAAAATTTTCAAAACCCATAACATCTCGAATGAAATACTCTGTAGGAACAGGTTGTGAGTAACGCAACTCATCATCGCAAGTCATTGTGGTTCACACATAACTAAATATTACAAATAATTGTTAATGTTCTGTATTTGTTTAATTGTTATAATTGTTCATGTTTGTTTTTGAAGTAATTGCAGCAAAAATATTTGATATATTATTTTGTGTTAAATGAAACTTTATTTCTGCTGTTGCATCTGGCAACGAGGATATTGTTTTGTAAAAGAGTAAATAAACGAGTGAGATGCTCGCCGTTACTTGGAGTTGACGTCGTTTGTGTTTGATTTTAAGTTCCTTAAAACACTTTCAGTCGTTGGTCGTAATATCCTAAATAAGAAATGTTTATTTTAAGTATCGAGCGTTTACAATCTGCACTTTAAAACGCAGAGTCATACGCCGATAACTCCATTTGAAGGAACTTGATAGTTATGTAAAAGCGAGGCACTCTACCGGTATAGACTTCATTATTGTCATTTGTCTCGTTTCTTTTCCAAGTATCAATTATATATATATATATATATATATATATATATATATTACTATATATTGTTTTTAATGTTCAGCTATTTGTAAAACCTTTAGCCGCTAGATGGCAGCACATCATTTATGTTTTGAAAAAGAAAATCATCTGCTTAAATAAGCGCACTCCCAATACGAAAGATAAAAGTCAACAAGAAAAAAAAAAAATCTAATTTCATAGTATAAAAATATAAAATTCATGAATGGTTAAAAAATTGTAAATAAATAAATATGCATTAATTATTATAGTGAGTAGATAGCAATTTGGTCTCGTTAGATTCCGCAGAATTATAGATGCTGTTATCTTACAATAACAGCATCTATAATTGCAATTTCTTCAAACGATTATATACTCACCACATCCCCTTTATCAGCTTCATAAAACCGCTCTATTAACTGGACGCAGGTACTTTTTCCGCATCCGCTGCTTCCTACAAGAGCGATCGTCTTTCCGGAGTCAATATCTAGCTGCAGACCTCTTAAAACCTTTACTTTTGGACGGCTCGGATAATTGAAATGAACATCTTTGAAATCGATGTCTCCTTTCACATTTTCCTGTAATTGCATAATTTATTATATAGAAGTGAATGATAAAATACTAAAATGTGTTTGTTAAATTCATAAGAGGATATAATAGCAAAGAAATAAATGACAATTTTTTTCTTTTTTTACATATTTTGAAGAAAAAAAAGAATGAAGAATTTCAGAATGAGGTGAAATAATTTAACTTTCTTACAGTTACAGTCTTCAGACGATTTAGAAATGTGTAATTTTATAAATTCTAAAAATTACTGGTTTTTATTATCTTTATTTGATTAATACATAAGAATTTATTAGAAACCGTACTTGACATAAATAACATTTATTCCACGATTACTTATATTCTTTTTATAAATACATTTTAATGTACTTTTAAGATAAATTATATTGTGTGCATCGCACACATTTAACGTTAAATTCAAGTGAAAATGCTGCCTGGTGAATATAAAAATGAATTCGACAATAACAATTTGCAATTAGATGTTAGATTATTAGAGCAGATTGGGCATATGACTTGAGACCATTGAGACCGGATATGCATGCACGCAAGAAACAAAACAAGTGCAAAGCTATTTGAATGTCTATCATATTTTCAAGCTTTAAAAATACAATTTTGAGGGAATATTGAGTATTAAATTATTGATAAGATATACCGCAGAAATGAAATTCAGTCATTATTGCTGCTGAACCAGATAGTAATTAAGGTAAGTGACACCGTTCCGGGTGAACTTTTTCAAAAACGTTCGAAAATAGTTATATGTTTGAATATTTGCATAAAAAAGATTGAAAAAACATCCATGAAACCAAACTATATCAGTTGTGGCACACGGTTTTTTGAAAATTGAAAAAAATGCGTTTTCTTTTAAATAAATATAAAGCAAAAATCTTCTAGTTTAGAGGTTTATCAAATGATTTGCTTACAATTTAGCAGATAGCTTAAAAAGTATATTATCGAGTTCCTAAATTGAAAACAAAGCTGTATTTCTATTCGTTTATTAAATATTGGAATTTATTTAACAAATAACACGAAGTTTCTAATTTTTTCACATTGTAAAGCATGCAAACAACTATAAAATATTTCTAAATGTACAGATTACTTATTTTCTAATTCAAGAACTACAGAACATATTGAGGAATACGTACAACAAATTTGAACCAAAAATATGCATTAGATTTTAATTTACGAGGGCTTTCGTAAGAAAATTTTGTCATAGATTAGAATATACAGAAATGGCATCTTAAAGATACAAAAAAGCATTAAAACGTGTATAAATGCATACATAAGAATCATTTTAACTTCCTCAAAGAATAAACTTAGAAACAAAATTCTAACGGTTTTCTAAAGAAATCGTTCAATTCTTTATTTATTAAGCACTAATAATATTAAATATTTTTAAAAAAAATCAAAATTTTGCAAAAAAAAAATTGACTTTTTAACGTAGTCACCTATTTTAAAGGCGGTTAGTTGGAAATAAATCAACATGAGAATAGTATCCTAGAATTACTTTAACCAAAAGTATAATTGAATACATTCAATAAATAGAAATAAAAAAAAAGCTTACCAAAATTTTACCATCGGGTGACAATGCCTCTATGGTTGGTTTCATGTCGAGTAATTGGAAAACACGAGCTGCAGCAGATTTAGCTTTTTGATAATCTGGAGAAAATGCTAAGGCTTGACTAAGCATAGCACATCCAGTAATAATACCGCTGAGAACCCTTAAAAATTAAATATTTCGTTATAATAACAAAAAAAGATCCCATCAATTTACTTTTGCAATGCAAATCATTTTCATAATTAAAATAATCCCTGTAACTCTACGTCTTTCTAGTTTGCAAACACAATTTGGAACATTTCGCATTTAGCTTCGCCATATATCCTCCCGGGTACCTCGTAATTCAGGATGAGAAGCTTCCGGCATGGTGGTTAGTTTTCGTCACTCTGGTGGGTACAGAAAAAAGTTGGGGTCTGGTTCCTCTCATCGATGAAGGGACCTACTCCCCATGTAAGGGGTAGTACCGTGGCCAGTGAGAGCCCTTACAATCCAACCACAGTCCCAGCCAGTGTTGCTATTGGGACGGTCTGGCCATTAGCAGGTTTCCGTGTGCCTCAGGGCTGGTTGGAGTAGCCAGTTTGATTCGTCGCATAATTAGAATATAAAGAATGCGCTTTGGATCTCGTCGTGTACACAGATTGTATTTAAAATTTGAAATAAACTTATAATATTGGTGCCAAGAACACACGCGCATTTTATTTATGTTACTAATGGCCTTTTTGAGTTATCGTGTCCAGATGGATAGAGTAGCTTAATAGAAATAAAATCTTTGCCACATTTAATCCAAAATTTGATACACATTTACAATTATAATATGAAAATAATATGCTTAAGTTCAATTTTCTTACACCTCATGTTCTTGAGTATTCATGTTCACGTGCATATGAAATAATAAACAATATAACTTCCCTAGAACTGTCGGAAAATTGAAATCTTAAATTTGACAAATCAATTTTCAAATATCATTTATTCAGATTCATGTCAGTCGAAAATGTTGAATCTATTTTTCTATTGTTAGTTAAATATCAACTAGTTGGAAAATACTGTTAGCAGCAGACCATACTATTTGGTAACCAGAAGAAATGATAAAGCTTTCCAAAGCTTGGCATAACCAATTATAATATCATTGAAAATCCTTTAAAAAATTAACATTTCTTTATAGTAAAGGAAATTACTTTGAGATTATGAATTAAAAGATCACATAAATTACTTTTGCAACATTAGCCATTTTTTTTAATAAAATAAAAGCAATTATCCTGAGATCGCTCGTTTGCTCATACAAATATAGGACATTTTGTATTTAACTTCATCATATTATGAGAAATCGAGTATGCACTTTGGATCTCTTCTTGTAAATTGTTTCTGTTGTTTAAATTAAAATAAACTGTACTTGTTCACTTTTAAGAGCCCTCGCGATAAATCGTCAAAAATCGTAAAATGTCGGCAACTTCGCTATTGCCAATTTGGCATTGAAAACAAAAGTGAAAATCACCAAGTAAATCCATTTTTGAAATTTGGGCGTAATCTGAAAATCGTCAAGTAAACCAAGAAATACAATCATCTTGGTATCACATCTATAATGGTATTTAGCTATCATAGTGTAATTTGAAAATTTCCAAATGAATTCATTATCTTGGAGTATTAATAATCACCAAATAAATCAGAAATTTAACCATCTTCGGAAGTCTTGGCATCTTATGTATAATGGAGTTTGGGGATGTTCTCAGGACCTGAAAATCGCTAACTAAAGCCGGGGGCATAATTTGAAAATAGCGAGTAAACTCGGTAATTGTAAAAATAAACAATTAGGAAAAATATCAGTATTGTAAAACAATTCTTATTACTTTCTTTTATCCAACTCTTATTTAAATATGTCTCTTTCCTCTGATTTGGCTATCTTACATTCAAGTTATAAAACAAATTTTGGGGGAAAGCATGTTGCTTGCTTCTTCAATACTGTGTATGTGCTAGAGAAATATAGTTTTAAATCAGTAAAAAAAATTAACTGTTTAATTGCCACAAACTATTCACTAAAGCTTTCCCTATGCTTAAATGCTCATTTGTTGTCAATTGGCTTCGTTATGCTAATTGTGAGCAAAAGTTGAAGGGAATCTGTTTAGCAACTTGAATGCCTATTGAGTGCAAAGAAGTTGACATCTTAATTTTATTTATATTGTTTACAGCCCTCAATTATAGATTATTACTATACAGTTCCATATAAATGATAATTCATTTCTTTGCAAAAATATCTGAACCTATGGAAAAATGTTTAATTTAAATGATGATTAAAATAAACGATACATTCCGGTTTAAACGACAACTAAAAAGAGCCAAGAAAAAATTATGCCAAAATTCTAAAAATATATTTCAGTGCATTATTATTTATTATGAAACATTTTGAACGAGCGAATCACATGCTATATAGTAATAGTGCTATAGTGTATGCTAGTAGCTGAAGAGACTTGTGTGCGAACAACAACTCTGCAATAAAACCCAGTTAATTGAAGCAATAATTAATAATCTTGGTTTCACATTATAAGAGCGGATGAACTTAAAAATTCAGTTCACTCCATGGGGAAGTGTTATAAGGCTGTAATTAAAGCTAAAATTTACTAAACAAGTATTAAGTGGCATTTTCCGATTGTTTGTGTATCATCTTTTTTTTTTCCTATGCAATCTATTTTTCTTTTTTATAACTTATGTCGGAATAAAATTTCCTGCATAAAAGTTATTTAAATAATATCTTGAATAATTATATTTTTTATCATATATAGTTTTATGATATTACTTTAAATTAACCTTAATGTTCCTAACCCTCAAACATTAAAAAAAAGATTTTATCCTAAATGTTTCCACAATTTTGGCAGCCATTGTGTATTTATTTATGTTTTACTTTATATGTTATTGAAACTGCCGAATAAATCAATAGAGTGACAAAAAAAAGGGTAAAGAACAGGTGTCTTGGCCATTATTTCTTTGGAGGTGCAGCGATGTCCACATTTTTAAAGTCAATATTTAATAAATGAACAAGTGAGGGTAGAAAAAAATAATACAAAAAACAGAAAAATGCTTGTATTCGCTACACCTTTGCAATAAATATACGAATGACAAAACCTTTAAATCTCTATGCTTTCTAAATAGTATTAAGTAGAAAAAAATAATATGAACATTTTGATAACAGTGCAAGTAAGTATCTTTAAATAAATAAAACATATTTGATAAAAATTAATCCTTAGCAAGTCAAATTTATATCAAATCAAAATAACTATTTTTTAGTTTTAAAAAAATTTAAAGACTTACCTATAAACATTTTCATATTTTTCTTCTCCAGAAGCTACTAAGGTGCTGCCATAGTAAAAGCAAGCTGAATATACAAAAAGTTGTATGCTTTGTGCGACTGCAAAACTGATGGCTCTAATATGTGCTCTTTTCCTCATATGGCTTAAGAAATATATAAAAATGTCATCCAAAATAAAATTGTAATATAAACTAATTTTAATTATAAGTTAATGGCATTATTAGGTTGGGGGAAAAGAAATCCATTATTTTTACGGGAATTTCAAGACTTTATTTTACATGTTTCGAATTATCATATTTGGTCAAATAAGCGCCATTTTGTTCTATAATTTGTTGTCATTTTAAAGATAGCTTCATAATGCTCCTCTCATGTAAATCGTGCTCGTTATTTCAGAAAAGCTTTAGTAATCGAGTTTCACAATCTTCCCTTGATTCCAAGTTTTACAATGCAAGAAAAAGATGGTAATCGCTTAGAGTCTGGCCCAAACTAAATCGTAGATGCGTCAAAACTTCTCAACTAAGCTCACGGAGTTTCCGGCGATTCATTAAAGGCGTGTATGGCCTGGCGTTGTCCTGATGAAACACAAAACTTCTCCAGTTGGCATATTTTGACCATTTATGGTCAACCTAGCTTCAAACTGTCCAGTTATTCACAGTATAGATCTAAATTTAGTGTCTGTCAGCAGAACCATCCTGGCCGTTAATCCTGGTTTGACCACCTTTACCACTGTTTCACTGTGATTTGACCACGATCGTTTCTCCACAATGCTGTCGTATGTGACCCATTTCTTATCATCAGTCACCATTCGTTTAAAAAAATGGATTGATTTCTTCCGTTTGCCCAATGCTTCGCAGATAGAAATTCTATCCATTATGCCTTTTTTGTGTGTGTGTTAATTGACGTGGCATCCAAAGAGCAAGATTCTTTTTGAATACAGTTATTTTGCAAATAGTTAAAAATTGTTTTATGCTTGATCTTTAGCTCCTGGGCACTGCTATGACTGCTAACATGCCGGTCAACTTCGAATATTTCTGTGATTTTATCGAGATATTTCCGACGAAGGCCTACCTGAACGGAATCAACGAAACCAAAATTGCACGTAATTGACTATTACGGTATCGGGATCATAAACACCATTCACAATTTCAGCCGCCTGACAAGAATTTTCTCCTTTATCAAAGAAAAACTGTAAATATACCGAATTTTCTCTTGACTGACTTCCATTTTTAACGCCCTGTAACTCTCGACTAAATGGACCTAACGAAAAACGGCAAAAGAAAGTCCAAAATGTCACCATTCCAATGAGCATAAATCTGAAATTTTTTGATCGATGAGATGTCGATCAAACATAAATGTACCGAAAAAATAATGGATTTCTTTTTCCCAACTTGATATTAGGAGTAATAAATGAATCGAGTCAAACATAACATTACATGCAAAAATGGCGAAGTAAAAAAGCACTGAGTTATAAACAGATTTCAGATTAAAACGAATAGTATTATGAGAAGTGTTATATGAACTGAAACAAAGCAATATTTAGAGAAATTTGTACAAAACTCTTTATTAAAATAGCACTGTTTTATAAACATGTCTTAAATTTTAAAAAATGGCATTATAAGGAACAATAAATAGCTAGCAAGGAATACGAGAATTCTTGAAATATATCATGCCATTCGAAATTTTTAAGATCCTTCCTAAATTGCAAATCATGCGGTTACATAGAGCCTAAAATGCACATAGAACCTAACAAAGAAAAAATAATACACAATGAACCTAAATTAGAATTTATGTGTTACATAATTAATTTATTTCTTAAAATTCTGATGAAATAAACTTTTATTTATGTATGAGCTTAACAATTAATAAGGCATCCACAACACATCCAAATTAAACTCTATGCAACTGAATTTATTTGTTTCTTTAAACTCTTTCATAATATATCTAACTACATTGTAAAAAATTTTATCTTCTAAAAATTTCAAAGCTTGATTAATTTATAACGATTATACAAGTGACAGTATAGCAAAATCATACTATGTATATTGTTACGAATTTGTAAATTTGCTTCCAGCGGAATTAACTCCATCTTAAGAAAGACTTTTCATGATCAGCTCCATTGGATGCTCATCGGATGCCGAATCAATAATTCGGAGACAATCTTGGCTACTTTGGGGACAAAATGTGTGATACTAGAATTTTCAAGAATTTTGGCGAGAAGACCAATAGGAACCGAATTATGCTTGATTGTACGAGAACTTTTACCCTGCTCCGGAAACTATAGAATGTTGGCAGTGGAGGCCGAAGACAGTCGTGTGAGTCACAGTGAGTCAACGAAGAATTAGTTGGATTAGTCCTGCGAAGTGCAAGCGTTGAGTGGAGCTCAATCATTTAGTGTATTGAGGATATGTATCGTGAGCCTAGCTTTGGAAACAAATATTGAAGCAGCATCGAGTCGTGTGTGGAGTAGCCAGTCTTATAATAGTGAATCGTCAGTTGGATACAGCTAAAACGAAGACACAGTGGAGAATAGTAGGCATTTGGAGGGACCTTTGTGAATACTACGTAGATTCCCTTCTCCGGCTGAGTTTTGTCTGGCCACTTCGTGTGCTGTGTTTATTGTTTACTACCGATTACTACCTTTGGGCTGCTGCATATAGCTTGTGTACATCTCAACTATGCATTTGTCTTTTATGTAATTTTGTCTTCGTGTTAATAAACTTTGTTATTTGTTATTGTGGCCTGCTGATTATGTTACACCATACACATACTATAAAACGAACTTGTTAATTTTAGGACCTAGTGGAGGAATTTCCTTAACAATATGATACTAATTTGCCAGTAAATAGACATTCAAAGTATAAAAGATATTATAACTTTACCAAGTTGAGAGAAAAAATGTTTAAAAACGAATAAAAAAAATTGAATTTGATAAATACCTGTATGATTTATCCAGGGCCTCCCTGAATCGCAGAAAAAATTTTTCTTCTTGATGTAAAGCTGCAACTGTCCGTATACTTTCAATGGCTTCGACTGCAATCTGAAAATAAAAGTAATCATTCTATTGCAACCTTAAAACATAAAACGGTTTGTGAATACTGATTAATTTTATATTAATAATTTTAGTATTCTATATCATTTAACAGAAAATTTATTTTTAATAATTTTGTAATTCCTAATTGTCAACAACAGAGCTGGATTTACTCATTTTGTGATCTTAAGTGATGCACATTAGGATATCTGACTTTTACCAAACTGAACAATTTAGTTTCTCCTTTCAGCACATTTATAATTTAGTCACCATTTAATGGCTTATTTGAGTCAATTCTTTGATTATATTAATTTCATGAAAATATATATGCGTTTTTATTTATCTAGTATGTTTATTATTAAAAAGGTAACTAAATTAATAAAATTTTAGAAAAACGAACCATAATTATTTGATTTCCTTACAAACAATATAAGCATTTTATAAACATGAAAATTATAAATAAATAACAAATTTCAAACAAATGTAACATTAAAAATCATTCCTTTAAAAACCTGACACGTGAAAAACTAAATTATAATGTAGGCATGTCCCATGGGGGACACCTCGTAATTGAGGATGAGAAGCTTCCAGTATGGTGGTTGGTTCTCGCCACCCTCGGGGGTACACAAAAATATGCGAGTCTGCCTAATCCCATTGATAGCGGGGCGAAGTTCCTTAGAGAAGGGTTTACCGTGGCTGGTGATGGCCCTTAAAACTCAACCACAGTTCCCACCAGTGTTCTCGTTGCGCCGGTCCGGTCATTCAGGCTTTTCCGAGTGCTTTAAGGCGAGTCGGATAGTCAGTTTGTGTTTATAATGTAGGCATTTGGCATATTATTTTTTTTAACTTCACAAAAAATAATTAAATTTTTTAAAATATTTTCCCTTACTTATGTGTAGTTATTCAAAGCACATATATTTGTTTTGTAAAAAAATTAAAAATTCATGTAAGCAAACAACATAATTATAAAACGTAAAGAGCTAGGCATAACATAAGATATTAGGGAGAATATGAGAATATTTGACAAAACCACTCTGGCCAGTCATTTTTAAATAAATAATAAAAAAACGTTGTTTTCGAATTCGGAAAATAACTCACTTTTGAAGCTTTTTCTATACTTTCTTTATCAACGTACATCAATCCGGAAGTCATCCGCCTTTCTGTAGTAATGGTCAGTACAATCACAGGCACAAACGCAAACACAAGCAATCCTATTTTATAGTTGTAATAGACAGCAATGAAAATGCAAACACTAAGAGTAGAAAAAGTTTGAAACAACACTGATATTCGGGTTCCGGTGACCTGTAAATTAAGATATGTATCATTAAATAATTCACGGAGTTAAATTGTTAGTATTTTTCAAAATTAAATAATAATAAGAACACCTCTGTAAACATTGGAAACAATTGTTTATTTCATAGAAACAATAGAGTTTCATAAACAATTGTTTATTTCATTATTTTTACAGTTCATCAATAAAGCGGTAGAACAAAATCACTTATTACACAAAAAAATAATGCTTAGATAAAATTAAAAATCTAAATTTAAAATTAAATAATATCAGATACTAGTGGGTGTTAGTTTTTTTTTCCAAAAATAACGTAATCACTCATTACTGATAGATGAAATAATGAATAATTTCAATATATGAACATTTCGTAGAAAATAATTAACAACTGAAAAAAAACATTTCAGATTTCTATAAATTCAATATTGTATATATGAGGAAATAAATACAGAAGTGAGAATCCTACTTCGAAGTTAAGAAAGTAGCTTCATACCTTAATTTTAACATTTAGAAAAGTAAGAGACTTAATTATTTGAGGAAACAAAGAAATTAATTGTAATTTCATCTTAGCAATAAAACATTGTTATTAGTTATGTATCCATTTAAATTTTTAAAGAATTATTAAAGTTAGAAAATAAGTTGCAAGAAAATTAAATTAGCAGCATCTAAACGTAAAAATCATTTTTATGACATAATATTTTCGAAATATTTAGTTGTAAAACCCCAAAAGTTGCTTAGTTTTTTTTTATTTAAATTAACTTTGAAATTTTACAATTTTAATTAAAGTTAAAATTTTCATTTTTATTTAACATATATTTCAATTAACTTTTCGAAATTTAAAAGTTTGCAGCGAAATTACTTTTTTCTTGTGTGCCAAACTTTATCAAGACGGGACAAAAATTGTAACTGAATAAAAGACGTCAAATATCTGTCTTTATGTATGTCTTAAATTTTAATTCAAGTTATTAATATTAAAATTTAATTATTAATGTCGTGTTATTTTGTTTTTGAAATTTTTCTGTTTTTCCCCCATATGGCTTATCAAGAGTATAAATATCTGGAAAACTTCATAGATCCACTCTTCTTCCACGACAAGAAAATTTTGTAATCGTGAAAAAAATCAATTCGACATTTTGACGAATCGCCAAGTTCACCATATATATATATATAGTAAATTGTATGGAAATACATCTATATAACAAAAAAGATTCTATAAACTTTTCAGACAGAGTATGTACTATTTATAAGCAACTCATAAAATTAAAATCATACAATATTAAATATTGTAAAAAAGTTTCTAAAACATAATTTCGGAACTATTAAAATTATTGCTTAAAATATTGATTTTTTTTTTGTTTCATTTCCTGTTTTTCAGCATTTAGTTAAAAAATTTATTATAAAGTAACCTTCATATTAATTTTTTTGAAAATCACTATCAAATTATATTCATTGTAGGGAATTAAAATACAATTACATTAGCTGATGTATTAATTAGCTGATAATTATTCTGAAAATATTAAAATAATGCATTGTAAACGAGAAAACACAAGTATACAAAATTTGAAAACTCTAGCGTTAAACTAATGGTAGCAAACGAGTGGAAAATCAAAACACAAAGTTACATATTTAAATATATGAAACAAAAAAGTTAAATTTAAAAAAAAACAGAAAAAAACTCAGTATCCATAGTTAAATGCTCTTAATAAAATAAAAAAAAAATTATCATGGTATAAGAAGAAAAACTGAAATAAATAAAAAAAATCAAAATTAATGAAAAGCCGAGTTGATTATCTTTATAAAAAAATTAGAATGGCTAATGGTACAAATAAAATTTTTTCTCACCCCTTGCATATCTGTTGCATCTGAAGTTAGCTTAGCACATAAAGATCCAACACTGTTTTTTGGATGGTCAAACCATGCCAAATCCTTCAAAACAAAGTTTCACATTTACTTCACTAAAAAGTAGAAATATGCATAAAAAGCTGAAAATACTTATACAAACACAATCTAATGGCATAGCTTTAGCAAGAACTTAATAAAAAAAACTTAACATTTTTAACTATGCAAATATTGGTTCGTTTACTTTTTTAAATTCTAGTAATGAATTTCATAATCAATATATCTTTTTAAAATCAGCTCTTCATGTCATGCTACAATAGATTGTGATCTGCTATATTGACATTCCATTAATAAATTATATTAGAAGAGAACTTCTTCGGGACGAATTCCACAATTTAACCGTTTTTCACCGTGCGAATCGCTTGTGATTCACATCTATTATCTAATTAGATATTCTTTTCTCTACTACAATTAATAGATAGAAGTAAACATATTATTAGATAGTGGTCCGAATTCATGATTCATGGCAATGAAACGGTTAAACCATGCTCTGATGACACCTGCACCGATTTGCTTTGAAATTCCAAATCGCATTGGCCATATAAATTTTCTCTAACCAATTCCATGCAATATTTTTAACAACAATTACTTTCTTGTATTAATAATTGCACTTGCACTAACACGCGGGTATCTAACAATATTAGATGTAATTTTTATCTGCTCATTAGGGTTATTATAATTATGAATGTCATTTTTTAAATATTATAAATAAACACCAATGATTACTAAAATGATATAATATTTCAGACCAGAGGCTGGAATCTCTGAGTTTTTTCAAGTTCTTTTTTAAAATCCCCTTTTGAACTCATATCTAATTTCATTCTTGAAATTGGATTTTTCCTAAAATAGACTAGTTGTAAAAATAAAGTGAACTTAGTTCGAGCAGATTTGATCATATTGAGAATATTTTGAGTTTGGTAGAGTTATGTTCCAGAACCCAAAATTATGATTGGCAAAGAAAATCATTAAAATGAACGAAAGAAGTGTGGAAAATAATTTTAAAAGTGATTTAAATGAAATGAAATGCAGCAGGTTGAAGGCAAGAAACTGGTGGAGTCCAAAGTCTATTTATATTACTGTCTTTAAAAAGTACCCGGAATGATAACAGAAACCAAACATATTTACCCTTTGCATTCAGATAGCGACTCTCACTCATCGTTCAAGACGGTGCATCATTTTGATCTCTTTTGAAATTTATTTTCAACTTTGATTGTTAAAAATGTTAACAGAGTGGTGAAAATATGTAGAATAAATATTTAAAGAAATTCGACCTAAAACAATTATGTATATTTATTTTTCTGTCAACAAACAAATCTTTGTATTATGTGAATAATTATGTATCGAATTACTTTTCCAAGAGCAAAGAGTTACTTTATTAACCAAAAGTCATTGCATGGCCTTTAAAGTAATATACTATGATTAAAATGAATTTTTGCGATTTTCTTTTAATCATCAAAGCATGCTTTTAAGAAATTTTTTATGAATCTTCTTCAGAATTTGTTGCATATTTTCTTTTATCGAATTAATGTCTAATTTAGCCATGAAAATCAGAAAACATTACAAGATGCAATATATGAATATTGAGCTTGTAGGAATTATTTGTTAAATATTTGGTTAAAAATTCGTCAATAATAAGTGCATTATGAGAAGGCACATTATTATGGTGTAAGACCCATTAGATTTCTCGCTCGATTTCTGGCCATTTTTGATGAATTGCATCATGAAAACGATATAATACGTTGAAATAATATACGTTTTTACTATCAAGCCATTTGATAGTAATTCACAACACTTCGACAATCAAAAAAAAAGAAAACAGTCCCTTTGAAGACTTTAAAATGTTGCACAAATGCACCAATTTCTTGTTGTAGTCGATATTTTGATTATTAATCGAAATGGGTGGTCTACCAGAGCACGGATCGTCTACGATATATCCTTTACCACTTTTAAATTTTATATATCAATCAAATACTGTTATTATTGATAAAAATGTCGTCGTTAAAAGCTCTTTCCAACATTTCAAATTCTTTCGTAGCAGAAATTCCATTCTAAAAACAATGAAATGCTTTTTCTTTGCTCAAAAACATTCGTATATCCCAATATCAGAAAACTGTAATTTCTTTGAAAAGAAATTATCTTCCGGAGATAAAAGGAAATCAATCCCTGGCTGTTGCCAAAATTTGTTTCAGGACACAAAATTGTTATCAATGTTTGCAGACGATATCTACTATAGATGTATTTTAAACGAAGAATAATGGATTCTTTTCTTTTTTTTATTGCAATAAGGAAAGAGTATGCTTACGTGCATGTAAGTATATTGGAGGAACAGCACAGGAGAATAAATACATCGAAACGTTTCTTTTGCTTTAATTCACATTTGATTTAATTACAAATTATGTAAAATTTTAACGCTTCTCCGATATAATTGCTGGAAATATTAAGACACATATTGGATTTTTACACCATTTGAAATTTAAACATTGTACTAATAACGATACTAATTTAACTGACGTCAAATTCATTTTCTATATTTTAACAATTTTTTAATCTATATTAAATAATTAAAAAAATTCATATAAGTTGAAATAGATTGGCCAAGTATTTAATGGCTTTGCGATAATGTTACAAATTATGGGTTCTTACAATTATGTTAGTTGGTAAAGAAAGAGTTCTTTAAAGGTCTAAAATAATTTTTCCAGTAAATTCAGGACGCTTTACGAATCAAATATTACAATTACGCACTTGAGTACAGAGTAATTTAGTATTAACTAATAGCAGAATAGACTTCAAAAAGTCTGAGACGATCAGATCACAAACGAAATTGCTCTCAGCGAACTCGTCTCTACACAGTTACCTAATGGCACGTCCTATTTGTACCCTGCCTTGGCGAGATATGACATAAACATAATTCCACTATTTTTTTTTTTTTAAACCCGTAACTCCCGGAATATTAGTGCTAGAGCTTCCATTCTCAAACTATCGAGATCTTATGAAATGTTACCAAAATCACGCCAATTCGGCGATAAAGTCGTTAAATTGTCCCCCAAGCGACAACTCTGCAAATAGAGAACCGATCATTTGCTAGTGGGCACTAACGCATAAAATTTGAATCTTCTGAAACATTTACGCAGAAACATAATAAAAATATAAAATATTTAAAAATTCCTAACAATAACATGGGAACGAACTTCGTTAGGCAATCGCCTTCTTTCCTGAAAGCATTATAAACATAACGCTATGCATAAACGTTTTCAGTTGAATTACAAGATGAAGAACCATCTAGTCACCAAGAGAGATTAATTTTAAATCAAATTTGAACTACAAACCTGAGTTATCATTTTACTGAAGACCAATTTTCTGAATTTTGAGGTTACTCTTTCAGATGCAACAGAAAACAGAAGCGTCTAAAAATAAGATGTATATATATATATATATATTAATAGAAATTATTTTTCACATCAGATATCTATTCAAGAGAAAAATTACAAATTTTATTATTAAATAATATTTTTATAGTGAAGTAGGAAAGGTCACTTTAGGAAATCTTTAAGAAGAAATAAATGTTTACCTGTAAAAATGAAGATGTAAAAGATGTCAAAGCCATAATAAGAAATATTATACAGTAATATGCGTTTTCTTCTAAGATCTTATCCTTAGGCTCAGAGAATACCTATAAAAAAATACATATTTCATTAAAAATGCAATAAATAATTATATTTATTCTTAGCATGGTTCGTAGGATTCAAATAATTTAACTACGACCTGTTTCCTTAATGGAAATTTTAAGTATTAAACAAAGAAAGGGGTCTCCTAAAATTCTCTCACTTACTCTCTAATAAACTTGTCGTGCTAGATACACCTTACATGGCGTTGGCGTTTCACTGTTACGAAATAATTACTTTTGAAGTGAATTTAGAATTTTTTACTGAATCTTTCATGTCATTCTTGGCGATTAATCTCTGACATGCTGCTAAAAGAATCCAAAAATCGAATTTTGGCTTTACACTCGTTTTTCTCAACCGATTGAAATAAAGTTTTGACATAAAACTGTGCTTGTAATTTCAAAATCTCATACAAAATTTGAAATATTTAAGTCATGGCTACTTTAAATTATGGCGTTTACATGTTCTGAAAGAACAGACCGACAGACAGATAACTAGTATATGGATTTGACTCAAGAATTTACAGATGTTTATACTATAGATGTTAAATCCAGCCGGACAGACAGACTTCCTCTGAACATATATTAAGTTGAAATTTGATAGAAATTTGCATATTTGTTGTGAAGTCTGTATACCATATTTTCTCTGTCCAGCTGAAAGTGCTTTTGAGTTATCTTTGTCACATATAGACAGACAGACTTACAGACATTTTTCAAAAATCCGTTTCTCGAACAGAGGGAGGAGACCTGACACATGCAGATTCGTAAAAATCTCGATTTCGAATTTTTTGACGATTACTATACTTTATCTATACTATGTATAAAAGAAAATAAAAAGCCAGAGTTAAAGAAATAAAAGTTTCATAAAAGGTTTGCGCATTTGGAGCAAAAATATCTGACGTAAAGTACAGAAAAAAATAAAAATTAAATTTTAAATGACAATAATTTCTGTCAGTTCATTAATAATCCTGATTTCAGGGATTCTATTAATGGCACATATTGGTAATAATGAATCTAATTATTCTTGCTGACAAGAACTTCACGAGCAAAAGCAAGAACATTAGAAATTATGTTGATTTAATCGTATTGAAAATTATGTTGATTTAATTTAAAGCAAGCTTAAAAGCTTCTGAGATCTGCATTATAATTTATAGCTATATTACTCTCACAACCATTTAGACCATTCCTTTAAAGTCTGGGCATAATTTAGGATAGCAAGGAGAACAATTTTACCAAGGATGGTAAACGGGCAAAACAATAAATTTTGTCCATTGGAAAAATGCCAAAAAAAATGGCATCCAATACAATGGATTTTGTTCTGGATGGCATTTGGATTTCCCATCCAAAACATTGGATTTTGTTTTGGATTACTCGAAATCATACATAGAACAAAGATACTTCAATAATTTTCTAAAATAAAATTCAAATAAATACAGGTGAAAATTTTCGGATGTTTAAAGATAATGCTGCTCAAAGTTGTATTTCAACCGTATAATCTTGACAAATCTTATCTTACAAGCCTTTACCTCCCTGCTCAATTTTTGCAGCCAAATAACCACAGTAAAGAGTGGAGATGTATTTAGATATTTTAGGAAACATAAAATACGTAAAAAAGATGGCATTTAGCAAATATACCTTCCTATAATCGGGATATTCTTTTATAATAAATCAGTACTGAAATCATTTTGAAAAGAATCAATCACATTAATCAAGAAATCTTAAAAAAGAAAATTTCAAGTATTTTCAAATTATTTTCGACATTGGTACAGATTATTTCTAGTTACTCACTCCGAGAACAGAACCAAATATAATGCCATACAATGGCACATGAACACCCATGATCAATGAAGAAATCGCCCCAACAATCAAATACGGCCAAACGAATAATGCAGTTTTCAGAAGTCGAGTCCAAGATAAAGAAGCTTCTTCTTCATCTTCATCCTAAAATAAAATTTCAAATAATTCAAATTTTCTTATATTTAAGTCACAACATTCTAAAAAGTAATTTTGACTCTATTGGCATAACAATAATTTCTTCAATTTTAAAAACCAAATCTTTTCAAATTGTAGAAGCGGTGTAATTAAAAATTAAATTATATCTATTAATACGAACAGAAGCATCAATCTCCCGATCTAATACGTCCGATTATGAAAATTATATTATATATCTGTGGTGAAAAATATATATATCTGTGGTGTTAAAAACTCAAAATACCAAAAAATTAAGTAATTAAACATATCGAACTTCGTTTGATATTTTTTTGTTTCTTACAATTTGAATAAGTACGTATTTCCGTATTGAACTGAATAATACGACGACTTTTATTAAACACGAAAGCAATAATACACAGACAACAAATATACAGCTGAGACGAACACAGGCAATCCACATTACAACAAACAGTGCCCCACAAGTAGTAATCTACATTAATAATAACCACAGAACACAAAGCGGTCACACAGAATTCAGCAAGAGGAGGGAATATTTTCGTATCTACTCTCTACGGTCTCTCCAAACGCCTGCAATTCTCCGCTGTCTTCTCGCTTTAGCTATATCAAACTGCCGACTCACTAATACTCGACTGGCTACTCCACACACTACTCGATACTGCTTCCATAATAAACACCAGGACTCAGCTCAGTGCAGCAATCGTTTGAGCTCCCCTGTACTGATACAATTATTCCGCTGTTGCTTCTCTTTCTTCTCGACGACTCGATTCACGATTACGACTGATTGCAGCTTGAGATTGCCGGGCTTTTATAGTTCTTGGAGCCAGGCAGAGAAGGGTTTGGAACAATCAGGCATGTCTCAGTTCCTATTGGCTCCATCATCAAAGTTATCTATTTTGTCGCCAAAGTCGAAAACTGGGCGCCATGCTCTGAGATCAATGATTCGACATCCGGAGAGTATCCAACAGAGCTGATCGTATAACGGACTTTACAATGATTGAATTAACCTTGCTGGGAAGCGTTATATTGTTATAAATCTGTAACAATATGAATTTACTTAAGGCCTAATCAATGCTACTCCTTACCTTAAAATCGTAGCGCTTTTCGACAGTATCTTCAAGACGAGATACGCTTCCATGGAGACCTGGTTTAGACCCAGAGGATGCAGCGGATACAGAGCTGATAACACTTATCTGAGGCATCAATACGGGTTTCTCGTCTGTTTCATCATCGCATGCATCGTCAACTTCACTTGTCTATATTAAATTTTAAGATATTTTAAGAAAAATTTTAAAAACATTTCATTACTGCTGCTAAAATTGTTAAAAAGGAATTCAATCAATTTATCAACATATGAAGAATTTTTAAGGTTTTACGGTTGATTTTAAAGTGCATTATTAATGATGCCAACAATACCAAGTTGCCCAAGCCAACAATGAGTTACAGTATCATGTTCCAAATCTAAAACAATTCGAATTATCAGATCCCGAAACGGCATCTAAGATTATGGTAGTACATGTCTTTGCCCTGTAAGGAAAGTTGAGATTCGTGCATCTAAGGCATAATGAACGCAGACCGAAAGCAGTGGATATATTTGTCTATCCACTCAACTTTACAAATTTTATGGGCCTTTTGTACTTATAATGATAGAGGGAGACCAGAGGTAACAAAATATTATTAAAAATGGGTAAGTTTCAGAAATAGTGTGAGTCTTATACACTTTAGAGGAAGACTACACAGTGGTGTAGCGAGAATAAATGGTGGTTGGAGCATAATAGGACTTTTGAGTCCCAAAATATCATTGGCTTTATAGTATATGTAAATGTTATTTGGATCAGGGTAGTATTTTCTTCATTCCCTTATAGATACTGACTAAAAAAACTGAAAACCGCAACTATTTTGTCTGTATGGCCCTCTCTAAGCCTGGCCCTCTGTAAGCCTGGCCCCCTCTAAGATTGGCTATCTATAACCCCTCCCCTTCCTTCTCAGCAGTTCTTGCATCGTAACTAAGTATATATAAAAGTAATGATAAAGCAAACAATGATGAAAAGTATGGCTCTCATAAGTAAAATACGAAATACATATTGTTTCTTCGTTACTATTTATATGTCTTCCACATGTTTACGTTTTATCATTTAAACAATAAGAAATATACATATATATATAGCCATAACAATACTTTAAAGAGATATAAAGAAAATGGGAAGATGGTAAGTTTTAAGATACATATTATAAAATCGAAAACGAGATTGGCAAGATGGCAACATCTCTGTTTCATTTTATTGTACAGAAACCAATGATTGGAATTGTAATTTAGGATCTGTACGAATGAGTAAGAGAAGAATTTTGAGGGGAAAAAAAGCTTTTTAATCTTAAAGGCGAAAAAACTCATTTTAAAAAATGCAAAGACTTACTTGAGATAACACTAGTTGATAATAAAGTCCTTTTCTTTCCATGAGCTCGTCATGGCTACCTATTTCTTTTATTGCACCGTCTGATAATACAAAGATCTTATCAGCATTTCTAATGGTTGAAAGACGATGAGCAACAATGATAGTGGTTCGTCCTTTCCTGGCCTGTGTAAATAAATACAAAAAGTTTTACAAACATGTATAGCGAATTCTTAATTTATTTATTAAAACGTATATTCATTAAGGCTTAGCAAGACAAATTTGACTTCTGAAATTCTAAATGAATTTTTTTTTCATTATACTTCATTTGAATACTTAAATTCTTATGAATGTTTATAATAAAAAGGAAAATGAAACAAACCTATTTTATGGTAAGTAAGGTTTTATTTAATTAAATAAAATTTATATACACATTAAATAAATTTTATTTATTTCAACAAAAAAATGTAGTTATTTTTACCTGATCAAGGGCAGATTGTACAATTGCTTCGCTTTCTGTATCAAGTGCTGAAGTTGCTTCATCAAGTAAAAGTAATTTTGGATTCTTTATCAAGGCTCTGGCAACAGCAATCCTTTGTTTTTGTCCACCACTAAGTTGAGTTCCCCTGTCTCCAACAAGAGTGTCATATTTCTGAAATAATAATTTTCCGTTTAATTTCTTATTGCTTCTTAAATTGTACAGATATTTTATTTAGAAATAAAGATCAGGTTATTTATTTCCAAATAGTTAATGGCATTCAAAATTCATGTTTCTTTTTCATAAAGAGATTAAAGTAATATTTTTCCTTATCTTTGTATCTACATCAAAAATATTCTCACAAGATAAATATCATAAAAATTTGAAATAAAATAAACAAATAAAAATTTGGAAATAATATTTTATTGAGAGATGAGTTCCCAATCAGTTAAAAAATTTGGTAAAAGTGAATTTTAGTGTGCCCCTTGCTGCGCCAACAATTTCAAGTCACCAATAAAGATGGGCAAAATAAACTAATACTTCTGCGGAACAGTTACGGTTGCCATTTCCCGCCATATAATTAGGACTTTTTACTGATAGGTATTGCTTTTTTTTCCAGACTGCCCGGTGTCTTCTACTGTCTAAATTCTGTCTTCCGTCCCATTTACCCAACATCCATTCTTGCACTATTGCGACGTAACAATTTATGAAAGGAACCAACCGTTAGAACACCAAAAGTGAGAATGCAGACGATTTTTTAAAGCGAATACTGACAATTAAAAATTGAAAAAGAATAAATATTTTCTGCTCGTATTGACTTTAAAAAAAGAAAGAAGAAAATAACTTTTAATTATAAGCTTAACCTTCTTTATTTAATAAACTTTTAATTATAATAAAGTATAAAATTAAAATCTTTAATCAATATTTTTTTAATATTTTTAATAATGTAGTTGTAGTTCATGTACAAGTCAACCATTGCAAAAAGTAGTAAACAAAGCAGTATTGGGGTTGCTAGAAGAGCGTTCCGATGCGTTACCATATTGGTGACAAACTCGGGGGCACACTATTCTTCACTTTATCCAAAAATTTTAATTCAGTTAATATCTTGATTCTTCTAACAAATTTGTAATACTGCTTCTCTGTAATCTTAGTCTTATATAGCTGAAAAGAAAGATTTACAGGTATTCTAAATGGATGCCAGATCCATGACCAAGGAAATTATTGGCGACTTGGTGACAAGAATTAAGTTTCTTAAACATTATGACGATATTTCTATTAGGAGCCAAGATCTAGAGATCCCTTAGCAAATTGTTTCCCTATAGAGAAATTATAAAAGACGAAGAAGTCACAAAATCCATTGTCTCTTTAGAATATAGGTCTCTGAAAGAGCTCTTTAGTTAATATGCACTTTTATTCTATACTCTTATTACTTTCTCGTATACTTAGAATAACGAAAGTACAGTAATTGATATAAAGTACAGTATTCATAACGCGATATTTTGACGAATATCCACGTATTAGACCTCCTTGAGTTCTATAAACACATTTTTGGAAAATGTCCGTTCATCTGTCTGTCTGTGACAAAGGTAACTCAAAATGTCTGATCTTGACGGATGAAATTTTGCATACGGTCTTTATACCAAATTTGCAGATTTGGATCAAATTTTGTGTAAATTCCTTATCAGGAAGCCCGTCTATCTTACTATATGAAAATTATTCAACACTATAACTACAAACGTAGAGAGCTAGATAGGAAAAATATTGATACACTGAACTAAAATCAATAATTTAGTTACCTGTCAAACCTTTAGCCAAATCTAACTACGGATTGACCGTCTGCAAGTGTGTACTTTTAGAAACATATAAAAAACTCAAGGTGGCAAGGACATAAATTTATCTAATTCGGTTTGTGGTTTTGTGACAAATTTTATTGTAAAGTACCTTCTTCCAGTATTCCATTCACTGGAATCCTCTTACCTTTTTCTCATCGAATTATTTCCATAACTATACATAGATAGAACTATACCTAGAGAATGATGTTCTTTAACAGTCAAATTGAATTTGAAATATGATCAGTACATTTATAACAAGAATATAATTATTTGAAACGACTTTAGAATTAAAACTCACTTGAGGAAGGTTGGATATAAAATCATGGACATTTGAAAGTCTAGCAGCAGCTTCAATTTCTTCAAGAGTAGCGTCGTTTTTACCATAGCGGATATTTTCAGCAATAGTCGTAGAGAAAAGAACAGGTTCTTGCCCCACGAAGCCTATGTTACCTCTCAACCAACCAACATTCAAATCTTTCACATTGTTCTCATCTATTTCAACCTTTAAGAAAATAAGATCCAAATAAAAAAAAGAGATCGAGTATTGCACATTTATTTATCTATTAAAAGATACAAATGCTTACACTCCCTTCATCAGCATCATAAAATCTGAGAATTAATTGAATTATTGTACTCTTCCCACAGCCACTTGGCCCAACAAGAGCAATAGTTTCTCCAGGTTTGACAGAAAGTGAAATGCCTTTTAGAACCTACAACATAGGAATAGGTTTTAAGGATTAGTATCAAATTATCATCAAAATTAAATAAAAAAAATTATAATTAATGAAATGCTTACTGCAACATCAGGTCTTGCAGGGTAGTTGAAATGAACATTTGTAAATGTTACACTTCCGTTCAGTTCATCAGGCTTTACCCCTGCCTTTGAACTGCTGTCAATGTGAGGTTTCTATGAAAATACGGAACAGATTTGTATTACATTAAATAAAGAGCAATTTATACTAAAATAATTTATATTTACATTTTATACGAAATGCACAGACTGTGAGTGTGTAAAATTATATGAAAAAAATGAACGAAACTGGACCCGTAATTAATTAAAGGTTTCGAACCTAATTTTTTTTTCATTTAAAATGTGAAATGAAGCATTTTTATTTAATTTTTCCTCGAAAATGCAGTTTTAGAAGGCGGAATACTTGATCGTTCATTATATATCTAGGAATCATGGGCATTATACAAAATGAAAACTGTTTTAATTGGTATAGCGGTTAGAGTTGGGATACTAGTTCTTTGATTTTGCTAATTATTTAAAATGTATAGATAATTTTATATCTGTACTTCTTTATCACTAGTTTATAAAACATTAGCAGAAACTTTACTCAGAAAATTTATTTTATTATTAGTTGTCTTAAGCAACTAGTTGGTTCTCTGGGAGTATTGGTTATATTTGATTTCGGATAAATCGTTTAGACTGCCCTTGATTCCCTCAAATTGTCCGGCATAAACGCTATCTTATTTTCAGTGTCTAAGTCAAATTCTGTTTATGGTGTATATGGACTTTTCTAATGGAGACTAATCCCATGACATCATGGCGTTGTTAAAAATGTAAATGTGCATCTCTCTAGCAAATTTCGCAATATTGCAACTTCAATTTTTTTTATCGTTCTGTTTAACTATAGAGACATAGAACAAAATCCTTTTTCATTAACTATCAACAATGAAAAAAAAATTTCGTGGATAAGTATTTGAAGAAATAATGAAGAAGGTTTGAATTTCAGCGTAATGATGTAATTTATCATTAGAAATATATTTAAAATATTGCCAAAAGCGAGCAAACTTTCATAACTAAATGATTTTTAAACTACTATCATTTAAAACACAGGTTTCTTAAATTTTGAAAAGGGGTGAAATTTATTTATGTACAATAATAATATTTTTGGAAGTAATCATGTAAAAAAGTTAAAATTTTGCATAATTTTTAATTAGTTAAAATTCTAATAAAAATTTCAAAAAAAAAAATTGCTCTAAGATGCACATTTCCTCCCTCCAAAGTACATATGTGCCGAATTTAGTAGTGTCAAATCAAACGATCTGAAGAAAGCGAGCACATCCACATTCATTCATTTTTATTAGCAGTAGTATAGATTTATATATTATTGAAAAAAATATTTTTAATCAAAAATAAGAAAAGATATTGAAAATGTTTGTATATTAATACGTTTCCAAAAAAAAATCTATACCCTTTGAATAACGGAAAATATTTTTCCAGCAGCTCCTCTAGCTAAAGAAAATGCTTCAAAGTGTGAAGCTGTCTGTCCAAACCACATGGAAGCAACCATAATATTATAAAACACCTAAAAAAATTGAGCGATGCAAAAATTAATTTATTAGCAGTGATTTTCCTTCTCTAAAGAATAAAATAAAAAAAGATTAAAGAACAATAAGATGGCAAATCATTAGGAGGTCGTAACTTTCTAAAATACACAAAATAAAATAAATAAGGAATGCATTTTTTTAATGTAATCTCTTTAATTTATAATTATGCCCAAAAACTGTTTTCATGCAGCCAACAAGATACATTAAAATAAATTCCGCATTTTTTATCTTTATTCCATTCTAAATAATAAAAAAATAACAGCAGTGTTATTTTAATAAATACTTTATTTAACGATTTATTTCATGCTTACCAAGAGAAATTTATTTTACTTTAGTTTCATGATATTAACCTCCCGTTTTAAACCAACACTGAAGCCATTTTGGGAATGGACCTCCTAATTTTGAATAATACCCAGATAGACAAGGACGGAATCTGAATTGGCATTCATTCTCCCAATTCCATATCACGCCACAGAGAATTCTAGATAGATACATTTATAAAGAGGAAATAATACAATTGATTGCTTTCACCCTCATTTTTAATATGATAGAGTTTGAGATTTTGTGCACTTTTGTTTCCCAGGTCACTTATTGTTTTCAGATCTTAAATAATAATTAATCAATATAATTGAATTTTGTATAATGACACGTGACGCCGTCTAATCTTAAATATAAGAAATCTGACTTTAAAATTATTTAATATTTATAATAAGGCTAAAACGCAGGTAATAATAAAATATAAATGAAAGTCTACGTTTTATTATGTTTATAAAAACTGTTTTTATTAAATTTATCAATAATTGAATGATATTTTACTTGTCTCAAATTCCTCAATCAGACTTTACATATCATATTAAATTCGCTATTTAAATCATTTTAAAAAATCTTAACTTTTTAGCAATCAAAAGATAATATAAAAACGTTTTTAATTAAAAAAAACAATTCCCTCACAAGAAAAATTAGCTCATATTTGTTCACTAATACATAGTAATCAAATAATTAAATAAATGTTTATGAAAGCAAATCATTAAAAAAATTAAACAAAAATCCATATCTTTGCTCAATTTTTTCAAATAATATAAAATATTACTTATAAAAATCACTTGAAAAATCATTACTAAAGACTCACAATGAGTAAAGTGCCAGGAATATATTCTGGATTCGGCTGGTCCATACCTTCAACTACCAACTTTACGCCGTACCAAAATGATAAAGCATATCCGCCGAATATACAAAACCAGAATAATCCTGCTCCAAAACTAGTCAGCAAGCCTCTTTTTATGCCTTTTGCTCTTGCATTCTTCAGGTATTTGTCATATCTATAATAAAAATTGTGCGTTTCTAAATTTCAACACATTGTATCAAAATGAAGATATTAATTTCAAAAATATTTGCTGATCAAACAATTTTAAGTCCCATAATTTTAAGGTACATATGTGTGTACCTCAGGTCTTAAGCAAGTTAAAGCATTCTCGACAAAAAAAATTATTTAATTTTCCTGGCTACTTAATAGCTATACTTTTCTTATTCGAAATCCTTATAAATGAAAAAAAATACAAAATTTATTATATTAATAATCTATTAAACCTTATTTTGAATGAAATTTCATTTTTTTAAATATTACTTAAGTAGATACTACATTTTCAGAACTTGACTCTTCTCCTAAAGTTGCATCCTGGATACCTGCATTTTGATGCATACTTATCGTCCATGCAATGTTGTAGATTGCTCTTATTTCTTTTTAATTGGGAAGGGACAATTTTTCTTTCTCTTTTAGAGATATTTTCACCAGAGGGTGGTAATGAAATCTTCAACGGTCTTGTAGTTGCATTTCCATCATTTGATGACCGTTCTTCTATTAATTTGTTTTCATTAAAAGATTTTTTTTTTTTTGCTTTTTCTTGGTTTCCTTTCTTGCTGATGATGAGAATTCCCTCATATTTCAACAGGGACCGAATTATATGTATTTGAAATTGTAATAAGGTCATGACATTTTCGGATTCATTCCTGACAGCTCGGCTTGTCGCTATGCCGCCATTTTACAGTATATCAAGCAATTAACAACTAAATCTACAAAATGCGTGAATGCTCGGTCATTTTTTGTAATTACTGCATACCGGTAATATGCAAAATAAAGGTCGATGCCTCCCATATTATATGCTTTTAAAATAGCAGATTATTTTATATCAGCTTTTTGTTTCCATTATTTTGTCTGCCTTCTGCCTATTCCAATCGACTCATTACCTATACATGTGGTTAATAGTCACGTATTTATTATCTTTCTACTTGACAAGGCACATTTGACTATCGTCTGTGACCCATTCATCCTATTTGCCAGGTTTCATTATTTTCAATACATGAAAAATTCTATTGCTTCCCTTAAAATCCCTTTTTCCTAAAAGTTCAATAACCTCCTTTTGAGTTAAAGCCACTTGACATGAAAAAATTGTTATTATCTTATAAAATTCTGTATATTCTATACATGATGTCAGTTTGAAATATCAATTACTGACTACAAGACAGCTATAAAATTAATTTTTTTACTAAAGTTAAAAAATAAATACTTTTAAATTTATAATTTATTACATTACAGAACATAATAATTATTTATTATAAAAAAGACATACAATATATTGAAGTACAAGAAATGACAATTTGAAAACAAGCGCTCAAAAGATAAACAGCGCAATGGATCGCAAGCAGTCAGAAAATGGGGGCGAAAACGCCCGAGGTACACATGTGTGTACCTTAGCAAAATTTGTATTTTCACCGATTCTATTATAGATAACAAGATATATTTTGGTACTGAGTTTAATCAGACACTTAGTATTTTATAAAAAAAAATATACAAACGTTTATTTTAATTATAAATATTAAAAAAAGTACTTATATTTGCTGTGTTTTCTGTTGCTGCCCTTTTCGTTGTCTCTAAATAATAGCGATAGATATGAAAAAAGAATATATATATCGAACTGTAGTGCTATTTATTGATACAAAATGAAAGCTACATTCATAAATGTTGAAATGCATGCATTATTTCGTCGCAATTTAACTTTACCGGATAAGAAAGATGAAAAAAATTGCAGGTACACATATGTGTACCTCAGGACTGAAGAGGTTCATAGATAATATCGGGTGGGCAATTGCCGAAAAAACTTTAAAATTTCACAAGAAAAGTAAAATTAAGAAAAATAAAAAACAGGTTACAGATTTAGCTTTGATAAGTCAAGAGATTTTTTTTTTAAGTAAGAGGGAAAACATAATTCAAAAAACAGCCGTTAGGCGGCGCTGGTATGAACGACTTAGTTGGAAGTATGCAAATGAGACAGACGATTATAAATACTTACGCTCTTGATCCAGAATCAGTTCTCCACTGCATGCTATGTAAGTAAACAAGGATGTTATGCAGAAAAGATAAGGCTTTGTTCGTGAAACTGTTTTATCTGAACCTGGAATCAGCGACTCTTGCACTGCGTAAATTTCGACTTCAGAAAAAATGTGAAGAATGAGAAAGAACCTTTAATAGTGACAAGCCTCATAAAGCTTGTTCGGTGATTTGAGGAAACTGGAGGATCGTGTAAGATCCAGACGACCAAATCTAAGGCAGACACGTTTCGCGCGCGTTGCGGCCCAAATAGAAATACTAATGAAAGAATCCGTTGCAGGGACAAGTAGTGCATGGGAGGCTCGCAGAAGCCAAGTTTCCATGGCCTCCTCGGTCTCCAAATCTGACACCATCAGACCATCAGGCCATGGGGAAGTTTAAAATCCCAGGTGTATCGATCCCGTCCATCAATCTGTTGATATTGAAAGATACAATCCGCCGAGAGTTGTCATGTATACACCCGCTCATGCTGCACTCTGCCGTTTCTGGATTTGTGACACGTCTGCAATGGGTAATCCCTTGTGGTGGTGGACATGTTGGACACATATTGCATTCATAAATGATTTGATAACATTATTTTTGTTATTTATATGTCTATTCTTTTATTTATGTTAGAAACGCAACCTATCGGCTGTTTTTTGAATTATTTTTTTTTCTTACCTTAAAACATTCCCGTGACTTATCGATGCTAAATGCTTTTTTTTTAATTTTTTTTTTAATTTTACGGGTTTAATGAATTTTTAAAGTTTTTGCGGATTTTCCACTACCCCCCTGTGGTATATACCAGCAAAATGAACGATATTATAAGTGTGAGAGCAGAATAGTAAAAGTGAAAGTAGTCCTATATATAACACAAAATATTGCTATTTTTTTATTTGCAGTGTTTATTTGCTGTTAGAAAAGATGATATCATCTATACTTATAAATAAAGCTCAATGTGTGTGTGTGTGTGTGTTGGCGCTCTACATGCCAGGTTATTTGACCTACAGCTACCAAATTTGGTACATGTATACCTTACAAGTCGAGAATGTGCACCTGTGGTCCCTTTTTTGAATTTTTAATTAGAATTTTAATTATTAATTAAAAACTAACTTTCCCGCCAAAAAATCTTCTATTTTCCCCACCGCCAAATGAGTAAGGCTTCAGTATTTTTTTACCCAATAGTAATGTGGCTAGGGTTAACATTTTTCGGCTGATTATTTCAAACGATTCTGTTTATTTTCTTAATGTTTGAGGCATTTAAAATTAAACATTGCTAATGAATCCATCTTTCAGATTCATTCTGAAGTATTTTTGAATTAAAATAACACAGAATAAAGGAAATTAAAAATTTCTAATCTGCATAACGTTACCCCAACTGGCGTAGAAAAATTCACGCATTTTCGTTACCGTAACTGGCGTTAAAAATTCACGCATGCGCATTATGTTCTGATTGTTGACAATATTATCAACGGATGATTCTTGATTTAAATTATTTTTAGGTTAGTTGCATGCTTTTGTAATTAAATTGTATTTATGTTAGCTATATATATTTTTGTATATGCTTATAGTTTTAAATACATCGTTTTTAAGTAGTTTGTTTAAACCTGTTTTCGACCGATTATTTTAAACGATTCATTTTATTTTCTTAGTGTTTGATGCATTCAAAATTAAACATTGTTAATTAATCGATCTGTTCATGATGAATCTAAGAAAGTTTTGTTGACAAATTCTTGAGATATTACATAAATTAAGAAAGAATTTTTTTAGTGCCCATAAAGTTTAAACGCTCAGTGACTCTGTTATCAGTAATCATATTATAAAAAAAGGCTTTGTTTCAGTAAAAAATATTATTATATTAATTGCAGATTCATCTTTTCCACTTTAATTTAAATCATAAATTCTACGGGAGCTAACAGAAAATTAGAGAGATACATATTACGTTATGACTGAAGGCCTTTATAATATTATGAGTGAATTATATGACTATCAAAATTTGAAGTTTTAAAATATTTTGATAAAAATCTATTAAAGTTGGAATTGCTTAAAATATTTAATTATTAAAATTTAAACGAACATTAAGATTGGGTAGATAATATAGCCAATATTTCAAGTTAATTTTAAAGGTTTTAACAATAATATTTTGTGTGTGTGTGTGATTATTAAGCATTCATTTCATTATTAGCGATAACAATGCAACTTAAATGTATTTTTGTATCACGAGACTGTGCATATAAAATCTGCTGAACAAATTGTTTACAAAAAAATCCCGGACAAATGAAATGCAGACTCTATATATTAATCATTTTATTTTGGTCCGTTCTATTTTAATGCTCTATTTCATTACCCCGTATTTCCCACCGAAGGTTGAAGCTGCTATATGCAGAAGATCGCATCTTTCTTCCTTTCCATCTTTTTTAAGTTGTTGTTCTTTTTCATACTTTTTCACTAAAGACGTTTAAGATGCAATTTAAATATATGTACTATGTTATAGTATATGATAAACAGGGTACAGTTGTATATCTGGCAGTGATATAAAAATCCATATCACTTTTGAAATTATTTTAAAAGCTTTTTTTTTAACCTACTTGATTTATTTTCCATGTTTAAAGATTGATATGCGAATAAAATTTAAAAAACAGAAGCAAAAATTGATTTAATAAAAAGACACCAAAGGTTGAAGCTGCTTTTTGACAAGCCCAAAAGACATGAAAGTTAATAGTTTACACAATAACGTAAGGCGTAAACCAAATATCTTTTTCATTGCGTTTGGTGAGAGCTGGGTTGCTCTGGTTGAAGATAAGCTTTGCATTAATTGAAGCTAATTTTATCATGTGGAAACATGATGTTATTTTGGTTTGAGGGCTTTGAAGCCACAAAATGCATGGACAGAAAATTGGCGATTTATCACTTTTGATGCATCAATTTTTCGCTTTTATGGTAATTAGAATATGATGAAGAAGGCGCGAACGTCCGCTATGTGCCCAATTTTCCTGTCTGGCCAATAAGGGGCAGGGTTGTAAGAAATCATAGGTGAGATGGGAGAAAAAACAGCGCTTTCTAAATATTGACGCATACGTAATCTGATAGTCACGTGATTGTTTCAATACGATTTAAAGGTTTTTTTTGTTTTTTTTTTAAATTTAGCAAGGAGAAAAAAATTTTAAAAACTCGACTGATTTTGAGATGGTTAAAAACCATCTCTTTTCTAAACGTTGGGGATTGGGAAATATGGTTCATGTGAGAACATGATGTTTTTTTGTCAGATTGATACTAGGTGACTTAAAAAATAATGTTCTCACTTGATAACTTGAAATTTGCAATAGGAAATGCAATGTTTTGTTTATATTTGAATGTTGCCATTCGACAATTAGTAAAAAGCTCTATTTCTGTGAAACGTACGTTAGCGTCATCTAATATATAAAAATCTCATGTCACGGTGTTTGTGTTCGTCCTTCTCCGAAACGGCTCGACCGATTTTCATGGAATTTTTTATGTGTATTTGGTAAGTATGAGAAAAGGTCGTAAAGTATATCTCACATCGCTAGGTAATTGCGGTGCTCCTATCCATGTTCACCGTACGATGAGGAGATCAACGCTTGCTTGAAATCATCGCCACTGTGACTTAATGTTGAAAAAGTCCAGCTAACAATAAACACGCGCGTTCAAATGCTACAAGATCCATCTGTTGACACATTTTCGGACCATTTGTTAGATATCGGTGATAGAAAAGTTGCTGTGTATGAAAATACTGGATACATAAAACTGCCCACTAATTTCTGCATTATCGTTGATTCGCAAAATGCTCTCATTGACCGCATATTTTCCGATGTACGCACATAATACATAAATCATGCGTGGCTGGCAGAAAGAGCCATTTTGGCAGCAAAAAATGTGGACGTCGACGATTTAAACTTCAAGATACAGCAGTCGTTGTCAGGCGACTTGGTATCATACAAACTGATCGATACAGTTTGCGATGCTAACGAAGCTGTAAATTATCCAACACAGCTTTTGAACCCACTGGATTTGCCAAGCATGTCATCACACCTTCTACGACTGAAAGTTGGATCTCCGGTTATTTTACTTTGGAATTTGAACCCACCATGGCTGTGCAATGACACGCAATTGGTCATTAAAAAATTGATGAAAAACGTTGTCGAAGCCACCATTTTCAATGGTAAATTCCGAGCCGAAAATGTTTTGCTGCCACGAATTCCAATGATTCTCACAGACGTGCCAATCGAATTCAAACGCGTTCAATTTCCTATTAGATTGGCATTCGCAGTGACAATCAATAAGTCGCACCAAACGATGTCTGTTTGCGGCTTAGATTTGGGCACACCATGTGTTTCACACGTAGCATGTTCTCGCGTGGGCAAACTATCAAGCTTATTTGTGTTGGCTAAAGACGGACTGAGAAAAAATATCGTACACTCAATTGCTCTTCGAAATGAATATTGATTTTCTTTATTTCATTTTTATACTTTAGTACAAAAAATATATTACTTTTTTCACTTTACGTTTAACTTTTAAAAGAACAAACAATGTATATGTTCGTTACGTTAATAAAATACATTATATTGAGAAAATAAATGGTTGGTGTTTTTTAGTTTTTATCGACGATCATCGTCTACAGTAATTTCTGTCATAGATCCCATCCCTACACACTTACAATACATTCGTTAATAACCAAAATATTCAATAGAAATATTTTATAAGGCAGAACAACGTTTGCCGGGTCAGCTAGTATATATATAGATTTTTTTAAAGATAAAACGCATTCTCAGCCATACACGGATCAGATTATTTTCGAGAATATGCAGTAATCAGTGAAAAGAAAAGCTCAGTAATTTCATTTGCTTTTCACATCATTCCAAGAGATTTGAGCAACAATCTCCCATCATCTTTTCATTAAAAGAATACCTAATAGGCGTCGATTAATGGCATTATTAAACAGATTTTAAGGAAACCTAAGATAATATTGTCACGAATAGGTAAAAATTACGCCGTTGGTTTAAACAAACAATTAGATTTATTAGAACGAACTAACTCTGAGAATGAGACTGAGAACTTTTATACATACATAGAATGCTTAGCTTTTATACATACATAAAGTGCTCAACTTTTATAATTGCATAGAATGTTCGAGAACAATCCAATCTGGATATTTAAGAAAGATATAGAATCTTCCAGATATTAGATAAACAATAGATTACAATTTAAATAAAAATAGAGCCCAGGCTTTGGATAAAACTTATTGACTAGGATTCGAAACTCACACCAACCAATCTTAAACGAGATGCTCTGCCTGCTGAGCTACAGCGATTCCGAGCTATTCTGTCTTATGCGAAAATATTTATTCCTGTGAAATATAGAATGTGTATTGGATTGTGATTTCAGAGACATTTCGAATAACCTTAGCTTCACTTAATCGGGATTTTACTGTACAAATTTGAACTATCAAAAAAATTCATGTCGTAGAAAGAACTCATTTAGCAGATATGATATCTAAAATACAATTACCTTTGTATTTCTTTTTGTTCTCCACCAAAAGACGCAACGGTGCGTATAGAAGACAATGCTTCTTCAGCTACAGCTCCTGCAGCTCCATATGCTTCAGATTCTTCCCTTGAAGCAGAAGCTTGAACCTGGCAATAATACAGTTGAATGTTGCTTATTTAGAATTTGTTTTATTAAAATGACTGTAGATAATATTACTGAAATATAATGAAGCATCATCTTTGCAACTTATTATCATTACTTTCGAACCTATAACAACAACAGAAATAAATTTAATACATTGCGTACGGGTCATGAGATATCTCGTTTTTAGCAGGCCGGGTTCTCGTTGTGGCTGTGTCAAGAGATTTCTCGTTTTCAGGTTTTTTGGTTAAATCGATGCATAACCCACCAGAGGCAAATATTTAACACATTAAGGACCGCAACGAAATCTGTACGACATACACCTGGGATTGTACGTTTTTGGACAAACTTTTACGTTCTATAATCATCATAACTTTGTTACTTATGAAACAAAAACAAGCGGAATACGCAAAATGAGAAAGCTTGTGAGCAGTCCATAATAGATGGGATGCGAAACACTAGAAAACTCGTGAACGGTCCTTAATGTCTTAAAACAAGATACTGCAAAAAATCTTGCCGCTCACCATTGCATAAGGGAACATGCTTTACCAAATATCACACTCTAAAGTATTATTCAAGTCTTTAAAATAAATAATAGTTAAAAAGCAAAAAAAAAATCTTATATAATAAATACATGTATAGAATAAATAGTAATATTTAAGAATATTTTATGTAAACATAATACATAAAAATGAAATTAAAAATATGCATATATGCATCCTATCTCTTACCAAACATGCTTCTAGAGCGTTCAAAAATTTGCGAACACTGGAGCGCGTTTGAGCCAGCAGAGCGCCATACGCAATGTGTTGAAAATACAATATGGCAGGAAATGCACGATTAGTTATGAAATCGCACATTTACACAGGAAAAATTTAAACATTTACTGATATAAAAAAATCAGTATAAATTATATAAACTAAATGTTTATTAAAATAAAAAAGATAATCCAATTTTGTTGTTGTTTTTATTGCTTATGACACTTGTCATAGACAAGCCAGCTGATGATTTCTTCGATTTTAAGCTGAGTTTTGGGTCTCTTCTTTCAGTCACGCCATCAAGGACCAAGAGTACGTCTTAGTTACTGATGCGTCACAGCCCTTTTCACAGGGTGGACTTCATTCATACATTTCATTCACTCATCCGCGGATCGTAATTTAGACTTGAATCAGAGAACGATCACCTCTGATCCACTACCCCCAATGCTATTGTCTCGACTTGGAGGACTTTGTAGCTACGACAGATTTATTCTTGCACCAGACACTATATACACGCATATCCAGTTTTAAATTCCTAAATTGGAATTTCATGCTCTGATTCCCCAAGCAGGAAAACAGATACATTAGTTAAAGAACAAGTTTCTATAGCAATCATATATTTGGGTGAATTTTCTTAAAGTTCTCAGTATGTACAATGAATCATTTGAGATTGTTTTAAAGGTATGTTTCATAGTAAAAGCAATAAGAATCTGTAAATAAGCCTCGCATATTTGTCATATTCCATGTAACATTCACAGAAACCCTTTTATCATTAAATAATAAAAACATTCAATACATTATACTTTCTTTATGTCCTTTCATTTTTGATATATTTAGAATTGCCATTGCAAATACATTATTTGTATATTTTAAATTAAATTCAGTAAAGAACAATTTGTAAGTCAATGTCCAAGCATATAATGAATTTACAAATTGCAATTTGTACTATTCAGAATAAAATATTAAATTCCAATAAATATATTATAAAATGCACCAAGTAATAGAACTTTACTTTTGATAGAAGACCTTGGGCTACTGTCAAAATAGGTGTTAAGGAAAATGTGACTAAAGCCAATTTCCAACCGTAATACATTCCACATACAACACTAATTGCACTTGTAGATAATAAAAAGGTGCAAATTCCCACTTTTTCACCAATGCCGTCTTCAATTTTCTTTAGATCGCTGAAATGATATAAATGCAGTTTAACAAAATAAACGAAAAAAAATCAATAATTAAATTTTAAGATGCAGTTTAAAAGTATATGTTTGATTTACCTAATATCAACTTGTATACATGGATTTGTACAAAGTAAATAAATATAATATTTCACATGAATTTTCTATAATTTAAAGGCTATTTGTGTGTCTATATTTAATATTAAATAGTAACCGGAGAGGTAGAGAATTTTCAATCCTAGATACACTATCTACCAAAAAAAAATTGGACACCCATGCGAGTGAAGATATCTGTTGTCCTGGTCTACGTCACGCCTTCTGAGTTTAGATATCATATAGAAAAAGCATTGGTATTAGTCGCCTGCAAGATGCCAAAACATTCAGAGCTGTCTGACTTCATAAAAGAGTAATTGTCAGATATCATAGAAATAGCCAATTCTTAAGGGACATATCTCATGAGTTAAACATTTCAAAATCGGCAGTGACTTTTGTGATTAAGAAGGGAAATATAAGTGGTGAGTGTCGAAAAGTGCTTCGACCCGTAAAACCCATGAAACTAAGAGATAGAGACCGACGAATGGTGTCCAAAGTAATTTGGAAAAACCGTAGCAACCGCTCATAAGCTTTTGATTACAAAATCCAATAGCGCTGCTCGGTTGAGATGGCACAAGGCACGTCGAAATTGGACCGTAGATGAGTAGAAACAGGTTCTCTGCAGTGATGAATCAAGGTTCAATCTATACCAGACGGATTGTAGAGTCTGGGTTTGGTGTATGCTGGAAAACGTCTTTTGCCAGAATGCATTGTGCCTACAGTAAAGTTTGGCGGAGGCCTGGGGATGTTTCTTCGTATGAACTGGGACCCTTAATCCCAATCCATGGTAAATTCATCTCTGATTCATACTATACTTTTCTAGAAAACAATGTGCTTGCTATACAGTGACAATTTTACTGGCTGTATCATTGCTATTTGCAGGATGACGAAGCCACTTGTCATGTTGCGAGGTCCACCATGGATTGGTATGATGACAATGAGGTAAACCGACTGGACTGGGCTGCCAAGAGCTCAGACTTGAATCTTATAGAAAACTTCTGGAATGAGTTGGGTCGCCTAATTAAGGGGTGAGATAACGTCCAAAATCGGTGAAAGAACTTACATTTCTTCCTCAAGCTGAGAGGGAAAAATTACAAATGTCCATCATCCAAATACTTGTGGAAAGTATGTCTTAGAAGGTAAAGACTGTAATTGCTCAGATGGAGTCTTTTCCAACTATTGAATATGAATAAATTGTGTTTATCTCTTTTATCACAGATGTCCAATTATTTACTGTTAGATCATGTATATTTCTGCAGCGATTATGAATTGGCGACAATTTCGAAAACCAGATTTGTTGAAAATATTTCTTTTAGAAGTGCAAAGTCTCAAGGTACTTATGAAACACAGAAATATCCATAAACTTATTAGATTATAAAAGATAGATCATTGTAATTTAATTTAATTTTAAAATTGCCAAAGTTATTGAACGCAGTGAAACCTAGTGAGATAAGCGAAATCATTGTTCATTTCATAAAATGTTTCATTCTGAATTATTATAGAATTATATAAATATACTACTTCACGCATTTGATTTTGGGACATTTAACTGCAAAACTCTTCTGTATAAATTATTTTAATTTAAAAAAACGCATCAACATTTTCAACTCCTTTCCAAATGAAATAATGTACGTTAGTGTAAAATTGAAAACAAATGGCTTTTTTTTTCATTTATATATATATATATATATAATTTAAATCTTGATTGATTTATTAATTAATGTCTTAATTTGGGCCATATTAACTTTATTCTAAAATGGTTTCTCATTTCCTGATTAGATTCCATTTTTTTTTTATTTATTTAACTAATGCTACACGCTGTCTTTAAAATTGCTGAAGTCAGCGGGTTCTCACATTCCGAGTGAAGAAATAAAAATCCTTAATGTTTGCAACATTCTTTTAAAGATACCTAAATTTTTCTATCCTAAATAGACACGTGCCAAAGAAATCTCTATCAAAATTTCATTGTAAAAATTAATGAAATAAAAATTTGGCTCTCTTTTGCTCTTCTTTTCTTGTGCTGAAATGTAGACTAACGTATCTCGTCGCTTCTTCCTTCTACAGAAATTATGCCTTATGTACAGAAATTAGTTGCAAAAATATGTTTTACTTATGTGTGTGTGTGTAATGATATTTTAAAATCTAATTTAAACTTAATTAATTCCCTACTTTTTAGCTTATTTTAGTCCATATTAATTTCATTCTCAAATGTTCTTTCCTGATGCAATTCCAGCTTTTTTATTCATTTAATGCAACAGAAGCTCTGTAAAATTGCTGAGATCGACAAGTTCCCACTCTCAGAATGAAGGGATAAAAAATTGTCAAGCCAAGCACATTCTTTTGAAAGATCCCTATAAATCCCTTACATTAGTCGACACGTGTAGAGAAATTCCTATCTGAATCTCACAATATATTATCACGGAGATAATTTTTCATCAGCGTTTCCTCATTTCACTCTTGTGTCGTTCTCTGTGATGTGTTTCGTCGCTTCTGATAATCGAAGAGAATTAATTAAAAACGATATTTATTGTAGATTCTTAGTTCATTTAACCCTCCAGCTGCTTTTCCCATGATTTCTTTCGCCGTTTAGATTATTTACTTATACGATTACAGACTTTTATTATATCATATTATTATCGTGTAACATATAGTTCCATTTCACTTTGTTTGAAAAATATTTGAATTTATTTGCAAGTGAGGTATCTAAATAAAGATTTTAATATATTACGCAGTCACAGGGTTAATGGTGAAAATAATTATGAGAAAAGTCCCCAATAAAAAGAATATTGAGAAAAAAATATCAAATTCAGTAATTCTAAATATTCCAATAAAATATGCTAAAATATTCCAAGCCACCTTATTTCGAAAATAATAAAATTGCATTCTTTCTTGTCTGTTTTTATCTTTAAAACGGAATATAATTCCTTGCATATTTTATTTTCTTTTTCTTTTAAAATCTGCACATGAAAAATTAAACTATTATAAAATTAAGCAATTATAAAGCGTTTTAAAGGAAAAATTTATTTTTTAATGGTTTATAAAATGCAAATAAATTATATTATGAAATATGAATAACAAATAAGAACATATCTCAAATTGTGATCACATAAATTAATCATTATAAATTTCAAAATTATACATAATTGAAGAGAAAAATTCTTAAAAAGAAAATAAATTTTATAAAGTTATAGACTAATTTGATAGGATTCTAAATCGTTCATCATCTCTTCACATAATATCCATATCATGAAGTTTGGAATTGGAAAAATTCTGATATTGGATCTTTGTTGTCAAATTCAGCACTAGTAATTTAATATTTGAAGAAAATTATTATAATATCAAAAATTAATTTGTTATATAATTAAACTTAACAAAATTTATCTTTATAAACCTTTGATTATTACGAGCATTTTATTTTCTTGTTTGAAATTTCTTTTCTACAACTACATGGTTTATAAAATGGTATGATAAATTTCTTGCATCAGAAAAAGATGTTAAAATTTTAAAAGGTAAAAGAAACCCTTTTTTAGATAATACTAGCTTTTACCCGCGATTTCGTTCGCGTGGAAATTTAGATGTGTATGTATTAAAAACTGGCGGTCTGATCAACACTCGGCAGTGTCTGTCTTTGGTCGTTGTTTTTTGGTTATGTTGCATGTTGGAGTATGTTCGCTTGCAAGATTAAGCTGCAATTTGAAAACGGAATGTTCGATATGGCCACTGTTAAGCAAAGTTGCAGCAATCCCGAGGAAGATACAGCCAGAGCTATACTGCGGTCATTGCGGAGTTGGGCTAGCAAGAGATTTAGCACAAACGTCTTACCTGTACCCTCTGGTGCGTCAAGAAAGAATAATCCCTCCTCTCCACTATTTACTCGGTTCAGAATCGTTTCATAGATTTGACGCTGCTCGGAAAGTAATCGTAGTATTATTTCATTGACCTGATCTTCTAAAACCGCGGTGTTGTAGTTTAGCTCCTTTACAACTTCGCTTGATAATTCACCTCTTCGCTGCGGTAGGGGTAGACCGAAATCAGTGGGACATTTTCCAGATATGAAAATCATCTGATCCTCAATCAATACCAAAGCTTCGTTAATGATTAGGTTATTGAGAGTGCCATCCAGCCTATGCATGCTGTCTTTTGATAAAGCGTCCTTGTATATATCCCCAGCTGGAGGGGGTTTGAAGTTCGCAAGTGCTCACTAAAATTGTAAGCATGCCTTCTAGCTACTTTCATAGCCCGAGCTTTATTACTACTCTTCGAAAGATTAGATTTGCGTTTTCTGGGCATTTCGAAAAACTATTAAATAATAACAAATCAAAAAAATTAAAACTAACCTAAAAACCGATGTACTTAAAACTATAAGCGTATGCGAAAAATATATAATTAACATAAATACAATTTAGTTACAAAAACACACAACTAACCTAAAAACAATTGATTTACATTGTAACCTGGAATAAAACAAAACAGCGAGTCCGTATTTCTTTAAAATCAAGTCAAATCTATTTTATTTATCGATCGAGATTGAGGTAGCTACAACATTATAAACACATAAGTTTTTAACTTTTAACTAAAATGAAAACACAGTTGTCAACAATCAGAACACACTGCGCATAAGTGAATTTTCAATGCCAGTTGGGGTAACGCAATGCATATTAGGAATTTTTAATATCCTGTAATCTGCTTTATTTTAATTTAAAAGTATTTCAATTAATTTTTAATTTTAAATGCATCAAACACCAAGAAAATAAACAGAATCCTTTCAAACAATCTGTCGAAAATATATTAAGCCTAAACTCATTAGTGTGGGAAAAAAACTGAAGTCTTACTCATTTTTGGCGGGATTTGGCCTAGGATTTTTGGCGAGAAAGTTAGTTTTTAATTAATAAAAAATTAATCACTCAATTAACCGGAATAATTAGTAGCCTATGTCCTATTCCAGACTATTATCTATCTCTGTGCTAAAGTTCATCCAATTCCGTTGAACCGTTTTGGAGTGATTGACTAACAAACATCCATCCATACTTTCACATTTATAATAGTAGTATAGATTAGACAATCTATCTATCTATCTATATATATATATATATATATATATATAACACTAACTTACGTGGCATAGAAATCGTGCTTATTATTTATTCTAGAATGGCAGCATTCAAATATCACTGTGGATAGCTTTGTGTCAGGAGCATTCACGGAGAAAAAATTACTGACACAATCGTTTTGTTTAAAAAATCTTAAAAATACAAAAAAAAATATAAAATTTGTGGAAACGGGAAGTGTAAGACATGTCCATTAGCAGATAAGGAACAGATCAATAATGAAAAAATTACAACTCAAACTTACTCAAAATTACAAATATTCTGTAAAAACAAAAACTTGATTTTTCTTTTTAATTGTTCAGAATGTAATTTAAAATATATTGGCCAAACTAGCACCGAGCTCAATTTAAGAATTAACAATCACAGATCCGATATTAAAAACTTCATAAAAAATAGGACTATTGACTTTGAACTGGAGCATTTTCAAAACCATAACTTTAATAATATAAATATCTACATTCTAGAAGATAATGTTAACGAATTAAGCAAAAGATTAGATCTGGAAAACATTTACATTTGCAACCTCAAAACTTTATTCCCTTATGGTCTCAATAGTAAATTAAATGGGGAAGGTTATGCAGATTTAAACAATAATTGCATTTATCACAAATTTAACATATTTAAAAATTTTCTAAATAAAGATAACTATTCTAAAAGATTTAAAAGAGGTAAAGGAAAAGGGGGCAATTTTCAAATTATATTTGAGGAATTTCAGAATTACTATAATCTAGAACACAATGGTGAAAACATTCACAAAATTAGGAAATACATTTTTGGTCTTAAAATTAATAAAATTAAATGTTTATTAAATAATAAATTCGGGGATTTAAAGTTTAAAAATTCGTACACAAAATGTATAATTCTAGATCTAATTAAATGTAAACTTAACTTTGGAAAAAACGATTTACTTCTTAATAATAAAAAAAATGTTTACAAAGAATTATGTGTGATTAAATTCTTGGATATTTACTTCGAATATCTAAAATTAAAAAAAAATTATACATAACAATTTTTTTTTCCTCTATCATATTAAACAACTGTTTCCATAGCGTTTAAATACACTTTAACTTTAAAGAAAAAAATTTGTAATATAATTACTATAGCAAACATTTAGATAAAATAAATATAACAAAGAAAACTATAAAGATTTTATAGATGTTGATAAAGGTCATATTATTACAGGTAATTTAAAAATTATTGAATCCAACACTTTAAGAGATTTAATGGGAAGAGGAACAAAATTTAGATTAAGAGAAAAATAAACCATAACAAAATTTTGATTTCTATTGTTAATGATTTGGATGTTTTTATTGCTAAATTATCTAGAAAATAACATCGGCCTGCGGAAGGTTTCGGAGAATGGAAAGTGAGAATTTTAAAGTAAATTAAAATAAAAATGAATACTGATTTTGACAGATCTAAAGAACGTGAGATTTATTTTAGTAAAACATTAAAAAACGAAATAAAAAATTTAAAAGAAAAATTTGTTATTACAGTAATAGATAAATCAGCAAATAATTTCTGTTTAATTTGTAAATATTATTATAAAGAACTTTTAATTAATGAATATAACTCTAACGTAACTTATATGTTAAAGAACACCTGGAAAAAGGAATTAGATAAAAGAATGCTAGTTTTCGCAAAAAAAAAAAATCAAAATTAAGACTTGCTCTCTTAACTATCCTTATTTATTCCCAACAGTTAAATTTCATAAAAATCCATTAAAATTCAGATTCGTGACCTGTAGCACTGGCAGTTATAATTACTATACGGGTAAACATATCTTTAAATACTTAAAAATTATCCTGGACAAAATAAAAGATGAAGACAACTTTATTATTTCTAGTAACAAAGAAGTACTGGATTTTCTTAAAGATAACAACATTAATTAACTTAATACTTTTGATTTCGAAAATTTATACACTAATCTACCTCATGAAAAATTAATAAAGGTCTGCACTTTTATATATGACCAATATTTAAATGAAAATGTCATTCCTAAAAATAACTGGCTTGAGTCATGTAATTTTAATATTACTGAAAATTACCTTTTTAATGGTATTAATTTTTATAAACAAGCTAAGGGCATTCCAATGGGAACAGCTTTATCAAGTGCTTTAGCTAATATTTTCCTACATTACTATGAGAAAAAAATAATTAAATATAATTTGATAAACGGGTGGAGATATATTGACGACCTGCTTTTGATTAACTTCGACAATACTAATTTTGTTACTAATTGCTATCCAAAAATTTTAATTCTAACAGAAAAATAAGAATCAACTTGAGGCTACCTTTCTGCATTTAAAAATCGAAATTGCTAATGATAAAACAATAGTTGGTATATACGATAAAAGGGATGAATTCAACTTTAAAATAACAAAACTATGTAACTACCATTCCAATCTAAACTCTAAAATTTTCAAAAATCTAATTTTCTCACAAGTTAACAGGATCAAAAGGGTTTGCAATAATAAAAATTCCTATATTGAAGCATCAAATAACCTCATTAAAAATTTAATTACAAATGAATTTCCTAGAAATTACTGTAATGTCAATTTTTTGATTAAACAAGGTATGATTTGGGATTAATCCTTTATCTAAAATAAAAATAGAACTTTCCTTACATATTATATCACTCAATAGATGGCGCCTACAATTGTAGGCTCCCAGGCGCCTACGCCTGGGAGCCTACAATTTTTTTTAACCTAAATTACCGTTAGCTTTGTGTTTTTAAAAAGCGGGAATTACAATCTATAGCCTAAAATTTCCTTGACTGCTGCTGGTATGTTCTTACTTTTTTGGTTTTCTTTAATGATTTAAGTGCTATTTTATGGTATTTTTGTTTTTCTTGGAAATAAATCCCTGCTTGAGAGTGACCCTTGAAAAAGTCGTCTGGCCGGATTTTTTTTTATTTGGTTTAAATTTTATTCGGTTTATTTGATTTTCCTATTAACTTGATTTAATACTTTTGTATCAATTCATCTGTGTTTTAGAAGTAGCTGCAGTTACGCTCTCTAAATACTGTGAAGTTTTTTCCTGTTCCTTTTTGGTTTTAGTTTGAATAGGAAATAATTTTTAGCTGAGATTTCGAAACTGTTTTGTTTCTTTTTCTTTTTAGTTTCGTTTTCAAACTATTTCTTACTATATATATATATATATATATATATATATATATATATATATATATATATATATATATATATATATATATATATACTTTTTTAATTCGCAGTACATTAATTGAATTCAAGTTTTTCAATCGTATCAAATAATAATCAAATAACAAATTAATTTTTTAACAACCTTAAACGTTTATAAAATGGATGAAAATACTGGTCGCCAAAGACGGCTAGTAATATTTAAATGAAGATTGTATTGATTAGTAATATTTATCTAAATAAGGGTTGTATTAAGAAATTATTAAATAAAATAATAGGAATTTAAATGAGGGTTGTATTATTAATTAAAATAATAGGTATTTTGGGATTATCGCGTCGACCTGCCAGCGCTCGCAAAAATGCGCCAATCCTTTCGCTACCTTTTGGCGATAATATCAGGTTTGGCAAAAATAGTCGACGGAATAATCCCGAAGTACCAAATAATATAATAATGTGATAATTATTGAAGTAAAAGGTAATTTTCTTAGATTACATGATTGCATTTCATGGCAATACTCACCCAGTCATGGCACTAGCAAAATCTCCTGTTTGGTTAGTATCAAAATAGGAAATATCCTGTTTGAGTATCGAGGTCATGAACAAACAGCGTATTTTGTAAGCCTGATTTGCTGCACTCAAACCAAAGGCGCATACAATGATATATTGGATTACAAGAACCATGAAACCCAATGATGTACAATACAGACACAGTTCGCCAATTCCATCTAAGAAATCATCGGAATAAGTCCTGCAAAACATTAGACAAAATTCAATTCAACCTGAAAATTTACTAAATAGATACAAAAATGATGCAAATTTCAGATAAAGATTTTTTTTAGATTGAAATAACTCACGAGTTTTTGCTGGGATCAGTTGTATTAACAGTTGCATGTTGTACAAAGGTATTCAGAAAATTTCCAAACACGGTTTGGATTGTTGGGAATACCGTTCCAGCTGCCAATGCCGTGATGAATCCCACAACCATAAGTGCTCTGTCCCATCCGCTTGAATACCTAAACTAAAATAAAGCAATTCCATTTTAATATCTATTTGGCATGTAAATGCATTTTCTAAATAAATAATACCTAAATTATTATTAAAGAGAATTTAAATAAGTCACCTCAAAAAGCTTTTTTAATTGTCTCTAATATTTTTTTAATTACTGGAAACCCTTATTTTATTAAGTTTTAGTTAAGATATAATATAAAATTAGCGACGAACGTTCATGACAAAAAAAGATAATTTAAAAAATATATATATAAAATTGAAATCTGCTATCTCAAATCTCAAATTATCATTGAGAACATTATTATTTTTAAGTATTGGCTTGTCTTAATTAATTTAAATCATTAAGCAGTTTAAACGGTTTGAAATAATCACATAACTATCAGATTATGCATCCTGCGATACTTAGAAAAACATTGGGGTAGTTTGTTTGTTTTTTCTGCATTTCAAAATCGTTCGAGCTCCAAAACCTTTTCTCAAGGACAGAATTCTTTTATTTATTTATTTATTTATTTTGAAAAAATAAGGTTTCAAAATGGTTTGGAATGATTACTTGAAAATTGTATTGCATAATCGTCAACTTTTAGAAAAGCAATGTGCCCCCCCCCCCCTCTCAATATCGTTTGAACTCCAAAACATTTTTTGCCAACTAGAAAAATTGAAATTTTTAAGAAAAAACTAATTTTAATTAAACAAATATATATATATATATATATATATATATATAACTTTCAATATCTCCTCTCGCTTGTCCGCGTTCACTCCCATCCTCTTCTCTGAGCTTTTTTGGGCGTTAGTTATTCCTAACCACCTTGCTATTTATTGGGCACAGGGGAGAATCGAGAATACGGAGGACATTCGTGCCCAGTTGTAACTTTTTGTTAGCGATCAGTCATCAAATGTGACAACCTTCTTTATCATTTTCTAATAACCCTTAAAAAGCGTTACATCAAAAAAAAGCGTTACATCAAAAGCGATAAATCGCCAATATTTTTGTCCTTGCATTTTTAGGCTTCAAACCGGAATTACATTATGTTCTCACATAATAATAAAAATTACAGATGATAATAAATAATCAAAACTTTTTGCTACTTGAATCATTCTATCATTAAACAAAACAAGGAAATTAAATTCTGTCAAGTATGCTTAAGTTAATAGTAATTACTAATAAATATATTTACCAAGACAAAAAAGGAAACAGGCGGTATTTCCAAAGAGTTTTTATCATCTTCTTCCCCATTTCTGGAAAAAAAATGGCAAATTAAACACTATCCAAAAAAATACGGTCATATCCTTATTACATATTTCATACCATTAATAATTTTGAAATTAAAGCATAATAGTAAACTCAAAACATTCGCGGTGAAATGAGATTCCTCTAATTTCGCCAGAATCAAATGGCAAGGGGGGTTTCAGCTCAGTAAAATCATTTTGATAGAAAGGCATTCCATACTGTTAACTTACTTCTTCAAATATATCTTGTACGTTAGTCTTTGTCTTTTTCTTCCGCTCTTTGTGTAGTATGTTTTGATTAATAGAAAGATATAAAATACATTAGATACTGAGCGGGAAAGGTGTTATCATTTCGTTCTGTGAAAGTTTGGCGAATCTTATTTCGAAACAATATTGTTAACTTTAACATTTCCAATGACAATAAAGGTATGTATAAGTATGTATGTGTGCGTGCGTGTGTGTGTGTGTGTGTGCGTGTGTGTGTGAGTGTGTGTGTGTGTGTGTTATAAGGCACACTGTTAGAGATTCATCCTATTAATAAAAGCAGAAAACGATTTCTTATATCAAAACTACTTTGTTTTAAACTTTCTAAAAACATGATATTCTTACAGACAGGCTCAGTATATATATATATATATATCATCATATTGATTCTTTGTATCGGGACAAATAATGAAGATGAATGTGTGTGCGAGTTGTAAGACACACTGTTAGAGCTACTAAATGTGGCATAGACATATTTTGTAAAATAGGAATGTGAATTTAAAAACAGTATTCTTAAATTTAAATTAATAATTTATTTAGATTTGAGTGTTTTTCTCAGATAACTTCTAAAAATATCACATCATAAAACTGACTTTCGCAGCATTTGTGACATTTAGAAAATTGTCTTTCCAATTATATCAGCTTTTTTTACCATGCAGTTAATAGTTAGATTTTGTACATGTCTTATTAATCTTCAAAATTAATTGTAAGTATATTTTACAATATATTTCAAAATAACAATATATTATTTTCACAAAAAACTCAGATCGTTTTCATTGCTGCTACTATTATTTCAGCTTGGATTTTCCTTTAACTGATGATGATGACGATCTAAAGAAATGTGTTATTTTTCTATGAGCAAGTTTCTGTTTAAAGTATGACTTTCATAAACTTTTTTAAATTTTTTTATCCATACAATAAAGAGTTGATTTCATAAGGGAATAATGATGAGAAAGTTTTGAAGTGCACCCATTTTTAAATAGTTTCAACAATAAAATTTTCTATTAGATTAAGTTTAATCACTTTCTTTTCCAATTAAAGTTCAAATTTTAGATAAGAATGAAAACATTAGTGAGATGCATAGCACAATGAGCAGAACGGGTAAGTCTTCTAAATTGTAAGAGTGACATTTCTACCAGAATTTGAAACTTATGAAAACTTTTCTCAGGAAGTCACTAAGGCCAAGAGACTTAATATATATAAATATAATTTTTGGAACAATTATTCGCAGCTTTTAAAAAAAAATGTGGATCTGAAATGTAAAATAAGTAAACTTCAGCTAATACAAAAATTTATTTGCTGTAAATATAACAAAACTGTAAAAACTTATCCAGTATGGAAAAAAAAGACCCATTTTCTTACTTTCATCATCAAAAAATAGAATTAAAATCCAAAGAGAAATATTTGAATAATAATGAAAACCATGTGAGTTTCTTTCAAACAATGAAATATATAATATATGCTCAAAAATATTCATCAGAAATCAAAATTCAGCAGAAATTGTACTATAACTAAATTGATATAATTGAAAAATTGTGTGTATGTGTGTGTGTGTGTGTGTGTGTGTGTGTAATATTTTTCGAATCCTGTCGACTAAATAATATGTAACATTATTTTGGTTGAAGATACTTTGTATTTCTAATTTCTTTTTATTCTATTCCGAGCGGCAGGCATGATTTTTTGCAAGGCGCAGAGCGTCACAAAAGCAGAACTAAGAAAAAGGTAAAAAAAAAAGCAAAAAGGGCCGAACAAATGATCACTAGCCTTATATAACATAGGATTTCCGGCCACGTGCCGATGACCTTTGACAAGGGCGACGTATCAAATGAAGTATCACTTTCATTTGATACGTAGTACTGATGGCGCATTAATTTTACAGAGGAATTAATTAAACCGAAAATGGAATTGGATCGCGAAATAAGAAAATATTTTTAGAATAAAGTTACTATGGGCTAAATTAAGATAAAATCTTGGAAATCAATTTGGATTAAATTAAGAGTTTAAAATGTCATTATATATATATATATATATATATATATATATATATATATATATATATATATATATATGGTTTAAAAATAATTTTTCTACTTTATTTTTTTGAATTCTACTTTAATATTTTCCGCTTAATTATTAATTAACTAGAGTTGCGAAAAAATCAAACTGAAGTACAAATTTCAACCAAAAACTATAACCTAGAACTATAAAATTTGGCTCATGCCAAATTTTATAGTTCTAGATCTAACGGTCTGCCCTGTAAAACACTAATATACACATACATAAACACATTCTCTTTTATTTTTTGTAGCAATTTTCTGAATTCTGAAACTATTATTTTTATTTTTCGATGAAAAATAAAATTAAAACATGTTTTCTTCATTTTTTTTAGAAAACAGCAGAAGTTAATTCATAACTAGTCAATAATTTGTAACAACTGGCACCCAAATTTCATGCATGCAAAATAATTTTTAAAAAAACCGCGAGAATTGTTGCGAGAAATTCGGTAACCAATCTTAATAAATTAACTAAACTAATATTTATTCCTAAAACTTTGAGCTATTATAAATTTAAAAGATTTTTTTTTTTTTTTGCAGTACTCAGCATTTTCTCAAGGATATAAAAATGTAACGGACACTTCGTGAAGGCAGATAGTTTTCTCAAGGACAAATAATGATGAGATATGGTATAGCATATAATAAAAGATTAACTCTTTTTTTCTTAACATAATGAATGACATTTACGGATTCTTACATAATTTGCTTCATGATTAGCGAAGAAACAGAATTGCATATAAAATTATTTTTAAAATTATAATATATCTCAGTCTTTTGATTCCAATTTGTAAACAGCATTTGTTTTTACTTTTGCTATCAAAAGGAACAGTTGTTCTAAACATTCAAACCTTAATTTCGTAAAAAGAATTCATCCTCCTAATAATTATTTACTAGATGCCTTTGGTGACCAGCTGTTTGGCTGAGAATATTAATTATATTTAATGTCGGTTAAATTGCTTAGACGTAATTTCATGTCCATGATTCCATCGACAGACATTAAAATCATTTTATATTAATAACCATACGTATGTTCTGATCATTATATGCTTTCTTAATGGAAATCAATTCCATGACATCATAGTACTATTAAAAACTGAACTCTCTGGTTCATCTCTTTTCTAACATTAGTAGTATTGCAAAATTATTTTTCATTCGCCTTGTAACTTACATAGATATAAAATAAAAATCCTTCTACCTTAGTTTTCAACAATTGAAGAAAATCCTCCGAATTAAATTTGTTGATGAAAAATGTTGGAATTTCAGGTCAACAACGTAATCAATTTTTTAAAAGTTAGTCAAAAAATATTTTTAAAAACTGCCAAAAATTAGGAAAATTGCAATGAATACCTTCAAAAGATTAATAACTTTAGATTAATATCTTTAAAAAGATAATTTTTTATATTTTGAAATGATGTGAAGCCCAGTTTTTTGCAATAATATTTTCGAAAGTTATCACGAAAAAAATATGAAAATTTTCCTTAATTTTTAATTAATTGAAATTACAAAAAGATTTCTCTGTATAATTTCGCTTTCTTAATTATATATGTGCGAAATTTGGTAACCAATCTTAATAAATTAACTAAACTAATATTTATTCCAAAAAACACATTTTCTATCTTTTCTTTATTTAATAAAAATCGATACCAAAAGTAAGATTTTTTGAATAATTTAAAAATAATATCACGTATGCTGGCTACGATTTTACATTCTTTTCTGTAAGGTTTTTATTATTATTGTGAGAATGTACAATGTGTGAAGTTTTGGTTCTTAAGTTAGGAGCACTGCAGAATTATCAGTAAAATTACAAGATATGAAGGATCTCACTCAGTCAGATTTTGCTGTATGCTGAATCATTTTACGTAGATAGGTTTTTCCTGTTATTGTTCTCAGTGATGTCACAATTCCAAATTTGGCACATTTTGGTGAGATAAAATTGTGATAAGTATCTTTTTTTATTTTTTTTTCAGAACGTAAATATTTTAAAATATTAAGAAGAGAAAAGTCATTTTTCAGTAAAGTAATTGTTTACTTAATTTTCTAAGTTATCAAGTTAATTAATATGTATTAATAATAACAATAAGGTTCAATAATAATAACAATTGGACATAATTTATCGCAATATATTCCTAGTTAAGTTATCATTAAAATAATATATAGCTTTTTAGGTATTACTGCAAATACTATAGCTGTTATGAGCCTTCAAATTTTCAAAGTGCACTTTTCCAAAAGCTTTCCACAATTTGGGCTAGTCTTGTACATCTTTTCGGTGATAAAAAATTTGCAGTCGTTTTCCTCTTTTTTCGTAATTTTGATAATTTTGTAAGACATTTTTAAATATGATTTGTTATGTCGTTGTTAATTTATAAGTTATTTTCAGTTGTTAATTACTTTATAAGTTTTAAAAGTTGTACCAATTTTTATCTTTCAACGAATCGCCTATTTTACCGTTGTTAAAAAAATTATAAAAATTAGCTTTACCTTTTGTATGCTGGCTTAAAAATTGATTATATTTTTGATGTTATCTTTTCTACAATGTCATTTTGTTTGTAACTAAAAACATTTTTTTAGCTTAGCTATAATTAACATCATTATCTTCTATTCATATAATAAGCTGTGGTTTATTTTATTTCGCCTCGAGATTTTACTTTTTATTACATTTGTTATTAGTAATATTTAAATTTTAAAAAAACTTTCGTTAAATCAAGCTTTATTTTGTCGTGAAAAAAATATAGTTTCAAAAACCTTTCGTTCCATTAGTTTTGTTAGAACTACATTCAGTTCAATCTTTTTACCTACTACAAAATAATCTTGTCTAAAGAATACATTAATCATTCATGTATTATAATTAAATCAAATATGTATTTAATAATTAAATAAATAAGTGTAATTATTTTTATTTAAACTGTCTACATCCAAAAGTAAAAACTATATATACATTCATTAAATCTTATGTATGTTTAGTGATCCATATAATCTAACACTTTATAATAGTTGATATAACAGACTAACTTTATGAAGTATAAGATATTCCGTACATTTTCATTCTGTTTATACTACAAATGAGCTTGCGTCATCCTACCCTGGTATGCAGGGTAATCTAAATTAGCATTGTTAATATATCCATGTGGGAACTAAACTCAAAGTTAAGATCACTGCTGAAATCCTCCAAAAAAGTATGAACCCTCATGGAAATGGCAGTAACTTCAACCAGGTTCATGAAATTATATTGTCAACTCATGCAGGAGAAACGAAAACCCGATTACTTATTCTGTAATATCTGATCCACGAACTCGTTACAAGGGTCATTCTATATACACTTCAAAATTTCATTAATATTCCTATTATAATCTTTTATTTCAATTCATTCTTTTTCACCTTCTTGTATACTCAATATACAAAATATTGTAATGGTCAAAAAATTTAAACTCGTGATTTTGTCGAGTCTCTACATTTCAGACTTCCACAGATTCCACATTCAGACTAAAGTACATTTGTGTCAGTCTGTCTTTATATGAATACGATAACTCAAAATCGTTTTGGGCTGGATAGATGAAACTTAATGTCTAATTTTAACATCACGATTGCATTTTTTTTTTGTAAAATTTTGGATGAAATTTATTCAGGGAATGTCTTTCGGTTCGGCTGTCCGAATAAAAGGTAACGCAATAATTACCAAGTGAAAAAAGTTAAATAAATACAATTAGATACTATTTTTTTTATTTAGCATCTAAAATACAACTTTGTATCATATTTAGAACCCAAACCATCAAAAATTTGATCACCAGTCAATTTGTGCTTTCACATGTATGAAAACGTGGTAACTCAGAAACAAAATGATTTAAATTCCATCCCCCCCCCTTTTTTTTTTTTTTTGCTATTGCTGCTGCTGCAATTACAGTTCAGTGTGATCAGTAAATTTCAGTAATTTCAGTTTCAGACGACCGCAAAATGCTGTCTAAAATACATATTCCATTTTCTGGTGCTTGTATTAACCGTATCCCGGCGATCCATCATCAAAGAAAATACTCTAGATTCAAAGCTGCTAGATTTACGCAAAAGCTCGATATTTTTTAACAATTGATAGTCAATGCTATAATGTTATTTCTTTACTTTACTATACTCAGAAGCATAAAATTCTCACATGCGCACTCAAAAAATAAAAATCTGATCACTTGCAAAATTTACAGACTTGCTCAAGTTTTATAATCAGAGAGAATAATACTTTTATTAGAGAAAAGATTGGTGAGGCCACTTCCATTTTTTTTTTACCAACATACATTGTTTACCAAAATATTTTTTAAATATTAAGTGTTTAACTTGGTTGATTTAACAAATTTGTTGCTATCAATTTTTGATGGTCAAACTAGCTGACAGCTAATTATGCAGTATAGATAATGAATGACTATATATATAATAATATAAAAATATCTGATAATATAGGAGATTGTAATAGATATAAAACATGATTTCTATAAAAGACCAAACTTTTTTCTTCTTAAATATTGCAAGAAAATTTTCTGTAGATAATTTAAAAAATGCAAATACAAATAAAATGTAAATATTTAGAAACTTAAAAATGTGTTATGACTTACTTCGAACCATCTGAAGCTTGAGGTAAAGACTCGTTTGAAACATCCAATGTTGCATTTTGCTCTTTATCCGTTTTCTTTAACGATTCATCATTCTCAAGTATTCCATATAATTTTGAACTCACAGAGCTCGATTTTGAGTCGTTGTTTAGCATATTGAATGCCGGTATGTTTCAAGCGATCTGTTCTCGATTTAATTCTGCACTGATGTAAAAAGAAAATGTGCTCACCGCTTAAAGAAAAGAATACAATTTTTTTGTATAGCATCCAAGGTCGCTAAATGATTACCTTGCTGTCGCACGGAACACAGATAGAGTTAGTAAGTGTAATGCGATGACAATCGTACGCTTCACGTCTTCCTTCTATTTTACCCTGCCCGTGGAGGGTTGCTTTTTATTAGGGGAAAAAAATTCACTGTTGCACAACGTTGTGAATGGAGATTTATTATGATGGAGAAGACATGTTATGTAATTGCAGGTGATTTATCAATGAGTTAAAAGGTTTTATTTTAGGAGAAAGCTTTTTCAAGATAAGTTCATCTTTACTTATCTTATCTGCGTGGTACATTGTTTTCCTCAGAACTTCTTACGAGTAAATTTAATAAACATATGTGCCATAAGATTGTGAAAAGGTTTATGAAATTTTGATTTAAACGATTCTTAATTTCAATAATATAAATAAATAAAAAAACAAATAAATAAAATCATACTTATTAAAATCAAAATACAAAAACATAAATTCTGTTTAGATAAAAATAATAAAAATATATAAAAATAAAATGCGCTTTTATTAATGCTCTAAAAGAAGTGGAAAACGATTATTTAAATCAAAAATAATTTGTTTAAAACGAACTTCTAAAAACATGAAATACTTAAAACATAGTATAAAATAATTTTATATATTTAATCATATTTATTATCTATTTACCTGTACTAATAAGCTAATTCATAACCAGAAGGCACTTAGAAAATCAAAATTAATTAAGTAGTCGATGGATTGAGTTGTAAAAATATTAAAATATTGTTTCGGGAGCAAAGAGTGGTAAAATTTCAGAATTCTAGTGACATTTAAAGAAGCGAGTAAAAAAATTGACTGTAAAGTTTATTTTTTACAAACATGAAAGAAATTAAATTAAGGACTGTAAAACTTTAAAAATAGATAAATATATATTAATATCATAAATATATTTTAATATTAATAATTAAAAATTTCACCACAGCTTCTTAAAATGTGGTCCTTGATCTCAAATGAAATGGTATTAAATTTCACATTATTTTCTATAAAACAAAAACAGAAACAATATTGGAGAAACTTTCTTCCTATATTTGTGGCACAAAAAATAAATAAAATATCAAATTTGATAGCATATATCCCCCTTAAATTTTTTGAATAATTAAATACTTGAAACTGAATTTCTTTCATTTATATTTGACACTAGATTGTTTGACAATAGAGTGTAGAGAGATATCCAAAAAAAATTTACAAGACAAAGGAAAAATGCTTTATCAACAATAGACAGAGGATACAAATGGTAATTAAGAGACATATGTGGCTGTCATCTTTCTACATAATCACCAAACCTGATGAGGCATTTATCACACCACCGGACCAATTTGTTTAACCCGTCTTGGTAATAATCAGTCCCCTGGGCTATTGAGCCAGTTCTCGGCACTTTTTTGATCATCACAATCTGATATGAACCTTGTTTCGGATAAGTGTTTCTTCAATGCCTGGAAAATGAAATATACTGGCAGCCAAATCGAGGCTGCATGAGGAGGGGGGTGTCTCCAGACCTCCCACCAAAACGTTTTAAACAATTTCTCTGCCCTCTTTAAAATATTGACACCATTTCACCACCTGTTGTCTACACATTGCTCCGCCCCCGTACATTTCAGCGATTTGTCTGTGAATGTAAGATGGGGACACACATTCTTGGCCCGTAGAAATCGTATCGTGGCTCGTACCTCTGTATGAGATCACTTCTCTAGACCTCTTGCCATTACTGTCGCTGTTTCAGGTCTCAGTACTTTAACACTATCTTCACGAACGACCGATCTAACAAGGGGAGGGTACGGGATTGAAATCTGAGATCGGGATGAGATTTAGTATAATGATAGTATACATTTAAAATGTTCATTCATGAAAATATTAAAACGCAATGGCCAGCCAATTGCGGGAAAATGGTCCTCAAACTTTTGGTAAAGCTTATATACTGATAACTTGATTCTCGTTCCGATGATCCCGATGGCATACTTGTCTAGGTAACCGTCTCGTATACGGAAGGTTAGAGTTCGAACCTGGCTAGATTTTTTTTCTCTTTTAATAACTTTTATTCAATTCAAAATTTAAAAATATTCTTAGTTAATATGTTTTTAATTTTTTCCATCCAAAATAAATATTTATTATCAAAATACATAATAATAAATTAAAATTTTAAAAGAAAAAAATTATAAATACAGATGCATTTTTTAAACAAAATAAAATTATTTAAATTTAATTAACTATTTACAAATAGTTTTAATTAATTCGTTACTTATTTTTATGCAAGTATAAAGGTTTATTATTTTAATACTTAAATTGCAATTTAATATTTAAAAAAATAGTAATAAATGATGATAATTATTAATTATAAATACTCACATCGTAAAAAAATTATTCAATATTTCTAAAAAATTATCCTATATACATTTACTTTCTATTATATACAAGAACCAGAATGGTAACTATAGTAAAAATATTGGAAACAAAATATATTTCGACATCTTGCACAACTGATAAATGATGATTGTCCACAAGAGCAAGGTTTCTTTAAGAGATCTACGGGAAAAGTAACTTCATTTGCATTTAAAAATATCTCTCTTTCATCAGAAAGTTGGGAAGCGTACCATGCATAACCTTATCATCTTATTAGAAATTGGTGATGACAATTGATTTTGTATAGTTGATTGAAATTTTACACTATCATCACAAGAATTTATTTCTTGATCATGTTCGATTAAATAAAAATTTTGTATACGCTTAATACGTTTTGAACCCTCTGTCTAAGCATTCAATAAATTAACACCTGCTCTCTACTATTTCTTTTGATTACTACAGTTGGGAAACTTTGTTTACATATTTAACAAATATCAGCTGCTCCCTTCAATTTTTGATATAAATGCAGCTTCGTTGAGTTACAATTGATAATTCATTATTATTAAAATCCAAGAATTTGAAAATTAATTGTTTGAAAATGATGCAAGCAAGTTAAATTATATATAGCCATTTATGTTACGTTTTTAATTATTTTTCCTTTAAACATTAAATTATAATTTCAGTATTAAAAGAATAAACATTTACCCTTGCATAAAAATAAGTAGCATATTAGTTAAAATTATCTGTAAATAGTTAATTAAATTTAAATGATTTTATTTCGTTTAAAAATGCATCTGTATTTATAACTTTTTTCTTTTAAAATTTTAAATTTATTATTATGTATTTTGATAATAAATATTTATTTTGGAAAAAAATTAAAAATATATTAATTAAGAGTATTTGTAAATTTAGAATTGAATAAAAGTTATTAAAAAGAAAAAAATTATTAGCCAGGTTCGAACTCTGACCTTCCATATACGAGACAGTTACCTGACCAACCATGTCATCGGGATTATAGGAAGGGCAGTCAAGTTATCAGTATATAAGCTTTACCAAAAGTTTGAGGGCTATTTTCTCGAAATTGGCTGGCCTTTGCGTTTTAATATTTTCATGAATGAACATTCTAAATGTATTCTATCATTATACTAAATCTCATCCCGATCTCAGATTTCAACTCCGTGACCTCCCCTTGTAAGACAACTAGGACAATCTGTCTCCACTCTGAGTAACAATATTCCCATCCACAATTCAATAGATTCAGTAAAAATGCTTAAATTCAAACCAAAGATCTAAATTTCATAAAAACTGCTAGCCAATATCATACAAGACAATCGTGGGCTTATCAAAATTTCGTAATTTTATGTGGAGGATGGTGATAAGACCTTTTTTAGAAAGCGAGCAAGGTTCGAGGAGACTACTACCACTGGTTTTCCTGATATTCCAAATGTCTTAATTTTACAGACATCATTGTCATTCCAGGATGGAATAATCAGTTGGTCGATCTCTATTGCCCATCTCTCCACACATTATTATTTTGTGACTCAATACAGCTTATTCCGAAGTATTTTTAATATTCTAATTAATCCTTTTCAGTGGTGTATTTCCAACTAGGCAGCCGGACTGAATGGAGGCTATAAGCAGATTGATTCTTTTAAAAAATTACCAGACAAGTTGTCAATTATATCAAATAATAAGAAATATTCATTTTTTATTATAAAATACTAAGATTACAGGTGAGTGTACACTTTGAATTATTAGAATCATTTATTAAAATATATGTCATTATTTTTATAGGATAAAAATTAAATATATTTTTAAGTAATGAAATCTTTAACTAACAATTATGTTTAATTTTTGAAGAATTCTATTACTTAAACAATTTATCAAATGACATACAGTGGTGGCCAAAATTCTGGACACTTTTGAAAATTTTTATGTTTTCTAATTTTGTATGCTTATATAAAATGTAATGTTTCACAAAGTGCAAATTCTTACATAACATTTTAAAGTTATTTTAATTCCGATTTCAATACAAAAGGCTAAATTCAAATATTTGCAATACAAAAAAATTGAGTGGCAATAATTATCGAGATACATTAGATACTGATGACTGCAGTAAGTTATCAATACTAGTAAGGTAGCGTTTATTTATTTTTATTATTCACACTTCACACTGATGTTTCATTGAGCTGACGAGATTTTTAGCCCTTCTTTCGTTATCGCATGATGCAAGGAAACAATTGTAGTGTCAATTAATTCTCTTTTATTTGATGAACGCTTCATATGTGCAAGAGTTTTCTAACGGGGCCATAAGTTCTCAATAATTTTTATGTCAGGACTATTTCCTGGCCATGATAACAATGCAACGCTCTTTGTACTGAACCACTCTTTCGATATTTTTGCTGTGTGGTAAGGAGCTGAATCCTGCTGAAAAATAAATGATGCGTTGTTTGGAAATAGATCACTGATGGAAGATGCAAGTTTTGGCTCTAGAATAGTGTCAATGCATTTTCTTGTATTTAATGTCCCATCAATAACATGAAGGAGACCAATACCGTCTGTTGACATGCATGACCAAATCATAACACTAACTGAGTTCTTCCTAGTTGCCTGAATGCAGTCAGGAAGGAACTCTTCGCCTACTCTGTCTTAGTTATTTTCATCATCACTACCGAATAACAATATGTTTCATTACTCCGTATAACTTGTGACTTCTGATTGTCTGTACAATTAATGTTTTCATTTTCCCACTGTAATCTTATTATACACTACTGTAAATGGAGATAAGGTTTTTTTCGTTCAATTCTACCTCTTACTCCAACATCTAATAATGTTCTCCTGATTATTCTTGAACTGACATAAATATCAACATCCTTCAATTGACTTCTGATGCCGCTGATGACATTCTTCTGTCTTAGTGACATGTTTTTTTTCTGACATCAACACAATGTGGTGCACCTTTTTCAGCCATTTACTACTTTGTTTTTTGTTGAATTTGTTTTCTGATATCGTAAACAAAATTTCGGACTCCAGATGTAGTCACTAAACCACCCACTTGTCTTGCAATTTCAGCATAGGAAAGACCACATTCATGTAACACAATTCTCTTTCTAGGTTCCTAATGTATTCTTTTATTTGATGTCATTGCTTCTTGACTAAATATTAGAAATGTTTACAAAAATACCATCTGTATATTAAAAAGTTTAACGAAACTTCTAACTTGAATTTTATTTACATAAAAAACAGTCTTCCTTCTACAGAGAAAATCATAATAATGATTTATTCCAAAACTTTAAACATGTCAACTTTTGCTAACAGTTAGTAACATTTGATTGGTTCCCAGAACAAGAACAGTGACTTCTCAAAAAAGTTAGACATTACAATCCACTTCATCACTGTGTTTCTTATTCAGATTAAAGTAAGAATAACTTTTTTTATATTGCAAATATTTGTATTTTGCTTTTCGTATTGAATCCGCATTAAATTCTCTTTAAAATGACATGCAAGTTTATATATTATGAAATACAACATTTTCCATAAGCATACAAAGTTAGAAAACATAACGATTTTCAAAAGTGTCCACAATTTTCGCCATCACTGTACATATGACAAAATCAATAATAAAACATATTTTCAGAAAGATACTAAAATTTAAAAATTCAATTCAATTAATAATTAGCATGTTGTTCAGCTAAAACTGTAGAAAACTAAACTGCCTTGTCGTTAAAAGAGAGAAAACTCGTAACGAGCATTTTCTAGCCTAAATCGGCCACTGGTCTTTCCTGCAATCTTGTCTTATTAAGTGTGGAGATACTTTTTGCTCATCTAACAGGTGGCTGAGTAAGTATGTACATGCACTTTTGTTTATTCCTTTAAAAATTCAATGAATTTAAATATAAGCCCTGTTTCTTTATTAATTCACTGCATATTTACTGTTCCTAAATTCTAAATAAAAACTTTAGTAATAAATATTTTCATTGAAGTTACTCCCATAAAAAGTAATGGTATATTTAGAATTATGAAAAAGGGTATGAACGCTATGATAAGATTTGAAACTGAAAATTCCCTTAAGTGCAAATAAAAAAAACCTCTGAATTCTTAACTTATAGCTCCCAAGTGAATGAATGCAAATTTCAAATTAGAATGTCTTTCTAGTCCATGAACATCCTTAGAGGATTAGACTAATTCCTTTCAAATTTAAAATCTTTTAAGCACTTTGAAATTAAAAATTAGTTTCAAAGTTCTTCTTCCTATCTGTCTTATGCATCAAGAAAAAATTCTCTTTCGAAGAAAAAGATAAAATAAACGACCCGATTACATTTATTCTACAGTTAGAAGGAATATTTTATTGTCTACTTACAATAGATGAAGATATTGCATTTTATTCACTGTTCAACTTTACATATTTTAAGATTTTATTTTGGGTCGGCAAGCAATTTTTGGGTTATTTAGAGTTAATTGAATTCCAATTTCAGATTAAAGATTACATTTTAAGCGAGATGGGAGATTTGGTCAGATGCATAGCAAAATGAATGTAATATCAGCGAAACGTCTAAAGTAGTACAAGTTACATTACCAGAATTTTAAAATTCGTGGCAATTTATAGTTACAAAAGCTATACAAAAAGAAATTTGCTGAAATTTTTCACATGGAGTAATTCTGATCGACAACAGGTTTTTAAAGGTGATTAGTAAGATAATAAATATAATAAAGAATTAATATTAACTACATGAAATTAAGAATTTATTAACACAGAAACAAAAATTAGCAAGAGAAACAGATTATAATAGCAAAAGTTGGGCAAGAGTAACAAAAAGTTTAGAACCTACTAGGTAATTATACATTCTTTTTATACTCTTTCATTTAATATAATTTGTTAAATGTTTTTAGAATTTGAATTTTATTTGAGCTCGAATGTTCAAAACTTCAGAGCTATAAGCATATTACTGCATTCTTGATGATTACAATTTTTCAGTTTCATTATCACTTAATCCATTAATTAAATTAATAGGGGTATGTGTTTAACTTTAACTTAATACGGATATGCGTGACTTCAAGTAAAATTGATTTTAAGATTTCATAGCATTTATAATAATGAAAAGTAAAAATAAAAAATAATTAAAATTTACTGTTTTAACATTATAATAAAATGTCTTTAAATTATTTATATTAATTTTTATAATAATCCTATTAAAAACATATTCTATGTTGTATGCTCCTTACGTTTTTTTCCTCTCGTGCTTTTTTTAAGAAAGCCACAACTGCATTGCATGTCTTCAAAGAAAAGAAAGAGTGGAACTCGCGTAAGAACTTAAATTATTATTTCTTCCATACATTCAAAGTAATATTTGTTTTTACAGACGATTTTTTTAAATAATATATTTAAAACTTTGTAGTTTTCATAGGGAAGCTAATATTTTTTTCATTTCAAATAATTACTAAAAATTCATAAAAACGTTAAAGAATTTAAAATGCATCACTTGTATAATTTAAAAATGTCCTCATTTCTTACATCAATGATTTAATAGCTTTGATACTACTTGCATTCTACTATTACAACCTGTATTGTTCGCAAAGTTTTCTACACCCCTTTTAAGTAAAATATTTCATTATTCACACAATCAAACAGATATTTTTTACATCAAAATAAAAAATTACACTTTTTAATCATTAAAAAAATTATATTTCAGTCATTCTTTGATACAAATTTATTTTTTAAGAAAAGAATATCTACAATTCAAATCATTAAAAACATATAAAAATACAAATATAAAAATACTGTAATATTTGTTTTTAAAAAATCACAGATTGCTTAAATATAGTCCTGAGGATTTCAGCTATCAAAGAAATTAAAAAAAAATTAAAAGTATTGAGATTGCACGGCAGTTCAAAATAATAGAATGTTTATTTTATAAGAGAAATTTACTTTCAGCATTTTTTTCCCCCTTTTCTCTTTTCAAATATTTTCTAAATCTCACTTCAACGGAAATACAGAAATTCATGGATTCAAACTGCAAATTAAAATTCTTGCTTTACAATAAAGAAGAATAAAGATAATAAATGAAAACAAAATTCCATAAATGATTTCAAATGAAAGCACAAAATGAATGCTCAGATTATCAACACAGCAGATAAAAACATCACAAATAAATATGCGTTTCACATTAGAAAAATAAATAAGTCTGAATTTAAAACTTTCATTTTTAAAGCAAAAATATAGGTAGATAAAAATTTATTATTTATTATTTCCAAATGCTAGAGTAATATACAAGTTACGGCAAATATACTAAACTACTGATTATGCATAATTACTGGCTATTATTCCTAATCATTGATAATTACACATAATATCATCGATAATTACACATAATCATCATATTAATGATATTTACCGCAATGCATATATATATAAAGAATAAAGTTAAACTTAAAGCTCATAAACTGATAATTGTTATTCAAATGAATGTCTTTGAATTAATAATTTAAAAAGTCTCGGCTATACTTTCCATAGTTTTGAATTAATTTATATTAGAGGATAAACCTCAAAAAATTTGTGAATGAAACTTAATAAAATCTATACAATTCGCATAAAAAGTCATATAAAATCAAATAACAAAAAGTGAAATAAAAATAACTGAATAGATTGTATCTTACAAAATTAGATTAGAAAATATATAATATTAAAACTTTGCACGATTCCAGAAAAATAATTCTGAAAGAAATATAAATCATTTGAATTTATTTATCAATTTCTATGAAAAGAAAATTGCATCATGAGCTACAACTTTTAAGTACATATGTAATATATAAACGTTCAATTTATAAATAGAAAACATAAAAATTAAATATAATACAGACATCAGAGATGATAAACATACAAATATAAAATAATACAATAAATAAATATTCAAATCTTACACGATTAATTTGTCCAGGTATTGAAATGATTAATATTATTCATTTGTGGCACTCAAGAAAAATACGTACATTGAATACTTGTAAAATATCACCAAAATGTGCAATGCATATTAGCTCTCTTTTTTGGAAAATTGATTGTTATAAAGTTTATAGTAATGCCCTCTCCTCTTCAGCAATTCTTGGTGAGTTCCTTGTTCCACAATTTTTCCCTTCTCAATAACAGCAATAGAATCTGCATTCTGAATAGTCGTTAGTCTGTGAGCAATAATTAAACATGTCCTGCCACTTCTTGCGTTATCAAGAGCTTCTTGAACAATCTGTTGGTTAAAAAGAAATACAAAATTATATATAAATTTGATACTGGTAATTTTTTTGATTCATAAAGAATTTAAATGAAAAGATTGATGAAACAAAACCATCATAAAAACAGTCTAAAGGGAAGTATATGCGGCCTTATCTATGCTTTCAAAAATTTTATTTAATATATTGTGTTCCTCTACATGATTTTTAGTTTCTTTTGATTATAGAAGACAAATTTGAGAATTCATGAAAAATAAAATTCTTGAGGAAAATTGCAGCTTTAAAAAACTATTTTGTAATTCAGGGCATTTAACTGAATTTTGAAGAAATAATAATTTAGATTTAAAATATTTTTTAAAAAATATTCTATTTTTGCAATATTTTAAGTCTTAAAATTATAATTCTTGCATCCAACATTCTAATTCCTTTCTTCCCATTTTTTTCAAATATTTTAACAATATTTTCCGAACATTTCTCTCTAATTTAAAATGAAAAAAAATTCATATTTTTAATTACTTATTTTTCTGATTAATTCAAAGATTTTTCTTCACTGATCTGACAGAGCAAAGCGGATCCTTGGGGTGAAGTTTTATTTCTTCTTTGATTTGGCAAGGCGCTAAATTAGGTTTTTTTAGTTTTGTTTAGTTATATTAACGTCCCGGTTTTTGTAAAGCATCACTAGGGTTATTTTTGGACGGCCCTCGTAACTTTGTAAAACGGTCAGATGACGAGGACGGCCCCTGAACTAGCACCCCACTCTCCAAACTTCCACACGATATAAGTGGGAGGACGTTTGACTCCAACGAATGTAACGTGCACCAGACCCACTTACACGACGAGCCAAATTAGGAAATGAAGTATAAAAATTGTTTTTGTATGATTTAAATTCCAATAGCACCGTTTGCAACAAACTTTCTAATTTCATTCTCTCCCCCTCTCTCTATCAAACGCTTTTATATTTTCTGCAGCATGTCTCTATATTCTTACTATCTGCTGTTCATGAGACGATTTCAGTTTCACGAAGGAAAATAAACGTACATAATCAATCTTTTTTTCTTTCGCAGCTTCTGCTTCGTCTCCATATTTTTCTAGATTTCTTTTATGTTATTGTAATTTTTGATTCCCTGACATTCATTACATAATGGAAAACACTGTACGGGTACTGCTAATTATAAAGAAATAAAACAAAGATAATTATATATAGGTTATAGTAAATATGATTAATTTAGTGATTATTCATAACCACCACTTAGTGATGATTAATAATCACTGGTAATATCACTATATGTAATCACCAGTTTACTACATTTATTATTATATAACGATTACCAGTGATATTAACGATAATCACTGATAATTATATATAATCATTAATTTATTACATTTATCATTGTGTGTAGACAGAAAGACTCATTGAAGTTTTAAAGTTCGCTTTAAGTTCTGTCCCGGTTGGCAGGCAGGCATGTTTTATTTACAAGAAGGCGCAGACAAGGCACGTTCACTCACAGCAACAGATTAGTCAAGAAATGG
>JAPMOR010070632.1:326733-371437 GCA_026543865.1 Argiope aurantia
CTGTTAATATATATATATATATATATAACCAATCTGAAGTAAGAAATAGTTTGAAAACGAAACTAAAATGAAAACGAAAGCGAAACAGTTTCAAAATCGCAACAAAAATTATTATCTATTCAAACAAAAACCAAAAATGGAACAGGTAAAAACTTCATAGTATTTAGAGAGCGCAAATGCTCGTTTAAATATTCGTCATATTATCCTGGACAAAATAAAAGATGAAGAACACTTTATTATTTCTAGTAACAAAGAAATTCTGGATTTTCTTAAAGATAACAACATTAATAAACTTAATACTTTTGATTTCGAAAATTTATACACTAATCTACCTCATGAAAAATTAATAAAAGTCTGCACTTTTGTCTATGACGAATATTTAAATGAAGATATCATTCCTAAAAATAACTGGCTTGAGTTATGTAATTTTAATATTACTGAAAATTACGTTTTTAATGGTATTAACTTTTATAAACAGGTTAAGGGCATTCCAATGGGAACGGCTTTCTCAAGTGCTTTGGCTAATATTTTTCTACATTACTATGAGAAAAAAATAATTAAATATAATTTGATAAACGGGTGGAGATATATTGATGACCTACTTCTGATTAACTTCGACAATACTAATATTGTAACTAATTGCTATCCAAAAGATTTAATTCTAACAGAAACGAATAAAAATCAACTTGAGGCTACCTTTCTGGATTTAAAAATCGAAATTGATAGTGATAAAACAATAGTTGGTATATACGATAAAAGGGACGAATTCAACTTCAAAATAACAAAACTATGTAACTACCATTCCAATCTAAACTCTAAAATTTTCAAAAATCTAATTTTCTCACAAATTAACAGGATCAAAAAGGTTTGCAATAATAAAAATTCCTATATTGAAGCATCAAACAACCTCATTAATAATTTAATTAAAAATGAATTTCCTAAAAATTACTGTAATGTCAATTTTTTAATTAAACAAGGTATGGTTTGGGATTAATCCTTTGGCTTAAATAAAAAATAGAGCTTTCCTTGCATATTATATCACTCAATAGGTGGCGCTGCGAGCTTACAATTTTTACCTAAATTGCCGTTAGCTTTGTTTTTAATGGGCGGGAATCACAATCGATAGCTTGGGATTTTCTTGACTGTTGAAGGTATGTTTTTTGCCTTTTAGTTATTTCTTTTGTGTCTTTTTATGGTATTTTGGTGTTTTTTGTTATTGTATTTTTACTTATTAGTGGTTTTTCTTCTAATTGGTTGTTTTGTATTTTCCTTTCTGTTAAAATGGTATATCTCTTAGGCCTAATTTCAGGGGATTTTCGGGTCACGAAGGAATCATTATTAGACGTAATGTCTGAATTTCCTTAACAGAAAAAATCCCTTTTTTGAATCCCTGCCTGAGGGTGACCCTTGAAAAAGTCTTCAGGGCGGATTCTTCTTTTTTTAATATTTTTTATTTGGTTTATTTGTTTTTCCATTTAACTTTATTTTTATACTTTTATATATATATATATATATATATATATATATATATATATATTAACAGCAAGAATAATTTAGTGGAATGTGAAATAGACATTTATGAAAATCTTCATCTCTAAAATTTTTAATTTAAAATATGGTATGACAAATTTGTAATTAATATTATTTTTCGGTTTTTTTAACGCATTATATACATCTGGAATTCATTTTATGTTCAAACAGCAATTTCTACCAAAATAATTAAAAAATAAATTTCGAATCTTTATAAAAAAATTTAAATATCAACTAAAATTCATTAATTATGCACTTAAATTCATAATACATTGAATTATTTTAGCAATCTTAAAAATATGTTAAAGAACTAAAATTTTAGATTAACACATTAAGGGTCGTGACCTTAAATTTATAAAATAAAATATAGTTCAGAATTTATTGAAAAATTAACTTTAAATGGAATTTAAAAGGATTAAGTAATGTGCATCAACAGCGAAAAACAGAACAGTGATGATAAAATCTTAAAATAAAACTATCAACTTACACGTTCGCTTTCGGCATCCAGTGCTGATGTAGCTTCGTCCAACAGGAGAATTTTAGGGTCTCGTAGTAAGGCTCGAGCGATTGCCACACGTTGCTTCTGCCCTCCACTTAATTGCGTGCCTTTTAAACCAACAGTTGTTTCGTACCCCTAAGAAGACAGATTAAACTTAAAAAGTATTTCTTGAATTGCGTTCCCAGTATATAATAAAGTTAAGCAGTTAAAATATTTTTTACTCATTTTGCTACAAATTAAAGGGTTTATCTGCTCGAAAATTTTAAAATAAAATCTTTCACAACCATTACTTCTTATAACTGCAAAGCGCTATTGTCAAATTAACTAAGTTAATTAATTGTTTAAATTAACTAATTAGTTAAGCTCAGATTCTAACATTACTGCATTTTACATAACTGAGTCTGGCCTGACTCTACGAACCTTGAACCACTTCAATTCAGAATTAAATGGAATATAATTTGTATGTTGAATTTCTACATACTTAAAAAGGTTTTATTCAAATTCTAAAAGGATAATAATTAACAAAATGAGGTTTTGTTGGAATTTATACACTTGAAAGGGACTTAATCAAATGATAAAAGGATAATTTTGCATGATGAAAAAGGTTTTTATTGGAGTCCCTGAACTTGGTTAATCTTCACATTGAAGTTGCCATTGTCATAAAAAAAAAATCTTAACAATAGTAATTAAAAGCTACGCGGTAAAGTGCACAGTTGAAAATTCCAGAAGACGAAATTTAATTTTACTAATTTTAATAACTAAATTCTACTTTTAATTAATTAAAAATAATGTATCTAGTTAATTAATCTAATATTTAATGTCTTGCCTTTACAAGTAGGAAATTTTCCTGGAATACGAAATATAGATATTATAAAAAGATATCATAGCACATTTGACAATCTTAATTGCCATATTAAATTGATTCAGAATACAATTTCCAAGCCTATAAATATTCAAATATATAAATTTATAATAGAATCTCAATATAAGTGAGATAGATTAAAAGCGCAAACATATTTCTATAATGTGCAAAGATTAAATTAATCAGGTGTTATATTAATTATTTTGAAATACTGTATAGCAATATTGTTATATTATAAAGCAGAAATTATAGTTTGTAGAGGGAAAAGACTAATTATTTAATTATTTTCTAAGTTCCACATTTCACAAGACAAAACAAGCACGAACAAAATTGCAGGACCCTCACTTCGAATGCAACAAATAATGACCCCCATGAAGGATTATGGGAAATATACCTTGGTGTTATTAAGGTAATGCATCTATTCTATCAAAAGAGAAAGCAGTAGAGTTATGTCAGCTCTACAAATTTCATTAATTTTATTTTATCTCATACGTAACAAATATTAGATATCTAGATAATGTACTGTAATAATGTAGAATATGACAGAGAAATTCCAAGCCATTTCATTCAAAATATTCTTCGAATTATGAAATAAAATCTTGCAACAATAGAATAAAATTAACAAATGATTAATTAAATAGCAATATGTGTTTAAACACTAGATAATTGATAACCATTAAAAAATGTTATATTTGATTAAAAACTTACTTGCGGTAAAGACTTAATGAAATTATGAATATTTGCTTTTTTAGCAGCTTCTATTATTTCATTCATATCGGCTGTTTCATAATTCTTTCCATAGGCAATATTTTCTGTTATGCTGTAGCTAAATAGCACTGGTTCTTGGGATACCAGACCAATATGTGATCTCAGATTTTTAACATTTACGGATTTCACATTTTCATCGTCGACGAGCTGGAAGGATTAGAAAAGGAAAAAATAAAATTTTTTTAGAAATTCACAAAATAACCCTTACTAAATATTTTTGAAAGAAGAGTACACTTCCGACTATCAGGATTCATGACTATACAGCTTATTTTTCTTTTAACATAATTAAATGAGAAAAATAAGGCATTGCATCGGATACATTGCCAAGGCATTTGAAGTAGGCGTCTGCTACGATCCTCCTACGTGTCGTGAGCAAAATACAAGTTGTGACTGGAAAACAGCAGCGTTCTGCTCGTTGTTCATTGTTTCGTCAGAGTGTAACGGGCCTCATTTGTTGCCGCTGTTCTGATTATAACGGCACTGTAAGTACATTATTCGTTAATAGCTCTTCGTGTATGCTTAATGTTTCGTTAAGGGTACCACAATGAAGACTTCAAAATGGGTGATAAACGAAATAAAGTTGCGGTGACTATGGAGGAGAAATTATGCTCTATATAGCAACTAAACACTCGGAGTTAGGAGTTGGAAAAAGTACAATGGGGGATTGGAAAAATCAAAATCGGGCAGAAATTGAAAAGTGCTGTGATATATATAAAAACATAGTCTTCTGATATTGATGGACAAAGAAATGAGTACATAGAACTCCGGCCTACACTTTCGCCATATTAGGCTGGATACTCGGAAGTGTACTGTAAGTGTAATACAAATTATTTAAGGCAAAAACCCATAATGTTTATTCACAAACAATTCAAATTATTTAATTAATTTTAAATTAATTTTCAATTCAATAATTATTATCTTTTTTTCATATCTATCTATCTATCTATCTATATATATATATATATATATATATATATATATATATATATATGTTTAGTAAGTTAAAAGCTCATTATCTGTTTATGGTAATGAGCCTTTAAAAAATCAACTGAAGTTAGAAAATAATTAATTGCATAATAATATGAAATCATTACATAAGATACTAGAATATTCATAGATGAGGTCATCATCTGAAACAAATTAAGTTTAATGCAGACTACAAAAGAAATTAATATAAAAATAACGCATTAAATTAAGAAAACTAATAACAGCAATAAAATTGAAAATATTGATCAATTTCGTATAGAATTTTTAAAAATATATTTTGATTCCAAATGATTCTTAATATTGATGTAATTTTTGAAGCAGAAGTAATAATAAGAATATTTTTTTTCTATTTTTTATGTATAAAAAATAGAAAATTACCCTTTTGGTTTCATAAAAATGTTATTTTTTATAAAATAGACAAATAAATATAATTTAAAAAATAACGGCTAAAAATTAGTATGGATTTTGATAGTTTCGATTTTAAGTGATATTTAGACAATAAAAACTAATGAAGATACCATACGACAAAAAACAAGAAACATATTATTATGAATTCCTACCATGTTATTCTTATCGAGGAAAGAGAGATTTATGTTGGTTCTGAACGAATACCATGCCAGTGATCGCTGTCCTTGGAGAAAAAATAAAAGTTCTGGAAAAATGTAAGAATTTTGCCAATCCACTCTTCTCAGAGCTTGATTGGATCCATGAAAATTAGAACCGTGATCAGTATAGATTGTAGAAGGTCTTCCTCTTCTTGAGATAAACCGACGTAAAGAGAGAAGGAATTTGTCAGCCGTAAGTGATGTTACTAATTCAAGATGTACTGTGCGGTAAACTGCACAGGTAAATAAAACAATCCATGATTTGCTTCCATCTCTCAAGAAGACTGGTCCAGCCAAATCTATTCCAATGACTTCAAAACAAAAGGCATCCTTGATTTGATCTTCAGGCAGGGGAGCATACATTACTTCGATATGCCTGGCATTGAATCTTTTGCAAATAACACATTTACGTATAACCTTTCTAATTGTTTTCCTGACCTTCAAAATCCAATATTTTTCTCGAAGACTTGCAATTAACGTCTGAATACTACAGTGCAAAAGTTCTTTATGTTTAGATATAATTAAACTTGTAACAACATGATGATCTGAAGGAAGAATTATTGGAAACTTGAAATCTTGAATATCTTCTCGAAATGTTAACCTGGTTTTCATTCTTAATAATCCATTTTGGTCAATAACATATTGGATATTTTTTAGGTCTTCGTTATTACCAGAAACAAATGAAGTTTTCTGGACAATCAACAAAATTTTCGTTTCAGTTCGTCAAGAGTCAGTATGTTTGTTACACGACAAGATTTGCTAGTTCACTGTTTCTGCAAACCCTGATCATCCATGCAATAACTCAAATCAGCTTCACAAATGACGAAAATCTTATTAAGTATTCTCTAATGTAATCTGACACAAACAGAGAAGTGACAACTTATTTTTTTTTCTTTTCTGCATTGACGACATTCTTGTCAGGGGATAAATTAGACATGAGTCAAAATTCTTCTTCCTTTGTTAACCAGGCTGGACCTTGCCACCATTTTTGAGCTATCAAAGTATTAACAGAAAAGCCTCTCGAAGGTAAGTCAGCTGGGTTTAGATTTTCAGGTACATGATTCCACTGATGAGGTTTACTGCCCGATCTAATTTCCTTTACTCGGTTCATTACAAACGTTGCCCATTGCTCATCATTTTTAATCTAGTACAAACAGTTCATGGAATCTGACCAGTAATAAACAGGCATATCACCAAGTCCTTCTAAATCAGTGCAAATAGTTTTGGCAAGCCTCAAGCCGATGCAATAACCCAATAGCTCCAATCTGGAAATGGAAATACTTTTTATAGGTACTATTCGTGATCTTGCTGCTACTAAATAACTCCTTGCTGGTTCACAGATCTTAAGAAAATGCAAGCAGCATAGGCTTGTTGACAAGCATCACAAAATACATGCAAACTATGTTTTGAGTTCTTATGCCCTTGAATCCATCTTGGTATTTCTAGTTTGTTTAACTGATGTAACTGTCTGCCCCATTTTTCAAATTTATGAACAATTTCTTCTGGAAGAATGTCATCTCAGTTAGTCTTAATTTTCTACGTTTCTTGGAGCAATATTTTTGGAATTAAAGTTATGGGAGTAGTAATTCCAATAGGGTCAAATATTTTGTGACATTTTGAGAGAATATATCTCTTCGTTACTTTCACAGATTCACTCTGCGTGTCACTTCTGACGTCAATTTTTAACGTGTCTCTTTCAATGTTCCAAAGAACACCAAGAACGTTTTATAAGGTAGGAGAAGTATCTTGAGATTCATTACAATTGTCTTTTAAGGACTCAAAAGAATTGTGTTGCCCGCCACGTAAATCAAATTTTCCGAGAGCCATGATTTTTATGGATTCATTTATAAACTTTGTAAAGTCAGCTTCGCTTCTAACACTAGCCACACAATTGTCAACATACATAGATTTCTGTAGACGTTGAGCAGTCATCATGTAGCAATCATTAACTCCATCTAATAGGTGATTCAATGTCGTCCCTAAAAGGAATGGACTTGATTTTATCACAAACACTACACGGCAATGTCTGTAGATTTTGACATTATTTGAATCTCTATCTTGCCACCAAAGAAATTGCAGATAATCCTTGTCATTGTCATTCAGCTGAATCTGTAGAAAAGCTTTGCGTATATCGGCGATCACACCATACTTTCCAATACGAAATCTATTTATTAAGGATGGAATAAGTTCCACAAGGTTTGGACCTGTTACTAGGCAGTCATTTAAGGATGGACTTCCTTTGGATTTTGCAGAACCATCGAAGACAGGTCTGATCCTTGTTGTTGAATTTTCTTTTATGACAGGTCGATGAGGAAGATAGTGACACTTAGAGTCTTTGAGATCTTCACTATTTAACTCTTCAACAATACCTTCTTTCTTTCAATCTTCAAAAACATTTTCATAGTCCTGTAGAATACCAAGAATTTTGATTCTATCAACTGTATTTTTCTATCTTTTCTCAGCAAGACTTTTGTTCGAAGGTAGAACAGGGTGATCTTCTAAACATGGTAGTGAAACAACATATCTACCATCTCCATCTTGTTTAACAGAATTCAAAAACAGCTTTTCAGTTTCTTTCTCAATTTCCATTTGACTTTATTTATCTGCAGGATCCAATATTCCAAGAGTGTCCAAACTCCAAAGCTCACTAATGCTTTTGTTGTTCACATGTAAAGACAGTACTGTCATTTTTCACTTCATTTTCTAATTTTCCCATAAGATTCCATCCAAGTATTGTTTCCATTGCCACTAATCCGCAAGATAAATTCACAACTTTTCCAGTAAAAAGTTTACCGGCTATATCAGTACCTATCAACAAATGCCTGAAGACGTAGAATCATAGAGACAGGATTCTTTGCCACTAAGAAATATTCCTTTTTCTTCAAATTCTTTAGTCCAAGGTCCAGAAGTCGCTGTTTGTATATCAATACATATTATCTCTTGATCATAAGCTTCGAAAGAATAGTGATAGTCCTTTTGGAAATTGCTTGCATACACTTTGTATAAATGATGTTTCTGCTTACTGTCTACACCACCAAAAAGATTGTGGATCATATCTTCAGTTGTAATTGGTTCATAACTCAATTTAGAAACAGCTACTTTAGTTATGTATGATTTTTGAATGTTTGTGTCAATTAACGCTCCCACACGAAAATTGCCATCATTACCATAAAGATATACTACTAAAGTTTGCAGAAGAACATCAGCTGAGCAAGTTGGGTTCTCCAAGGTGTTGAATTTTCCATAGCTTTGTAGACTATTTTACCGGAACCACTGGATTCAAAATGCTTCATTTCAGGACATATAACATTATAATGCTTTCTTTAACATTGGGAACATTTAATTTTACCTGTACACTGCCTTACCATGTGTCCAGTCTTGAAACATCGATAACAGCATTTCTTCTTGGCCAGCAAAGTTGTTTTTTCCTGTAAATCTAAATTCAAAGCAAGTTTGCAATTTTTACTTTCATGATTCTTTTCGTTGCAAAAAACACAATTAGTAGAGCTTTGACTTCCAGCAAAACGCCCGGTAGCAGTGTGCATTGGTTTTTTTCAATGAGTAAATCTTAGGACTGTCTTTAACAGAAAACACTTTCATGGCCAGATTAAATCGTTCTTCTTCTACTTCGTTTTTCAAAAACTGCATTAAATTTTCAAGTCGGGAATCTTTTTTTTCATCACTATAACTATTATTCCTTTGCCAAGCTCTGAGAACTTCCTCAGATAAACAAGATTCAACTAAAGGAAAGAGCATAGCTGCATATTTTTAAATTGTTACTCCTAAACTTTCTAAAGCTCTAAGCGTGTCTCAATCAGATCGTACAAAGTAGGAAGTTTTACCTTTTGATCCCTAGAATTCATAGAAATTGTTAACTTCAAAAGTTCCCGAACATAGAATTCGACAAGTAAGTCATCTCGTCCAAATCGTGATTTTAACGATTCTATTGCTTTGTGATAATTTTCCTTTGAAGGTGGAAAACTTTCAACTACCTCTCTATCTCTAGTAGAAGGCAATGTAGCTTGTATCAAATATTGAAGTTTATCAGCTTCGTCAATATTTGGGTCACTATCAATTTTACTAAACTGACCCCAAAATGGCAACTAATCTTTGATTTCACCACCAAACTTTCCAGTAACGGTAACTTAAATTTTCTTTTAGAAATACTCTGAACAAAACTAGAGTCATCACTTTCTACGCAGTTATTACTTTTGTTTTAAAAAATAATGTTGATTCGCTTAAATTTCTTGTTATATTCATCTGCAGCAAAAGTTTCAGCATCCAAGTCGTCTGGTTTCGTTTCTGTTTCAAGCAACATTAAATTCATAATTTCATCATTCAGTACACAAAGTTCGTTATACTTTTCGCCAAGGCCACATTGGTGACCCGGTGACGAAAATACGCAAAACTTTTTACAACTTATGTGGCGCCCTCTACCAGAACTAAATAAATGAAAAAAAATCAGCCAATATAAAAAATGAAGCTGATAAATAATCAGCCAATAAAAAAAATGAAGCTGATAAATAATCAGTCATAAAAATGGATAAGGCGCAACAGACAATATATCACCACTAATAACAGCAAAAACAGGACAAAATATCGTTCGTCTCACCTCTGACGCACTGGAAGGGGAGTAATGTGGTGACGCTTTATAATCCAGATAACAGCTACGAGACATGAAAAATTTCTTTTGTCTTGTGGTCATGTTGCTTGGCTACGAACCATAAGGTTGCGAGTTCGATCCTCACATATCACCAATAGCAACAAGGTCAAAATCGGCCAATAAATCAAAATCGTCCGTTAAATTGGCACCATCTTTAGAAATTACATCATTAATAGTGTTATATAAACGTGTGAATGCGGAACGTGCAACAGTTCTTTTCTTTTCAAAATTTTCCATTTGTATCTTAAACAAATTCAAAGTACAATAAATCACTTAAATTACTCAAATTCAAAATTAACTTGCCTTTTTCTCACTTATTATCCACATCAAATTATACAAGTCCTGTCACGGACGCCATTAGTTATGTTGTACTAGCATTCAGTAATACACAAACCGAAACTAACTTCAAATTACTAAAATACGCTGGATCATCAGATTCTTTTGACTCGTAAAATAAGATAGTATCTTTTATCACAAATGAGCACGTTTAAATTAAGGGTAAATAATATCTTAATTACTTCAAAGATACTTTTACTCTTTTAAATGAAAAACTCGCATTTTGTATAACGAACACTTTATTCACATTATTTACAAGTAAGAATTAGAAGTTGCAGTTGTTCTTTTAGGACAAGAAACTCCGGAGTTGAGTTGTCACAGAAGAAATGGAAGTGCTTTTCGTGACAATAGCAATAGCTGTTATTATATATTTTAATTGTACAGCTGTTTGTTAAATATTTAACCGCTAAGTGGCAGCACATCACACTTATGTTTTAAAAGAATAAATTCTTTGTGTAAAAATATCACAAGTCCAGAACAAAAGAATAAAAGTCTATAAATAAAAAAACAGTAAACAGTTTTAATTTTATTATTTTAAAATATTCAGTTCGCTGATGGTTAAGAAGTGGCATATAAATACATGGCTAATTATTATAATTAAAAGACAGACTATTTTTATCTTACAATAACAATATATGTAATGCCAATTCCTTCAAACGAATAAATACTCACCACATCCCCTTTATCAGCTTCATAAAATCGCTCAATTAACTGGACGCATGTACTTTTTCCGCATCCGCTGCTTCCTACTAGAGCGATCGTCTTTCCGGAGTCAATATCTAGCTTCAGACCCCTTAAAACCTTTACTTTTGGACGGCTCGGATAATTGAAATGAACATCTTTGAAATCGATGTCTCCTTTCACATTTTCCTGTAATTGCATGATTTATTATATAGAAGTGAATATGATAAAATACTAAAATGTGTTTATTAAATTCATAACAGGATATAATAGCAAAGAAATAAATGATATATTTTTTCTTTTTTTACTTATTTTGAAGAAAAAAAGAATGAAAAATTTCAGAATGAGGTGAAATATAGTTACAGTCTTCAGACGATTTAGAAATGTGTAATTTTATAAATTCTAAAAGTTACTGGTTTTTATTATCTTTATTTGATTAATACATAAGAATTTATTAGAAACCATACTTGATATTAAAAAAGTAAATAACATTTACTCCACGATTACTTATATTCTTTTTATAAATACATTTTAATGTACTTTTCAGATAAATAATATTGTGTGCATCGCACACATTTAATGTTAATTCAAGTGAAAATGCTGCCTGGTGAATATAAAAATGAATTCGACAATAACAATTTGCAATTAGATGTTAGATTATTAGAGCAGTTTGGTCATATGACTTGAGACCATTACGGATATTCATGCACGCAAGAAACAAAACAAGTGCAAAGTTATTTAAATGTCTATCATAGTTTCAAGCTTTAAAAATATAATTTTGAGGGAATATTGAATATTAAATTATTCATGAGATATTCACCAGAAATAAAATTCAGTCGTTATTGGTGGTGAACCAGATAGTCATTAAGGTAAGTGACACCGTTCAGCATGAACTTTTTCAAAAACTTTCGAAAATAATTACATGTTTGAATATTTACATAAAAAATATTGAAAACAAAAAACATCCATGAAACATCCAAAATATACCAGTAAAGTAGCAAACGGGTTTTTTAAAATTGAAAGAAATTGCGTTTTTTTAAAAATAGATATAAAGAAACAATCTTCTAGTTTAGAGTTTTATTAAATTTTGTGCTTACAATTTAGGAGATAGCTTAAAGATTATATTATCGAGTTCCTAAGCTGAAAAATATACTGTATTTCTATTCGTTCTTTAAATATTGGAGTTTAAATGACAAATAAGGCAACATTTTTAATTTTTTCACAATGTGCAGACAATTATAAAATATTTCTACATGCTATTGTTATTTTCTAGTTCAAGAACTACAGAACATATTGAAGAATTATTACAACAAGCTTGAAAAAAAAATATGCATTAGATTTTAATTTATGAGGGTTCTAGTAAGAAAATTTATCATAGATTAGAATATATAAAAATGGCATCTTAAAGATACAAAATAGCATTAAAACGTATGTAAATGAATATATAAGAATCACTTGAAATTCCTTAAAAAATAAACTTAGAAACAAAATTCTAATGGTTTTGTAAAGAAATCATTAAATTCTTTAATTATTAAGCATTAATAATATTAAATATTTTTAAAAAATCATAATTTCACAACAAAAAAATCGACTTTTTAACGTAGACATAAATAAACAAAAGCTTACCAACATTTTACCATGGGGAGACAATACATCAATGGTTGGTTTCATGTCGAGTAATTGGAAAACACGTGCTGCAGCGGATTTAGCTTTTTGATAATCTGGTGAAAATGCTAAGGCTTGACTAAGTTGAGCACATCCAGTTATAATACCGTTGAGAACCCTTAAAAATTAAATATTTATTTGTAACAACAAAAAAGGATCACGTCACTTTACTTTTGCAATGCAAGTCATTTTCATAATTAAAATAATCCCTGTAACTCTACGTTTTTCTTGTTTGCAAACACAATTTGGAACATTTCGCATTCAGCTTTGACGTATATCCCCCCGGGGACTTCGTACTTCAGAATGAGAAGCTTCCGGCATGTTGGTCAGTTTTCGCCACCCTGGTGGGTACAGAATAAGGTGGGGGGTCTGATTCCTCCCATCGATGACGGGACGTACTTCCCATTGGAAGGGTTGTACCGTGGCCGGTGATGGGGCCCTTAGAACCCAACCACAGTCCCAGCCAGTGTTGCTGTTGCAACGGTCTGGTCATTCGGAGTTTCCCGTGTGCCTCAGGGCTGGTTGGAGTAGCCAGTTTAAGGTTAGCTTCGTCGTATAATTAGAATATAAAGAAGGAGCTTTGGATCTCGTCGTGTACACAGATTGTATTTAACATTTGAAATAAACTTACAATATTGGCACATTTTATTTATGTTATTAATGCCATTTTTGAGTTATCGTGTCCAGATGGATAGAGTAGCTTAACAGAAATAAAATTTTTGCCACATTTAATCCAAAGTTTAATACACATTTGAACTTATAATCATAAAATAATATGCTTAATTTCAATTTTCTTACATCTCATGTTCTTGAATTTTCATGTTCACGTGTATATGAAATAGTAAACAGTCTAACTTCCAGAGAGATATTTGAAAATTAAAATCTTAAATTTGACAAATCGATTTTCAAATATCATCTATTCAGATTCATGTAGGTCTAAAATGCTGTGCCTATTCTTCTATTGTTAGTTAAATATCAAATAGTTGGAAAATACGTAGCAGAAGATTAAGCTATTTGGTAATGAGGAGAAATGATACAGCTTGCCAGTGCTTAGCATAACAAACCATAATATCATTGAAAATCCTTTAAAACATTTAACATTTCTTTATAGTAAGGGAAAATGCTTTGAAATTATGTATTAAAATAATTACTTTTGCAACATGAGTCATTTGTATAAAATAAAATAAAAGCATTTATTCTGATGTCGCTCTTTTGCACATACAAATATGGGGCATTTTGTATTTAACTTCATCGTATTATGAGAAAATCGAGTATGCACTTTGGATCTCTTCTTGTAGATTGATTCTGTTGTTTAAATTAAAAGAAACTGTACTTGTTCACTTTTAAGAGCCCTCGCGATAAATCGCCAAAAATCGCAAAATGTCGGCAACTTCGCTACTGCCAATTTGGCATTGAAAACAAAAGTTAAAATCACCAAGTAATTCCATTTTTGAAATTTGGGCGTAATCTGAAAATCGTCAAGTAAACCAAGAAATGCAATCATCTTGGTATCACATCTATAATGGTATTTAGCAAACATAGTGTAATTTGAAAATTTCCAAATGAATTCATTATCTTGGAGTATTAATAATCACCAAATAAATCAGAAATTTAACCATCTTCGGAAGTCTTGGCATCTTATGTATGATGGAGTTTGGGGATGTTCTCAGGACCTGAAAATCGCTAACTAAAGCCGGGGGCATAATCTGAAAATAGCGTGTAAACTCGGTAATTGTAAAACTAAACAATTAGGAAAAATATCAGTATTGTAAAACAATTCTTATTACTTTCTTTCCTCCAACTATTATCAAAATATGTCTCTTTCCTCTGCTATCTTACATTCAAGTTATGAAACAAATTTCGGGGGAAAACATGTTGCTTGCTTCTTCAATACTGTGTATGTGCTAGAGAAATATAGTTTTTAATCAGTTAAATAAATTAAATGTTTAATTGCCACAAACAATTCACTAAAGCTTTCCCTGTGCTTAAATGCTCGTTTGTTGTCAATTGGCTTCATTATGCTATTTGTGAGCAAAAGTTGAAGGGAATCTGTTCAGCAACTTGAATATCTATTGGGCACAAAGTAGTTAACATTTTAATTTTATTAATATTGTTTATAGCCCTCAATTATATATTATTATTACACAGTTCCATATAAATAATAATTCATTTCTTTGCAAAAATATCCGAACCTGTGGAAAAGTGTTTAATTTAAATAATGATTAAATTAAACAATTTAATTCGGTTTTAACGACGACCAAAAAGCGCCAAGAAAAAATTATGCCAAAATTCTAAAAATGTACTTAAGTGCATTATTATTTGTTATAAAAAAATTTGAACTAGCGAATCGCATGCTATATAGAAATAGTGCTATAGTGTTTACTAGTAGCTGAAAAGACTTGTGTGCGAACAACTCTGCAATAAAACCCAGTAGAAAAAAATATATAAACATTTTGATAACAGTGTAAGTATCTTTCAATAAATAAAACATATTTGATAAAAATTAATCCATAGAATGCCAAATTTATATCAAATCAAAATAACTATTTTTCAAGTTAAAATAAATTTAAAAACTTACCTATAAACATTTTCATATTTTTCTTCTCCAGAAGCTACTAAGGTGCTGCCATAGTAAAAGCAAATTGAATATACAAAAAGCTGCATGCTTTGTGCGATTGCATAAGAGATGGCTCTAATATGAGCTCTTTTTCTCATATGGCTTAAGAAATATAAAAAAAATATCAGTCAAAATAAAATAGTAATATAAACTAATTTTAATTTAAAATTAATAGTATTATTAGGTTGGGGGGAAGAAATCCATTATTTTTACGGGAATTTCAAGACTTTACTTTACATGTTTCTGATTACCAAATGTTGTCAAATATGCACTGTTTTATTCTATTATTTGTTGTCATTTTAAAGGTAGCTTCATAATGCTCTTCTCGTGGAAGTCTTGGTCCTTATTGAAGGAAATCTTTTATAATCGATTTTCAAAATCTTCTCTTGATGCTAATTTCTTATCATTAAAGAAATTTTACAGTACAAGAAAAAGATGGTAATCGCTTGGTGTATGGTCCAAACTCTATGGTGGATGCATCAAAACTTCTCAACTAAGCTGCCGGAGTTTCTGGCTATTCACTACAGAAGTGTAGAGCCTGGTGTTGTCCAGATGGAATACAACACTTCTCCTGGTCAATTCTAGCTTCAAATTGTCTAGTTATTCACATTAGAGATCTAAATTTAGTGTTTGGCCATATGGAAGAAACTCAGGAAAAAATTATTCCTTTCCAGTTTCACCAGATGTACAGCAGAACCTTCCTGGCCGTTAATCCTGCTTTGACCATCGTGACAACTGTTTCACTGTGTTTTGCCCACGATCGTCTTCCCACGACGCTGTCGTATGTGACCCATTTCTTATCATCAGTCACCATTCGTTTAAAAAAATGGATCGATTTCTTCCGTTTGCCCAATGCTTCGCAGATAGAAATTCTATCCATTATGTTTTTTGCGTGTGTGTGTTAATTGGTGTGGCATCCAAACAGCAAGATTCTTTTTGAATACAGTTATTTTGAAAATGGTTTAAAATATTTTTATGCTTGATCTTTAGCTCCTGGGTACTGTTATGACTGCTAACATGTCAGTCAACTTCGAATATTTCTGCGATTTCATCGACATTTCCGATGACGGGCCTATTTGACCAGAATCAACGGAACCAAAATTGCAAGTAATTGACTATTACGGTATAGGGATCATAAACACCATTCACAATTTCAGCCACCTGGCAAGAAGTTTCTTCTTTACCAAAGAAAAGCTGTAAAATGCACCGAATTTTCTCTTTACTGACTTACATTTTGAACACCCTGTAACTTTCAACTGGATGGACCTAACGAAAAACAGCAAAATAATTTGTTTAGTCCAAGATGTCACCATTCCAAAGAGCATAATCCTAAAATTGTTTAATCGATACTTTATGAGATGTCGATCATTACATCCATGCACCGAAAAAATAAAGGATTTCTTTTTCCCCAACTTGAAATTGAGAGTAATACATGAATTGAGAAAAACATAACATTACATGCAGAAATGTCGAGCAAAAAAAGCACTGAGTTATAAACATATTTCAGATTAAAACTAATAATTTTTATGAGAAGTGTTATTTGAACTGCAAAGAAGGAATATTTAAAGAAATATGTACAAAAATCTTAATTAAAAGAGCACTGTTTTACAAACACATCTTAAATTAAAAATATTGGCAAAATAAGGAACAATAAATAGCTATAACACAAGGAATACGAGAATTCTTGAAATTATTTAAAAGAATATTTTGGAATAATGGTGTTTCTTCAATGCAACAAAATACTAGCATGGTTTATAAAGTTTTATTTCAAAACATTGTTATTTTTCAGAATGAATTAAATTGGGCATTTTGGGCTGATAATGATTAGATGAAAAAATTTAACATAGTAGAAGAATTATGCAATTTAAAAATTTAAGATCCTTCCTAAATTGCAAGTCATGCAGTAACATAGAGCTTAATTTGTACATAGAACCTAACAAAGAAAAATAAATATACAAAAAACCTATATTAAGATTTATGCGCTACATAATTAATTAATTTCTTAAAATTCTCATGAAATAAACTTTCTTTGCGTATGAGCTTAACAATTAATACGGCATCCACAACACATCCAAATTAAACTCTATGTAACTGAATTTATTTGTTTCTTTAAATTCTTTCATATTATATATAACTACATTGTAAAACATTTTATCTTCTAAAAGATTAAAAACTTGATTAATTTATAAAGATTATACAAGTGAAACCATAACAAAATCATACTATGTATATTGTTACGAATCTGTAAATTTGCTTCCAGCAGAATTAACTCCATCTTAGGAAAGATCTTTCATGATCAGCTCCATCGGATGCCGAATCAATAATTCGGGGACAAACTTGGCTACTCTGGCTATAAAATGTGTGATACTAGAATTTTAGAGAATTTTGGCTAGAAGACCAATAGGAACCGAATTATGCTTGATTGTTGGAGTGCTTTCTCTACCCTGATCCGGAAACTATAAAAAGTTGGCAGTGAAAGCCGAAGACAGTCGTGTGAGTCATAGTGAGTCAACGAAGAATTAGTTGGATTACTCCTGCGAAGTGCAAGCGTTGAGTGGAGCTCAATCAGTTAGTGGATTGAGGATATGTATTGTGAGCCTAGTTTTTTAAACAAATATTAAAGCAGCATGTAGTCGTGTGTGGAGTAGCCAGTCTTATAATAGTGAGTCGTCAGTTGGATGCAGCTAAAGCGAGGAGACAGTGGAGAATAGCAGGCATTTGGAGGGACCTTTGTGAATATCTACGTAGATTCCTGATAAATACCTGTATGATTTATCCAGGGCCTCCCTGAATCGCAGGAAAAAATTTTCTTCTTGATGTAAAGCTGCAACTGTCCTTATACTTTCAATGGCTTCGATTGCAATCTGAAAAAAAAATAATCATTCTATAGCAATCTTAAAACATAAATCGGTTCGTGGAATACTGACTAATTTTATATTAATAATTTTAGTATTCTATATCATTATTTAAGAGAAAATTTTTTTAATAATTTTGTAATTTCTAATTGTCAACCGCACTGGATTTACTCATTTTGTGATCTTAAGCGATGCACATTAGGATATCTTTCTTTTAGCAAACTGAAACAGTTTCTCGTTTCAGTACATTTTTAATTTAGTCTCAATATCAATGGCTTATTTGAGTCAATTCTTTCATTATATAAATTTCATGAAAATATATATGCGTTCTTATTCATCTAGCATGTTTATTATTAAAACGGTAACTAAATTAATAAAATTTTAGAAAAACGAATCATAATTATTTGATTTCCTTACAAACAATATAAATATTTTATAAACATGAAAATTATAAAGAAATAACAAATTTCAAACAAATATAACAGTAAAATTTATTCCTTTAAAGACATGACACGTGATAAACTAAATTACACACACACACACACACACACACACACATATATATCGCACACACCACACACACAGGGAAAAAAAACCTTTTTTTATAACGAACTTTTAGAATAAATATATTCAATTTCCGCTTCGAAGTGTCGTCAGTGCAGTAGAGTGGTCAGAAAAACATGAATGGCGCATGTGTTGCGGGTCCTCGGTTCAAATCGCGCTTTTTGCTTTAATGTTTTACTTATGTGTCTAGACTTAATATATTTGCTTTTTACGTTTATCTATATAGGCGTCTTTTTTTAAAAAAACGCGATTTTGTACAAAAAACATTTTTTTTTTATAATTAACTATTGGAGCCTTTTTCTATGTGCTCTCATGAGTATATCATCTCGGACACGATTTCACGTTGGAAAAACTGATATAATTATTGTAAGTTCATAAATATAAGCAATGATAGATAAACTGTGAAATGAATATTATAATATAGCAGGAAGCTTCCAATAACTTGTTCTGCTAAATGCACGCCTGATCTTTTTATCTAAGTGACCAATTCATAAGTAAGTAAGACTGAAAAATATTCATATGTCATCAGCATGGGATTCATATCGAAATATTTTCTCACGAAAAAAACATTAAAAAAAACTGCTGAACGAACCTTGATCTTCCAGATATTGAATAATTAATATTCCAATATATTATTTAATTTATAATTTTAAATATTCAATATGCTCACATGTTGTGTGCTCTTAATATTTTATAATTGAAAAAAATTACAAATACTTAATATTGTGCAAATTCATTGATTTTATAACTAGGCTAATAATATTTTAATTGGCCTGCCTTTAGTTCTAGGCAGTTACCCAATTGAATTTCCATTAATAGATATCAATACTATTGCATCACGTATAGTATTTCATATTTGTATAAATGAATTTACAATACCTGGAATTAAACTGTATTTATTTAAAAGGCAAAGAATTTAATTCATAATTAGAAATCGGGAAAATGATTAAAATCACTAATTTAAAAGTAAATCAGGAATAGGAATAAATTATTATAATCATCAAAAAATTTGAAATCGAAATTTTTACGAACCTCCAAATTTCAGATTTCTCAGATTCTGAAAAATGTGTTTCTGGAATAATGTCTCTCTGCTGTGAGCACAATAACTCAAAACAACTTTGTGCTATACAGACGAAATTTTGGAGATGGTCTTTACACCAAAATTGTAAATAATTTCGAACAAAATCCATTTGCCGAAATATCATTTGTTTGTTTGTTAATCCTACAGTGCATCGTATAGTCATTTGGCTACGCGTTTTTATTTTCATTTATAAGCTTTACATGACTTATTTGAGGCCAATAATGAGTGTCTCTAAATTCTTTTTAAAATGCTTTTTGATAAACATTTATAGAAAGAAAAAAAAGATACCTGGCAATAGCGGTACTAGAATTAAATTTAAACTGGAAACTTGGAAAAATACCAAGATGGCTGTTACATGAATAGTTCTACCATCAAAAATATTATCAATTTTTTTTTGTATTGTAAAAAATAAATTGATAAAAAAGAGGTTTTTTTATTGTAGAATTGTTATAATGTTATTTGTGTCATTGGGATATAGTTTAATTTATAACGGAGGCATGTCCCAAGGGGGTACCTCGTAATTGAGGATCAGAAGCTTCAAGTATGGTGGTTGGTTCTCGCCACCCTCGTGGGTACACGAAAAAGTGTAGTCCCATCGATGACGGATGCACTTCCTTAGAGAAAGGTTTACCGTGGCTGGAGACGGCCCTTAAAAGTTAACCCCGGTTCCAGTCAGTAATCTTGTTGCGCGGGTTGGATAGTCATTTTCTGTTTATAATGTAGGCATTTGGCACATTGATTTTTTTTAATTTCACCAAAAATAATAGCAATTTTTAAAAATATTTCCCCTAACTATGTGTAGCTATCCAAAACACATATATTTGGTTTGTAAAAAAACTAAAAATTCATGAATTCGAGGGTTAAAGTGTAAGCAAACACCATAATTATAAAACGTAAAGAGCTAGGCATAGGAAAAGACTCGTATTAGGAAGAATATGAGAAGATTTGGCAAGACCACTCTGGCCAGCCATTTTAAAATAAATAATAATAATAATAAAAACGTTGTTTTCGAATTCGGAAAATAACTCACTTTTGAAGCTTTTTCTATACTTTCTTTATCAACATACATCAATCCGGAAGTCATCCGCCTTTCTGTAGTAATGGTCAGTACAATCACAGGCACAAACGCAAACACAAGCAATCCTATTTTATAGTTGTAATAGACAGCAATGAAAATGCAAACACTAAGAGTAGAAAAAGTTTGAAACAACACAGATATTCGGGTTCCGGTGACCTGTAAATTAAGATATGTACCATTAAATAATTCATGGAGTTAAATTTGATAACATTTTGCAAAATTAAATATTAATAATAATAACTCTGTAAACTTTGGAAATAATTGTTTATTTCATAGAAACAGTTCAGTTATTTTTTACCGTTCAGTAATAAAGCAGAAGAACAATATCAATTATTACACAAGAAAAAAAAATCTTAGATGAAATTAAAAATAATCTAAATTTAAAATTAAATAATATCTGATATTGGTGGATGTTAGGTTATTTTCAAAAAATAACCTAATCACTCATTATTGATGGATGAAGTTTTTTTATTTAAATTAACTTTCAAATTTTAATTAAAGTTAAAATTTTTATTTTTATTTAACTTATATTTCAAATAACTTTTCGAAATTTAAAAGTGTGCAGCGAATTTACTTTTATCTTGTGTTTCAAACTTTATCAAGACGGGACAAAAATTGCAACTTTGTATAAAATACATCAAACAAATATATGTCTTTATGTATGTCTTAAATGTTAGTCTTCTTGTTATTTTGTTTTCGAAATTTTCTGTTTTTTCCCCATATGGCTTTACAAGAGTATAAATATCTGGAAAACTTCAGAGATCCACTCTTTTTTCACGAAAAGAAAATATTGTAATTGTCAAAAAAATCGAAGTCGACATTTTGACGAATCACCAAGTTCTTCATATACAATAAAAAAGATATTTAAAATGCAAGATTCAATAAACTTTTGAGGCAGAGTATAAGCTACTTATAAGCAATTCTTAAAATTAAAATCATACAATATTAAATACTGTAAAAAAGTTTTAAAAACATACTTTCGAAACTATTTACATAATTGCCTAAAAATATAGATTTTTTTTCAAATATTTCCTGTTTTTCAGAATTTAGTTAAAAAATTTTATTATAAATATGAAGTAATCCTCATATTAATTTTTTTCTGTAAATCACTACCAAATGATATTCCTTGTATGGAATTAAAATGCATTAGCTGATGTATTAATTAGCTGATAATTGTTCTGCAAATATTAAAATAAGGCATTGTTAACGAGAACACATTAATATACAAAATTTTAAAACTCTATTGTCAAACTAGTGGGAGCAAACGAGCGGAAAATCAAAACACTAAGTTACATCTTTAAATAATGAAACAAAAAAGTTAAATAAAAAAAAACAGAAAAAGAATTCTGTATCCATAGTTAAATGCTCTTATTAAAATTATAAAATTGTCATAGTATAAGAAGGAAAACTGAACTAAATAAAAAATTCAAAATTAATGATATTCTTTATAAAAAATTAGAATGGCTAATGGTACAAATAAAATTTCCTCTTACCCCTTGCATATCTGTGGCATCTGAAGTTAGCTTAGCACATAAAGATCCAACACTGTTTTTAGGATGGTCAAACCATGCCAGATCCTTCAAAACAAAGTTTCAGATTTGCTTCATTAAAATGTAGAAATATACATAAAACGCTGAAAATACGTATACAAACACAATCTAATGGCATAGCTTTAGCAAGAACTTAATAAAAAAACTTAACATTTTTAAATATACAAATGTTGATTGGTTTACTTTTTTTAAATTCTAGTAATGAATTTCACAATCAAAACATCTTTTTATAAATAGCTAAAAAAGCTAATTATAAAATAGCTTTTTATAAATAGCTAGCTTCTTGTCATGCTACGACTGATTTTGATCTGCTATATTAACATTCCATTAATAAATTACATTAGAAGAAAGCGTTTTCGGGAAGCATTCCACAATTTTGCACGTTGAGTTACTAGACGTTAACGATTAAATTCCACAATTTAACCGTTGTTCACCGTGCGAATCGCCTGTGATTCATATCTACTATCTAATTAAATATTTTTTCTCTACTACAATTAATAGATAGAAGTAAACATCTTATTAGATAGTGGTCCGAATTCATGATTCATGGCAATGAAACGGTTAAACCATGCTCTGATGACACCTGCACCAATTTTCTTTGAAGTTCCAAATCACATTAACCATATAAATTTTCTCTAACCAATTTCATGAAATATTTTTGAGTTTAATTTACAACAATTACATTCTTGTATTAATAACTGTACTTGCGCACCCTCGCGTGCATTTAACGATAATGTAATTTTTATCTGCTCATTAGTGTTATTATAATTAAGAATGGCATTTTTTAAATATTATAAATAAACACCAATAATTACTAAAATGATATGATATTTCAGACTCAGATATTTCTATGATATTTCAGACTCAGATATTTCTATGATATTTCAGACACAGATATTTCTATGATATTTCAGACTCAGATATTTCTATGATATTTCAAACTCAGATATTTCTATGATATTTCAGACACAGATATTTCTATGATATTTCAGACTAGAGGCTGGAATCTCTTTGATTTTTTTCAAGTTCTTTAAATTCCCCTTTTGTGCTCATATTTAATTTCATTCCCGAATATGGATTTTTCCTAAAATAGACTAGTTGTAAAAATAAAGTGAGCTTAGTTCGAGCTGATTTGATCATATTGAGAATATTTTGAGTTTGGTAGAGTTCTATTCCATAACCCAGAATGATGATTGGCAAAGAAAATCATTAAAATGAACAAATGAAGTGTGGAAAAGTAATTGAAATGAAATAAAATGCAACAGGTTGAAGGCAAAAAAACTGGTGAGGTACAAAGCACTATTCTATTTATATTACTGTGTTTAAAATGTATCCAAAATGATAACATAAAACCAAACATATTAACCCTTTGCACTCGGATGGTGTCTCGCACTCATCATTTAAGACAGTGCATCATTTTGATCTCTTTTTAAATTTATTTTTCAATTTTGATTGTTAAAAACGATTACAGAATGGTAAAAAGTTATAGATTAATTTTTTAAATAAAACAATTACGTATTTTTATTTTTCTGAGCAATAAACAATTTTTGTATTATGTGAATAATTATGCATCGAATTACTTTTCCGAGAGCAAAGGGTTAATTTATTGACCAAAGATTATTGCATCGCCTTTAAAGTAAGGTAAATAAGTAAATAAAATAATTTAAAGTAAATAATTACAATGGATTTTTTGCGATTTTCTTTTATTCATCAAAGCATACTTTAAAGTCAGTTTTATGAATTTTGTTCAGAATTTTTTGTATATTTTCTATTATTGAATTAATCTTTAACTTAGCCATGTAAATCAGAAAGCATTACAAGATGCAATATATAAATATTGAGCTTGTAGGAATTATTTGTTGAATATTTGATTAATAACTCATGAATAATAAGTGCATTATGAGAAGGCACATTAATATGGTGTAAGACCCATGAGATTTCTCTCTGTATTTCTGGCCATCCATTTTGGATGAATTGCTTCATAAAAACGATACATTACATTCAAATAATAAGCGTTTTGAATATCAAGTTGATAGTAATTCATAATTCACAACCGACAATCGAAAAAAACAGTCCCTTTGAAGACTTTAAAATGCCATTTTATGTCTTGCTTCACCTTTCAAGAGCCATTCACCTGATTGTTGATTTCTGTATTAAAAGTATATAACCAAGTCCATTGACCGTAGCAAAGTAATTTAGTAAGGAATTGGTACTTTAGATTTTATTTTCTCAGGCCATTTGAGTATACTATTGTTTTGGGGACAAATTTAAAACAGAAATAACAAACAAGACGCTTTGCAAACCTCAATGATTTTTTACGTCAATTTTACATGAACCTAATTATATAGGAATATGTTTGATTATATCCCTCAATGTTAAGCGACAATCCCCAAGCACCAATTTCTTATTGCAGTCGATATTTTGATTATTAAGCGAAATGGATGGTCTACCAGCACGCGGATCATCTACCACTTTTAAACTTTATATATCTATCAAATACTGTTATTATTGATAAAAATGTCATCGTGAAAAGCTTTTCCAACATTTCAAATTCTTTCGTAGCAGAAATTCCATACTAAAAACAATGAAATGGTTTTTCTTTGCTCAAAAATAGTCGTATATACAAATATCAGAAGAATGAGAATTGTAATTTCTTTGAAAACAAATATATCTTCAGGAGATATAAGGAAATAAATCACTGGCTGTTGCCAAAATTTGTTTCAAGTCACAAAATTTTTAATTAATGTTTGCAGACGATATCTACTATAGATGTATTTTAAACGAAGAATAATGGATTCTTTTCTTTTTTTTTATTGCAATAAGGAAAGAGTATGCTTACGTGCATGTAAGTATATTGGAGGAACAGCACAGGAGAATAAATACATCGAAACGTTTCTTTTGCTTTAATTCACATTTGATTTAATTACAAATTATGTAAAATTTTAACGCTTCTCCGATATAATTCCTGGAAATATTAAAACACGTATTGGATTTTTACACCATTTGAAATTTTAACATTGTACTTATTATGATACTAATTTAACTGACGTCAAATTCATTTTCTATATTTTAACAATTTTTTAATGTATATTAAATAATTAAAAAAAATCATATAAGTTGAAATAGATTGGTCAAGTATTTAATGGCTTTACGATAAAAATTATGGATTCTTTCAATTTATTAGTTGATGAAGAAAGAGTTATTTAGAAGTCTAAAATATTTATTCCAATAAAGTCCGGACATTTTACGAACCAAATATTACAATTACGCACTTGAGTACAGTGTAATTCAGCAGTAACTAATAGCAGAATAACAGACTTCAAAAAGTCTGAGACGACCAGATCACAAGCGAAATTGCTCTCAGCGAACTCGTCTCTACACTTAACCGTATGGCACGTCCTATTTGTACCCTGCCTTGGCGAAATATGACATAATTCCACTGATTTTTAAAAAAATTCCGTAACTCCCGAAATATTAGTGTAATAGCTTCCATTTTGAAACTTTCGAGATCCAAGGAAATATTGCCAAATATCTCGCCAAGTCGGAGATAAAGTTACCAAATTGTCGCCAAGCGACAACCCTGCAAGTAGAGAACCGATCCTTTATTAGTAGGCACTAATGTATAAATTTTGAATCTTCTGCAACATTTACACAAAAACGCAATAAAAATACAAAATATTTAAAAATTTGTAACAATAACATGGGATCGAACTTCGTTAGGCAATCGCCTTCTTCCCTGAAAGCATTATAAACATTACGCTGTATATGTATAAACGATTTCATTTGAATTACAAGATGAAGAACCATCTAGTCGCCAAGATAGGTTAATTTTAAATCAAATTTGAAGTACAAACCTGAGTTATCATTTTGCTGAAGACCAGTTTTCTAAATTTTGAGGTTACTCTTTCAGATGCAACAGAAAACAGAAGCGTCTAAAAATAAGATGTATATATATATATATATATATTAATAGAAATTATTTTTCACATCAGATATCTATTCAAGAGAAAAATTACAAATTTTATTATTAAATAATATTTTTATAGTGAAGTAGGAAAGGTCACTTTAGGAAATCTTTATGAAGAAATAAATGTTTACTTGTAAAAATGAAGATGTAAAAGATGTCACAGCCATAATAAGAAATATTAGAGTGTAATATGCATTTTCTTCTAAGATCTTATCCTTAGGCTCAGAGAACACCTATGAAAAAGAAATACATATTAGCAGAATGTTTAACGGATTTTTTTTTAAAAATGCAATAAATAATTATATTTATTCGTAGCATAGGTCGTAAGATTCAAACAATTTCACTACGATCTGTTCCCTTAATGGAAATGTTAAGTATTAAACAAGGAAAGGGGGTCTCCTAAAATTCTTTCACTTACTCTCTAATAAACTTGCCGTGATAGATACACCTTACATGGCATTGGCGTTCAACTGTTACGAAATAATAACTTTTGAGGGAATTTAGCTTTTTTTACTGAATCTTTCGTGTCATCCTTGGCGATTAATCTCTGACAGGCTGTTAAAAGTATCCCAAAATCGAATTTGGGCGTTACACTCGTTTTTCTCAACCGATTGAAATAAAGTTTCAACACAAAACTGCACTAATAATCTTAAAATTTCATACAAGATTTGAAATATTTAAATCATGACTTCTTTGAATTATGGCGTTTACATTTTCTGAAAGTACAGACCGAGAGACATATAACTAGAAAATGGATTGGGCTCAAGATTTTACAGATGTCTACACTATAGATGTTAAATCCAGCCGGACATACAGACTTCTTCTAAATAGATTTGAGTTAAAATTTGATAGAAATTTGCATATTTGGTGTGAAGTCCGTATACCAAATTTCCTCTGTCCAGCTGAAAGTGCTTTTGAGTTATTTTTGTCACAGATAGACAGACTTACGGACATTTTCCAAAAATCCGTTTCTCGAACTCAGGGAGGTGGTCTGAAACATGCGGATACGTTAAAATCTCGAGTTCGAATTTTTGACAATTACTATACTTCTTCTATACTATGTATAAAAGAAAGTAAAAAGTCAGAGTTAAAGAAACAAAAGTTTCATAAAAGGTTTGCTCACGAATTTTTTATGACAATAAATTCTGACAGTTCATTAATAATCCTGATTTCAGGGATTCTATGAATGACACATATTGGTATTAATGAATCTAATTATTCTTGTTGGTAAGAGCTTCTCGAGCAAACACAAGAACACTAGAAATTATGTCGCGTTACTCATATTGAAAATAATGTTGATTTAATTTAAAGCAAGCTTAAAAGCTTCAGAGATCTACATTATAATATATTACTATATTACTCTCACAGCCATTTAGACCATTCCTTTAAAATCTGGGAATAACTTTAGGAAAGCAAGGAGAACGATTTTACCAAGGATGGTAAACGGGCAAAACAAAGGATTTTGTCCATTGGAAAAATGCCAAAAAATGGCATCCAATACAATGGATTTTGTTCTGGATGGCATTTGGATTTGCCATCTAAAACATTGGATTTTGTTTTGGATGGCTCGAAATCATACATCGAAGAATGATACTTCAATAATTTTCTAAAATAAAATTCAAATAAATACAGATGAAGATTTTCAGATGTTTAAAGATAAAGCTGCTCAAAGTTGTGTTTCAACTGTATAATCTTGACAAATCTAATATTGCAATCCTTTACACCCCTGCTCATTTTTTACAGCCAAATAGCCACAATAAAGAGTGGAGATGTATCTGGATTCTTTAGGAAATATATGTAAAATAAATGACATTTACTTTTCTAGAATCGGGATATTCTTTTATAATAAATCAGTACTAAAATCATTTTGAAAAGAATCAATCACATTAATCAAGAAATCATAAAAAAGAAAATTTCAAGTATTTTCAAATTATTTTGGCATAAGATTCTAGGTACTCACTCCGAGAATAGAACCAAATACAATGCCATATAATGGCACATGAACGCCCATGATCAATGAAGAAATCGCTCCAACAATCAAATACGGCCAAACGAATAATGCAGTTTTCAGAAGTCGAGTCCAAGATAAAGAAGCTTCTTCTTCATCTTCATCCTAAAATAAAATTTCAAATAATTCGAATTTTCTTGTATTTAAGTAACAACATTCTAAAAAGTACTTTTGACTCTATGGGCATAAAAATAATTTCTTCAATTTTAAAAACCAAATGTTTTTTTAATTGTAGTATAGGTGCAATTAAAAATTAAATTATATCTATCAATATGAATTGAAGCATCAATCTCTCTATCTAATACATTTGATTAGGAGAATTTAAAGTTGAACTTCTGTAGTGCTAACAACTCCAAATTCGAAAAATTTTGCAATTAAACATATCGAAAGTTCAATATTTGATTGTATCTTACAATTTGAATAAGTACGTATTTCCGTATTGAACTGAATAATACGACGACTTTTATTAAACACGAAGACAATATTCAGACAGCAAATATACAGCTGAGACGAACACAGGCAACACACAGCAGCACATTACAACAAACAGTGGTCCACAAGTTGTAATCGTTAGTAATAATAACCACAGCCACAAAGCGGTCAGACAGAATTCAACAGGAGGAGGGAAATTTCGTAGCTATTCTCTATAGTCTCTCCAAACGCCTGCAATTCTCAACTGTCTTCTCGCTTTAGCTATATCCAACTGTTGACTCACTAATAAACGACTGTCTACTCCACACACGACTGGATGCTGTTTCCACAATAAACACTAGGACTCAGCTGAGTGAAGTAATCACTTGAGCTCCAATGGACTGACACAATTATTCCGACGTTGCTTCTCTTCCTTCTCGATGACTCTATTCACGACTACGACTGACTGCTGCTTGAGACTGCCGGCATTTTATAATTCTTGGAGCCGGGAAGAGAGGGTTTTGGAACAATCAGGCTTGTCTCGGTTCCTATTATCACTATCATCAAAATTATCTATTTGGTCGCCAAAGTCCAAAAATAGTTGCCAAGCTCTAAGATCACTGATATAGAAAATAGAAATATAGAAAATAGCTGATCGTAAAACGGTCTTCCCAATGATTGAATTAACCCTGCTGGAAAGTATCATATTGAAACAATATAAATTTTCTTAAGACACTAATCCTTACCTTAAAATCGTAGCGCTTTTCGACAGTATCTTCAAGACGAGATACACTTCGATGGAGACCTGGTTTAGACCCAGAGGATGCAGCGGATACAGAGCTGATAACACTTATCTGAGGCATCAATACGGGTTTCTCGTCTGTTTCATCATCGCATGCATCGTCAACTTCACTTGTCTATATTAAATTTTAAGATATTTTAAGGAAAATTTAAAAAATATTTAATTATTGCTATTAAAAAGAATTCAATCAATTTATCAGAATATGAAGAATTTATGATTGATTTTAAGGTGCATTATTAATGATTCCAACGATACTATGTTGCCAAAGCCAACAATGAGTTACAGTATCATGTTTCAAATCTGAAACAATTAGAATATCTGCTCCGAAAAAGGCATCGGAGATAATGATACATGCCTTTGCCCTGTAACGAAAGTTGAGATTCGTGCATCTGAGGCATAATGAACGCAGACCGAAAGCAGTGGATACATTTGTCTATCCACTCAACTTTACAAATTTTATGGGCCTTTTGTACTTATAATGATAGAGGGAAACCAGATGTAACAAAATTTTATTAAAAATGGGTAAGTTTCAGAAATAGTGTGAGTCTTACACACTTTAGAGGAAGACTACACAGTGGTGAAGCGAGAATAAGTGGTGGTTGGAGCATAATAGGACTTTTTCGTCCCAAATTGTCATCATTGGCTTTATATGTGTAAATCAGTCTTTCTCAACCTTTCAGTATTCGCGACCCAGTTTTCAATCATAATTTTCATCTCGCTCCCCGCTTACAATAAAATGCATACAGCAATAATGTATATTGAGTATTTTGTATTCTGTTTTTAAATTATTTTAACTAACTGCCAAAAAAAGGGTAAAAGCGAGCCAACGTTGGCGAGAAAATCACATCTGGCATTTTGCCAAGCGGGCAGTAAACAGATGAAGCGAATGAAAGCGGGGAAAATTTAAATATTATACTTGAAATGAAAGCAAAACAGAGAGATAATGTTAAAAGAATATGAAATTAGAAAAATTCGTTAATGAAAGTTGACCTAGATGGGGTGAGCTAAATTTAGAAACTGGGACTACAATTTTTCGAATAATAAAAGAAATAAAACAGAAGCCTGACTAAACAAAAGAAAAAAAAGTAATGTTTGTGGAAGAGAATCCACACGACCGATGACGTCTGGAGCCTGCGCGGTTGTTTTCTCATAGGAAGAAAGAAAATGTTCGATAACGCAAGTTTCTATTCCAGCCAGTCTCATTCGAGTCGATCCTTCTATCGCTATCGAATATATCGCGAATGTGTATGTTATATATGTTTTCGTGTTAATTGCAGTTCACCATACTAAATATTTACGGCAGCAGATTTATGCAGATTCATGAATAAACTTTTAAGCGGAAGCGAGCATTAGACAACAGTCAAGCAAGTGTACACAGACAACGTGGTTCCGAAAATAAAAACAAGAAAATATTCTCAAGAATACTTAAATTTTTGGTTTACCAGTACTGAAGTAATTTGAGAAGAAAGGCCCCTGTGTATCATTTGTTCAAAAATGTTGGCAGCAGGCAGCATGAAATCTAATAAACTTAAATGACATTTGGAAACTCTTCATAGTTAGTACGTCAACAAACCCAGAGAATTCTTCGAATTAAAATTAAAATCATATAAAAATCAAAAATCATTTTTAAAGAAATTTTGTAAATAAAAAAGCTTTAATTGCATCTCATATATCTTTAATTGCAAGTTTCATATAAAATAGCCAGATGTAAAAACCTCACACCATTGATGAAGAGTTTATTTTGCCAGCAGCTATTGAGATTGTAGAAACTATGTTTGGAGATGATTTTTCAAAACAATTGCAATCCGTACCTGTTTCAAATGATACTGTTGCTCATCGAATTGGTGATATAGCTGAAGATGTATAGTGTCAGCTTTTCTCTAAGTTGCGTGGCAAATTGTTTTCAATACAGCTTGATGAAGCAACAGATAGTAATAAAGATGCTCATGTAATTGCCTATGTTTGATTTTGTAATAATATGTCAGAAGTAGAAGAACTACTTTTCTACAGACCACTAGAATTCAAAACAACAGCGCTCGCATTATTTGCTATTTTAAATGATTTCATGAAAGAGGCAAACATAGAATGGAAAAATTGCGTCAATATGCACCGATGGTGCTCGTTCAATGTCCGGAAAATTCCAAGGTATGCAAGCACTTGTAAATTAAAAATCGCCTCAGCGCGTCTGGGCACATCGCATGATCCACAGAGAAGCTTTGGTTTCGAAAGAAATGAGACCTGGTTTGAATATTGTGTTAATTAACCGTGGTAAATTATATAAAAATAAGACCTCTAAAATCGAGAATCTTTTCCGCACTTTGTAAAGACATGGGTTCAATACATTCAGGGTTACTATTTTATTGCGTGGCAAAATGGTTATCGCGTGGGAAATTTTTGCAACGTTTATGAATTAAGAGAAGAAATCGCCATTTTCCTAGAAGAAGAAAACAGACTGGAGGCCGAGAATTTTCACGATGGTTTATTTGTGATGAAATTGAGCTAATTGGTCGACATATTCGAGAAATTAAATAATGTGAATTTTCCACTTCTTGAAGCAAATACGCATATGTTGGATACGAGTGATAAAGTTAATACTCTTTGTAGAAAAATGGAATTGTGGAGCAGAAATTTAAAGCAAAGAAATCTAACAATGTGGATGATTGTACTAAAACCTACAAGACTGAAGAAAAACATGTAAAAGTGGTTTTTGTAACCCCTTGAAAATCATTTAACTATGCTGGGAAAGAATTTTAAAAGTATTTTCTTTCTGACGACAAACTGATAGCAAGTTACGAGTGAGTTAGGGAGCCATTTCATAAGACTCTCGAAGGACTCTCAATTGACGAGGAAGAAAAATTCATTGACTTCACGATAAGTGGCGAAACTAAAAGACAATTTAATAATAAATCACTATTTGAATTTTGGGAAGGAATAGAGAATGATTTTTCTGCACTAAAATCAAGAGCATTTCGCATTCTATTACCATATTCAATATCCTACCTTTGTGAAACTGGATTTTCTGCTGTGGCTTCTTTGAATACAAAATATAGATATAGGCAGAACTAAGAGTGGCTATTTCTAATATTAAGCCTTCCTTCGAAAAACTTCGCTCTGCAAGACAAGCCCCAGGAAGTCACTACGAATTATTAAATTTGTTTTAATTTAGTATGTTTTGATTAAGTAAGTTGTCTTACTTTAATAAATTATTAAATATGTCGAAATGTATTTTGTTTTCTATGTGTATGAGTGCTTTCCTTTCAGTTAGTTAATCAATTTTTTAAAATAATATTTTCTCACGCCCCTGCCCCCTCTATGCCCCACAGGTTGAAAATCGCTGGTGTAAATGTTATTTGGATCATGGTAGTATCTTTTCATTCCCTAATAGATATTGGCTACAAAAGCTGAAAAGCGCAAATATTTTGTCTCTATGGTCCTCTGCAAGCATGGTGACCGTCTATCTATAACCCCTCCCCTTACTTCTCATCAGTTCTTGCATTGTAACTAAACATATTTAAATATGATAATTAAGCAAAAAATGATGAAGAGTATGGCTCTCATAAGTACAATACGAGATGCATATCGTTTCTTCGTTACTATTTATATGTCTTCCACATGTTTACGTTTTATCATTTAAACAATAAGAAATATATATATATATATAGCCATAAAAATACTTTAAAGAGATATAAAGAAAATGGGAAGATGGTAAGTTTTAAGATACATATTATAAAATCGAAAACGAGATTGGCAAGATGGCAACATCTCTGTTTCATTTTATTATACAGAAACCAATGATTGTAATTGTAATTTAGGATCTGTACGAATGAGTAAGAGAAGAATTTTGAGGGAAAAAAAGCTTTTTAATCTTAAAGGCGAAAAAATCCTTTAAAAAATGCAAAAACTTACTTGAGATAAAACTAGCTGATAATAAAGTCCTTTTCTTTCCATGAGCTCGTCATGGCTACCTATTTCTTTTATTGCACCGTCTGATAATACAAAGATCTTATCAGCATTTCTAATGGTTGAGAGACGATGAGCAACAATGATAGTGGTTCGTCCTTTCCTGGCCTGTGTAAATATATACAAAAAGTTTTACAAACATGCATAACGAATTCTTAATTTATTTATTAAAATGTATTCATTAAGGCTTAGCAAGACAAATTTGACTTCTGAAATTCTAAATGAAATTTTTTACTATCATACATTCTTTGAATACTTAAATTCTTATGTTTATAATAAAAAGGAAAGTGAAACAAACCTATTTTATGGTAAGTAAGATTTTATTTAATTAAATAAAATTTATTTACTCATTAAATAAATTTTATTTATTTCAACAAAAAAATGTTGTTATTTTTACCTGATCAAGGGCAGATTGTACAATTGCTTCGCTTTCTGTATCAAGTGCTGAAGTTGCTTCATCAAGTAAAAGTAATTTGGGATTCTTTATCAAGGCTCTGGCAACAGCAATCCTTTGTTTTTGTCCACCACTAAGTTGAGTTCCCCTGTCTCCAACAAGAGTGTCATATTTCTGAAATAATAATTTTCCATTTAATTTCTTATTACTTCTTAAATTGTTCAGATATTTTATTTAGAAATAAAGATCAGGTTATTTATTTCAAAATAGTTAACGCCATTTTTATAAAGAGATTAAACTAATATTTTGCCTTATCATTGTATGTAGATCAAAAATATTCTCACAAGATAAATGTCATAAAAATTTGGAAAAAAAATAAAGAAATAAAAATTTGGAAATAAATAAAGAAATAAAAATTTGGAAATAAATAATTTACTTAGAGATTCCATTCCGTAATTTTTTTTAAAATTCAGTTAGTATCTTGATTCTGATAACAAATTTGTAATACTGCTTCTCTGTAATCTTAGTCTTATATAGCTGAAAAGAAAGATTTACAGGTATTCTAAATGGATGCCAGATCCATGACCAAGGAAATTATTGGCGACTTCGTGACAAAAATGAAGTTTCTTAAACATTATGATGATATTTCTATTAGGAGTCAAGATCTAGAGATTCTTCTGCAAATTTTTTTCCCTATGGAGAAATTATAAAAGACGAAAAAATTACTTGTCTCTTTAGAATACAGGTCTCCGAAAGAGCTCTTCAGTTGATACGCACTTTTATTTTATGCTGTTATTACTTTCTCAACATAAAAAAGAAAGTACAGTAGTTGACAAGAAATTCAAACCCGACATTTTGACGAATCTCCACGTATTAGACCTCCTTGAGTTCTATAAACACATTTTTGGAAAATGTCCGTTCATCTGTCTATCTGTGACAAAGGTAACTCAAAATGTCTGATCTTGACGGATGAAATTTTGCATACGGTCTTTATACCAAATTTGCAGATTTGGATCAAATTTTGAGTACATTCCTTATCAGGAAGCCCGTCTATCTTACTATATGAAAATTATTCAACACTATAACTACAAACGTAGAGAGCTAGATAGGAAAAATATTGATACACTGAACTAAAATCAATAATTTAGTTACCTGACAAACCTTTAGCCAAATCTAACTACGGATTGACCGTCTGCAAGTGTGTACTTTTAGCAACATATAAAAGCGATAACTGAAGGAGCAAGAACATAAATTTATCTATTTCGGTTTGTGGTTTTGTGTCAAATTTTTATTTCAATCGATTGGGAAAAACGCATCTAAAACACAAATTCGATTTTCGAATAGTTAAAGCCTGCCAGAGTTAAATCGCCAAATAACTCGCCAAGTATAACACAATAGATTCACTAAAAATGCTTCATTCACATTAAAGTTAATATTACGTAACTGTTGTACGCCAATGCTATACAAGGCGAACACGTTTATTAAAGATGATGTGAAAAGGTTTTGGGAGAACCACTCACTCTGGCTTAATTACCAAGTTGCTATTTGTAGGTATCTGTTTGTGCTTTTCTTTATATGCATCTTAGTCTAGTTTTATTACTTGTACTCAATATTTTCCGGAATATCCATAGAATAAAGTACCTTCTTCAAGTATTCAATTTATTGGAATCCACTTACCTTATTCTCATCGAATTACTTCCGTAACAGTACATAGATATATTGGGGTTTCGAAAATGATGTTTTTTAACAATCAAATTCAATTTGAAATATGATCAGTACATTCAGAACAAGAATATAATTACTTGAAGAGACTTTAGAATTAAAACTCACTTGAGGAAGGTTGGATATAAAATCATGGACATTTGAAAGTCTAGCAGCAGCTTCAATTTCTTCAAGAGTAGCGTCGTTTTTACCATAGCGGATATTTTCAGCAATAGTCGTAGAGAAAAGAACAGGTTCTTGCCCCACAAAGCCTATGTTACCTCTCAACCAACCAACATTCAAATCTTTCACATTGTTCTCATCTATTTCAACCTTTAAGAAAATAAGATCCAAATTAAAGAAAAGAGATCGAGTATTGCACATTTATTTATCCATTAAAAGATACAAATGCTTACACTCCCTTCATCAGCATCATAAAATCTGAGAATTAATTGAATTATTGTACTCTTCCCACAGCCACTTGGCCCAACAAGAGCAATAGTTTCTCCAGGTTTGACAGAAAGTGAAATGCCTTCTAGAACCTACAACATAGGAATAGGTTTTAAGGATTAGTATCAAATTATCATCAAAATTAAATAAAAAAAATTATAATTAATGAAATGCTTACTGCAACATCAGGTCTTGCAGGGTAGTTGAAATGAACATTTGTAAATGTTACACTTCCGTTCAGTTCATCAGGCTTTACCCCTGCCTTTGAACTGCTGTCAATGTGAGGTTTCTATGAAAATACGTAACAGATTTACATTACATTAAATAAAGAGCAATTTATTCTTAAATAATGTATATGTACATTTTATACGAAACGCACAGACTGTGTGTGTGTAAAAGAGCAATTTATTCTTAAATAATGTATATGTACATTATACGAAACGCACAGACTTTGTGTGTGTAAAATTATATGACATAAAAATAAACGAATTTGGATCCATAATTAAGGAAAAGTTTCGACACATTTTTTTTTCATTTAAAATGTACAATGAAGCATTTTTATTTAGTTTTTTTCTCGAAAATGCAGTTTTGGAAAGCGGAATAGTTGATCGTTCATTATATATCTAGGAATCATGGGCATTATACAAAATAAAAAGTGTTTTAATTGGAACAGCGTTTAGAGTTGGGATACAAGTTCTTTGATTTTGCTAATTATTTCATATGTATAGATAATTTTACATCTGTACTTCTTTAGCAGAAATTTACTCAGAAAATTTATTTTATTATTAGTCGTCTTAAGCAACTAGTTAAGTCTTAATCAATCTAAACGATTGATTTCGGATCAATCGTTTAGACTGCCTTTGATTCCCTCAAATTACCCGGCATAAACGCCATCTTATTTTAATTGTCTAATTCAAGTTCTGTTTATGGTGTATATGGACCTTTCTAATGGAGACCAATCCCATGACATCATGGCACTGTTAAAAATGTAAATGTGCATCTATCTAGCAAATTTCGCAATATTGTAACTTCAGTTTTTTTTTAATCCTTCTGTTTAACTACAGATAAATTGAACAAAATCCTTTTTTATTAACTATCAAAAATGAAAAAGAAATTCCGCATTTAAGTATTTGAAGAAACACTGAAAACGGTTTGAATTTCAGCGTAGAGTTGTAAATTTTCATTAGAAATATTTTTTAAAAAAATGCCAAAAGCGAGCAAACATTAAACTTTCATAACTAAATGATTCATAAACTGCCATCATTTAAAACACAGTTTTCTTAAAGTTTGAAAAGGGGTGAAATTCATTTATGTACAATAATAATATTTTTGGAAATAATCAAGTAAAGAAGTTAAAATTTTGCTTAGTTTTTAATTAGTTAAAATTCTAATAAAAAATTTTAAAAAAATCGCTCTAAGATGCGCATTCCCTCCCTCCAAAGTACATATGTTCCGAATTTAGTAGTTGCAGATCAAACGATCTGCGAAAATGCGCACACCCACATACATTCATTTTTATTATAAATAGTATATATTTAGAAATTATTGAAAAAATATTTTTATAAAAAAGTAACAGTAAGTTTAATCAAAAATAAGAAAAGATATTGAAAATGTTTGTATATTAATACGTTTCCAAAAAAAAAATCTATACCCTTTGAATAACTGAAAATATTTTTCCAGCAGCTCCTCTAGCTAAAGAAAATGCTTCAAAGTGTGAAGCCGTCTGTCCAAACCACATGGAGGCAAGCATAATATTAGAAAAAACCTAAAAAATTGAAAGATGCAAAAAAAAATTATTAATAGTAATTTTCGTTTTGTAATAAAAAAAATAAACAATTAAAGAGCAATAAGATGGCAAATCATTAGGAGGTCGCAACTTTCTAAAATACACAAAATAAAATAAATAAGGAATGCATTTTTTTAATGTAATCTCTTTAATTTATAATTATGCCCAAAAACTGTTTTCATGCAGCCAACAAGATGCATTAAAATAAATTCCGCATTTTTTATCTTTATTCCATTCTAAATAATAAAAAAAACAGCAGTGTTATTTTAATAAATACTTTATTTAACTTCAATTATTTCATTTTTACCAAGAGAAATTTATTGTACTTTAGTTTCGTGACATTTACATCCCGTTTTAAAGCAGCACTGAAACCATTTTGAAATGGACCTCATAATTTGAAATAATACCCAGATGACAAGGACGGAATCTGAATTGGCATTCATTCTCCCAATTCCGCAACACTCCAGAGAGAAATCTAGATAGATACATTTATAAAGAGGAAATAATATAATTGATTGCTTTCACCCTCATTTTTTAATATGATAGAGTTTGAAATTTTTTGCACTTGTGTTTCCCAGGTCACTTATTGTTTTCAGATCTTAAATAATTATTAATCGATTAATTTAATTGAATTTTATATAATGATACGTGACGCCGTCTACTCTTAAATATAAGAAATCTGACTTTAAGATCATGCAATATTTATAATAATGAACTGAAGGCTAAAATGCAGGTAATAATTAAAATATAAAAGAAAGTCTACGTTTTAGTATGTTTATAAAAACTGCTTTTATTCAATTTATCAATAATTGAATGATATTTTATTTGTCTCAATTCATCAACTTTACTTAATAGACTTTACATATCATATAAAATTCGCTATTTTAATCATTTTTAAAAATGTTAATTTTTTAGCAATCAAAAGATAATATAAAAACGTTTTAATAAAAAAAAATTTAATTTCCTCACAAGCAAAATTAGTTTATATTTACACTAATACATTGTAATCAAATAATTGAATAAATGTTTATAAAAGCAAATTATCAAAAAAATTTAACAAAAATATGTATCTTTGCTCAATTGTTTTTCAAAAAAATATAAAAATTTATTTATAAAAATCACTTGAAAAATAGTATTTAAAGACTTACAATGACCAAAGTTCCAGGAATATATTCTGGATTTGGCTGGTCCATACCTTCAACTACCAACTTTACGCCATACCAAAATGATAAAGCATATCCACCGAATATACAAAACCAGAATAATCCTGCTCCAAAACTAGTCAACAAGCCTCTTTTTATGCCTTTTGCTCTTGCATTCTTCAGGTATTTGTCATATCTATAATAAAAATTGTGCATCTCTAAATTTCAACACATTGTATCAAAATGAAGGTATTATGTTCAAGAATGCAGTTACTTAAACATAATACCGGGTGGGCAATTACCAAAAAAAAACTTTAACAATTCATAAGACTCGTAAAATTAAGAAAAATAAAAAAACAGGTCACAGATTAGCTTCTATAAGAGAAGGGATTTTGTTTAGTAAGGAAAAAAAAAATTCAAAAAACAGCCGGTAGTTTGCGCTGGTATGAACGACTTAGTTGGAAATATGCAAATGAGACAGACGATTATAAATACTTACGCTCTTGATCCAGAATCAGTTCTCCACCGCATGCTATGTAAGTAAACAAGGATGTTATGCGGAAAAGGTAAGGCTTTGTTGGTGAAACTGTTTTATCTGAAACTGCAATCAGCGACTCTTGCACTGCGTAAATTTCGACTTTAGAAAAAATGTGAAGAATGGGAAAGAACCTTTAATAATGGCAAGCCTCATAAAGCTTGTTCGGTGATTTGAGGAAACTGGATCACTGGAGGATCGTGTAAGATCCAGACGACCAAATCTAAGGCAGACACGTTTCGCGTGCGTTGCGGCCCAAATAGAAACATTAACGTAAGAATCCGTTGCAGGGACAAGCAGTGCATGGGAAGCTGGCAGAAGCCAAGTTTCCCTGGCCTCCTCGGTCTCCAAATCTGACACCAGCAGACCATCAGGCCATGGGGAAGTTTAAAATCCCGGGTGTGTCGATCCCGTCCATCATTCTGTTGATATTGAAAGATACAATCAACCGAGAGCTGTCATGTATACAGCCGTTCATGCTGCACTCTGCCGTTTCTAAATTTGTGACACGTCTGCAATGGGTAATCCCTTGTGGTGGTGGACATTTTGAACACATATTGCAATCATAAATGATTTGATAACATTACTTTTGTTATTTGTGTGTCTATTCTTTCACTTATGTAAGAAACGCCACCTATTGGCTGTTTTTTGAATTTTTTTTTTCTTACCTAAAAAAATTCCCGTGACTTATCGAGGCTAAATATGCAACCCCTTTTTTTTTAATGATTTTTAGAATTTTTAAAGTTTTTACGGACTTTTTGACCTCCCCCCCCCGGTATATACCAGCAAAATGAACGATGTTACAAGTCTAAGAGCAGAATAGTAAAAGTGAAAGTGATCCTATCTATAACACAAAATATTGCTATTTCTTTTATTTGTAGTGTTTATTTGCTGTTAGAAAAGATGACATCATAAATAATATAGCCAATATTTCAAGTTTATTTTAAAGGTTTTAACAAAAATAATTATTTTTGAGTGTGATTATTAAGCATTCATTTCATTATTAGTGATAATAATGCAAGCTTAAATGTATTTTTTATCACGAGACTATGCATATAAAATCTGCTGAACAAATGGTTTACAATAAAAAACCCGGACAAATGAAATGCAGATGCTATATATTAATCATCTTATTTTGATCAGTTCTATTTTAATACCCTATTTCATTACGCCGTATTTCTCACCAAAGATGGTAGCTGCTATATGCAGAAAAACGCATCTTTCTTTTTTTTTTTTGTTATTTGTCATACTATTTTTCACTAAAGACATTTAAGATGCCATTTAAATACATGTACTATGTTATAGTATATTATAAACTGGGAACCTGGGAACAGTGGTATAACTGGCAGTGGTATAACCATCCATGCCATCGTCTTAAATTATTTTAAAAGCTTTTTTTTTTGTTTTTAAACCTATTTGATTATTTTTCCATTTTTAAAGATTAATAAGCAATCAAAATTTTAAAAAACAGAGACCAAAAAACAGACAAAAATTGATTTAATGAAAAGGAGACACTAAAGGTTGAAGCTGCTGACTAACCAGTGCAAAAGACATGAAAGGTAGCAGTTTACATAATAAAGTAAGGGGTAAACCAAAGATCCTTTTCATTGAGTTTGGTGAGAGCTGGGTTGCTCTGGTTGAAGTTAAGATTTGCACTAACTGAAGCTAATTTTATCTTGTGAGAACATGATGTTATTTTGGTTTGAAGGTTTTGAAGCCACAAAATGCATGGACAGAAAATTGGCGATTTATCACTTTTGATGCAACAATTTTTCGCGTTTAGGATTATTACAAAATGATAAAAAAAGTTCAAACTTCCGCTATGTACCCGAGTTTCCTGTCTGGCCAATAAGGGGCAGGGTTGTAAGAAATCATAGTAGAAATATTTTTTAAAAAAAACAGCGTTTTCTAAATATTGACACATGCGTAATCTAATAGTCACATGATTGTTTCAAACCGATTTAAACTGTTTTTTTAAGAAAAAAAATTCTGACATGGAGGAAAAAAATTTTAGAACTAGACTCTTTTTGAGATGGTCAAAAGCCATCGTTTTTCTAAACGTTGGGGATTGCGAAATATGAGTCATATGAGAGCATGGTGTTTTTCTGTCAGATTGATACCAGATGACTTAAAAAATAATATTCTCACTTCATAACTTGAAATTTGCAATAGCAAATGCAATTTTTTTTCCTGCCATCCCTAGCAGAGCTTTTTTTATCCCTCATGATTCACTTTTCAATGCTTTTTCTAGTTAGATAATATTTGGCTTTCATGTTATTTCGACAGAGACTCGTCAGTTGTAATGAGTATTAATTTCGTTCCATTAAGAGTTACTCATCGAATTAAAGTATCCTTAAATACTTCAATAATTTTCTGAAAGATAATTCATATTGCCGCATTGAAGAAAGACTGTCAAATCTCCATGGCCGAATAGTCATGGCACTGGTCTTTTGTTTAAGAGACCTGGGTTCGAATCCCGCTAGAGACACTGACATTAATGGTATATGTAAATACTTAATTTCTTGATTTTGTTTTCCTTTATTTCATGTTTCAGAAGATACTGGACATTTCTTTAGTTTACCAGACAAGTGTTCTGGACTTTTCTTACTGTCTCCAGAAGAGTATTCTGGAACTTTCTCTGCTTATATAAAAGCAGAAGATTTGTCAGTTACTGTATTCTAAGTTCTAAGTTCAGTTAATAAATTGGTTTAGCTCTACCTCTTGTGTGTGCCATTAAGTTCCATTCTAAAGTATCTACGTGACAATATAATTAGAATTAAAAGTTTTTACTATTTAAAAGTAAGGTTAGTATTTTTTTTTTAAATTCCTTTTCATATTTGGCTACACAGCCCAGGATTGGTCAGTGACTTCCTCTCAATTACCTCTTTACCGCCTTCTATTTTTGACACTGGTGCGCCAGTCTCTTTCCTGCATAACCAAGAAGTTTGTCTCCACTGATTCCATCCATCTCATTTTGGATCTATATATTTTTCTACTTGTTACAGGCTTATGTAAAATAATTTTTTTAATATGGAATCATCATCCATTCTAAATATATGAGCCGCCCAGTTCATTCGATTTATTTTTATGAACTTAATAATATCTGGCTCTCTATAGATTTTATAAAGCACAAAGTTATATCTTCTTCCCCAAACATTGTTGATTTCTATCCCACCAAGAATGGTTCGCATGCCGGCGTCCTCGCATAGGGGTAGCGCATCTTCCCCCTGCTCTGGGCGTCCCGGTCCGAGTTCCGTGTGGGCATGGTTGTTCTTCCTGTTCTATCTGTGAGATGTGTGAATGTGCCCTCCTGTAAAAAGAAGTTGTGCAAGCGAATGAGTGAAGCGTGAGTAGCAAAGTCGTACTCTTGGCCCAAGTTGGCTCTATGAGAAAAACAAGAGACGCTTCCCCTTAGGCTTAAATCGCTGTCTTTGAACAGCGGGCTTGTCCGTGGCAAGTACCACAAGAAACAACAACAGGGTTTGCATATATTTTCTTTAGAAAATGGCTATTTCATTTTCTCCAGATTTGGTCAGGGTCCAGGTCTTTGAGCTACAGGTACGTATTGGTCTAATTAAGGTTTTGTATAGTAAAAATTTTGTATTTCTTGATAGTAGTGAGGATTTAAAAAATCGTTTTAGTCTGTAAAGGGCTTTATTTGCATTCATTAGACGGCCTTGAATCTCTTTGACTATGTTATTGTCATGAGTAAATATAGAACCAAGATAAGTTAAGCTTTGAACAATTTGAAAGTTGTGAGAATCAATTTCTAGACGGGATTAATGGGAGGTTCCATTACTTAGTAGAGGCATATATTTGGTCTTTTCACTGTTTATGGTAAGTCCCATGCTATTAACAGCATGCTCTAAAGAAACAAAAGCATCTTTTAATGCGGAAACAGTTTTTGAAATAATTTCAATATTTTTTAAGAGTTATATGCTAATTATATTCTCTTGCGATATACATTTTTATGTACTGCTTGTTTATGAATCTGTACGATGTATTTCGAATTAGTGTGTGTGCTCAACAAAAATTTACTCTAATTCGGACATGAGCAATTTATAATGCGGAAAGGATACAATGATGTTGTTTCTTATGAAGGTTGGAAAAAATGTTTTGGGCCGCGGTGGCCTGGTGGTAAGGTCTCGGTTTCGGAACCGGATGGTTTCAGGTTCGAGACCCGATTCCACCGCAGAGCCGTCGTTTAAGGGAGTCTGTTGCACGTTAAATCCGTCCTGACCAAATGTCCACCCGCTAGTGTGGTGTGGAGAGGGGGTTCCAGCTCAGGTGTCGTCCTCGTCATCTGACCGCGGTTCAAAATTACGAGGCCCGTCCCCAAATAGCCCTAGTGTTGCTTCAAACGGGACGTTAATATAACTAAACTAAACTGGAAAAAATGTTTTGCAAATATATGAACGAAATATTTTATATACGAAATGAAAAGGGGTCTTGCGAAAAATTGACTACTTAAACATTAGATTCTTCATCTATTTATTCTTCAATGAATATTTAGGCTTAACAAACCAATGCATTTTATTAGGAAACAATTATATCTTGAACAGAACTCCCCTATCTTCCTTTTTAGTCATTCGTTCTTATGGTTAAGTACTTTTTTCTCTCGAAGTTTTGCAAATGAGCCCTTAAGCCGCTTAAAAAGTTAGTTTCAATCCCTCAGTTACATGTGTTGATTTTTCTTAATCCCTTCATATACAATGACAAGTCTGACTCGCGCATAGAATTGCTAAATTTTTAATTTTAAATCAAGCATTAAATGAAAGTATTAAGTAATTTAAAATGCACAAATCACTTGAAAATCCAACATTACCTCAAATACCTTTATATTATTCTAGGGATTAAAATAATAATTGTCCCAAATCGATGTGCCATTTAATTAAGAAGTTAAGTAAATTCGTATATCAAGGGGTTAATATGTTATATATAAATATTCTATGAATGACTATTTTAATCATCTTTTTATCAAGCCATTCTTATCCAAAGTCTATTAAAAATTTAGAAGAACCTGTAATTATATAGTCTTTGCCACGAAGACAAAAAATTGGTAAAAGAATTTAAAGATACGCTCCCCAATTACATAGTTATAATACTGAATGCAAAATCTGAAGAATTTAGATAGTAATCTATACTTATAATAAAGCTCAATGTGTGTGTGTGTGTGTGTGTGTGTGTGTGTGTGTGTGTGTGTGTGT
>JAPMOR010070632.1:380416-396943 GCA_026543865.1 Argiope aurantia
ATATATTGTTACGAAATTTCCGGGTTCGTTTGGATAGTGGAAGTTATACGGTTAGGAGAACGCTCAATCAGCAGGCGGCAGTAGAATAAAAACCACGACGTTTATTTACACGAAGACACGCAGGACAGCACAAAGACGACAACTATATACAGCACAGAGAAGACAATTATCTTCAGCCGCGAGACGTGCAAACAGCAGCACACAACAAACCTCTACTGCAGACAGTAGCGCACAGCTTAGTTCAGCACTAGCTTGACTCCGTCGCTGCTCTGCTAATCTCTGGAGGACCAGTTCTTCACCGTCGATTCCGCCTACTCTTCTCTGTCGATTCCGACTACTCCTCTCCGTCGATTCCGACTACGACTACTCTGGCAGCACATACTGCCTCCTTTTATAAGTCTCAGGAGGCGGGGCTAGAAGCCCCTCAATCAATCAAGAACGTTCGAGGTGTATCTCGATTCCTAATGGACGGATCGAGAAAATTCTCTATGTTTCGGGTATAATCTATTTTGGTGCCAAAGCCGCCAAATTCGTCACCAAGCTCTGTGACCTCCGATGCGACACCCGGACTCCGTCCAATTCAGATGACTGTAAAACAATCTTTCTGATGATGGAACCAACTATGCTGGGAAGCAGAATTGCAGGTTTGTAACATTGCTCCCCTCTTCAAAGACTGACGTCCCGGCAGTCCTACTTCAATCCAACAGCTGGCGTAGGCTTCCGAGTGATGTGATGACGATGTTTTAGGCGTCTTCCGGTCTTTCGAAGATGACATCGTTTACTAATTTGGCGGTGACTAAAGATCCATCCGAACCTTCTCAATGCTTTTGACACGGACCTCTTCGTCGATTCGGATTGTACACCCAGCCTTGATTTCTCTTCTTAAACTGCAATGTGTCCCATGGATCGAAACGCTGGATCGTAGTACAGGCCTCCGGAATGAATTCTTACCAGGCTGGTCGGTTGGTCACTTTAAACTTCTTCCATCGAACCAATCGTATATCAGTATGATCCAACGGTGCCTTCTGAAGTCCACTCGAAAGCCAGGTATTCGCCTTCATCGCGAAAGCTTCAGCGGGAATATCTCCGTCTATTCCCGGCTCATTCTCAACACTTGAGAATTGTCTGCAGCTCTCCACACTGGATATTCTGAAGAAGACATCTGCCTTTACGGGAATGGCTCTTCTGCAACAACACAACTTGATAGGGTACACAGCAGATTCATCGACTCCTATTTGCAGGACACTCCTCGAAAAATATACAGCAAATCCGAATTCTTGGAGGAAATTGAGACCGTGACTACAGGGATCAGCGATTCCAGCCATGTAATCTTCTTCCGTGTCACCATGCCAGTAGTTACCAAGAGGCTTGCAGAGATGTAGTCCCTTTAATCTTTGGGACGAATCCAATCCAAACATGGTCGCATTAACTCTTGCATCCATAGGCATCGAGCACGGGTCGCCACCAACAGACCCGTCCGAAGAAATTCCATCTTCTCCATCACCAAGAGCTTGCACTTTTGGCTCCACTTCAGGGGACTCATTCGGAGGAGACTGTTTCGGTTTCCCAATTATTTGACATTCTCCCTGTTCGTTCCTCTCCTTATTAAACTTCGGTTCATCCTCCGGATGGCTAAGCTCCTTTTCGGTGACACCGGTTTCCATTCGATCTTCAGTCTTTTCTTCCACTTGGCTCTCGCTGCTTTCTTCAATTTCTTCTGTGATAACTTGGATGTCTTCAGTTTTGTTAACTTTATCTTCTAAAATTTCTTTCCACGACGAAAGGCCTTTCTTTGATTCACTCTTCATTTCTTCCGTAAAGGCTTTCATTGATGTCTGCATCTCAGTCAACAGAGCCAGAAACTCACCGTTGCCGCTATCAGCCATCGTAACCTGAGATCTCGTTTTCACCATACACTGCTGACCACTATCCCACTTCTGACACCAAATGTTACGAAATTTCCGGGTTCGTTTGGATAGTGGAAGTTATATGGTGTGGAGAACGCTCAATCAGCAGGCGGCAGTAGAATAAAAACCACGATGTTTATTGACACGCAGGACAGCACAAAGACGGCAACTATATACAGCACAGAGAAGACAATTATCTTCGGCCGCGAGACGTGCAAACAGCAGCACACAACAAAACTCTACTGCAGACAGTAGCGCACAGCTTAGTTCAGCACTAGCTTGACCCCGTCGCTGCTCTGCTAATCCCTGGAGGACCAGTTCTTCACCATCGATTCCGACTACTCTTCTCTGTCGCTTCCGACTTCAAATGAGTGGGTGAGCTGGCTTCAGAGTTTCCAGAGTTAAAACTATCATTGTTGAAATCATATTTTATATTAATTCGATTGTAAAATGTTCCATATATTTTATCTGCTTGGCTTTTTTTTTTTTTTGCTTTTGTGAGGGTAAGTTTAAAAAGGTCATTGGAATTTTTTTTTAATTTTTATTTTGGTTTACAGACAAGTCTTGAATTTTTAATAGCTAGCCGATGTTGGCGACCAGTTTGTTCGCCAAGATTAATGGGATTTCTAGGATATAATTATTCATATGGGATGCATTTCTTAAAAATACATTTCATCTTGTTATTTGATACAACTGAAACACATGAATTCAATTAATGCATATTACGAAAGAGGAAATCCCACAACTGATTTAATAATTAGCAAAAGCACGTGCATGAGTGTTTTAATGGGGAGTTTGATTTCCATTACAGTATTTAAAATCGTTGTTTTGGATAGTATATAAAACAGAATTAAAGAATATTATCAAAATTAAATGATAAATTGTACGAAAATAAAACTTATATAATTAGAAAGGTTTTTTTTTAATTTTTAAGATAATACAAAATGCATTTTTATAAGATAATTGTTTTAAAAGATATTAATATAAATTTCTGTAGGCAAGTCATAAAGATTACGGATAGACTTAAGATTAATATACGGAGACCAAAATTAAAATTTTTGGAGCGATTTCTAGCCAAATAGAATCGTTCAAATATTCTATTATAGCTTTAAACGTCGTTTATGAGCATGTCTGTTACACATCAAAATTTTCAGACCTTTAGAAAGATTTTGGACGATTGACACAATTTTGACTTGCTTGAAGAGAAGTCGTACATTCTTCTTACCACGATAATTTATCTGGCAACGGTTATGCCTATTTTTGCGCTTCATTAAACTTTTTGCTTGAAGCCTATTTATAGATTTCCTTTATACCTTCTTTCCTCTGACTGAATGCCCTCTTTCGTGATATCGCGTACTACTTCCGGAACATTTCTAATAATATTTTGCAGCTGCATTAATTAGATAAATGATTGATTCAGTGCAGCTCTAAATATGTTCAATGAATTTGACTTGAATATAAACAGTGAGGGATATAGTGATAAAAGCCGTTATCCCATAGGATCAAAAACGTTACAGTTAATGGATATCAAAATACTTGAGGGCTTGAATAAAGATGCTTAGATGATGTTTGCTGGCGAGAGTTTGAGACAAAAGTAAAGCAAAAGAGATGTTCGGCTGTTCGATGTTGAGTTTTTTTCAGAGCGCTTCTCTGTAGACTGAACATTTTGAACATTTTAACAAGATGTGGGGAATGTCGTTGTCTTCGTTACATTTGATGCACAAGGGGTTGTCTGAGAGATTGAACCTGTGAAGAAGACTTGGGGTAATGATCCTTTTACAAATCGTCCTTGCAATAAGTTTATCTTGAACCCTACTTCTAGTCCAATTAGTGATTGTGCTGATGTCTAGGAAATTCAAGATCAAAGCAAAATATTTGCTCCTGTGATAATTATTTGGGTCGATTTCGGAAGAGTTCTTTCTCAATTGGAGATTGTATCCTCCGGGAAGATCCACTCTATGAATGGCGTATATTCCTTGACTGCCTTTCTAAGAGCATGTACTTTGTCGTTCCACGCGATACCATGTTCAATGAATAAAGCAGCTTGAAATTCGCATGACATTTTGTTTATATTTGACTGTTGCCATTCGATCATTAGTAAAAAGCTTGATTTCTGTGCCACGTACGTTAGAGTTTTATATATAGAGAGATTTTTTAAAAATAGAACCCAATCTCAGCCATACACGGATCAGATTATTTTCGAGAATATGAAGTAATCATTGAAAAAAAAAGCTCAGTAATTTCATTTGCTTTCCACATCATTCCAAGAGCTTTTGAGCAACAATCTCCCGTCGTCTTTTCATTAAAAGAATACCTAATAGGCGTCGATTAATGGCATTATTAAAAAAATTAAGAAAACCTAAGATAATATTGTCACGAATATGTAAAAATCTACGCCGTTAATTTAAACAAACAATTAGATTTATTAGAACGAACCAACTCTGAGAGCGAGACTGAGAACTTTTATACATACATAGAAGGCTCAGCTTTTATACATACATAAAATGCTCAGCTTATATAATTACATAGAATGTTCGAGAACAATCCAATCTGGATATTTAAGAAAGATCTAGAATCTTCCAGATAATAGATAAACAATAGATTACAATTTAAATTTTTAAAAAATCCAGTCTTTGGATAAAACACATTGACTGGGATTCGAAACATAAACCAACCAATCTTAAAAGAGATGCCCTGCCTACTGAGCCACGGCAATTGCGAGCTATTCTGTCTTAAGCGAAAATATTTATTCCTGTGAAATATAGAATGTGTATTGGATTGTGATTTCAGAGACATTTCGAATAACTTTGGCTTCACTTAATCGGTATTTTACTGTACAAATTTAAAAAGCTAGAACTACCAAAAAAATTCATGTCGTAGAAAGAACTGATTTAGCAGATATGATATCTAAAATACAATTACCTTTGTATTTCTTTTTGTTCTCCACCAAAAGACGCAACGGTACGTATAGAAGACAATGCTTCTTCAGCTACAGCTCCTGCAGTTCCATATGCTTCAGATTCTTCCCTTGAAGCAGAAGCTTGAACCTGGAAATAATATAGTGGAATGCTTTTTATTTAGAATTTATTTTAATAAAATGACTGTAGATAATATTACTAAAACATAATGAAGCATCGTCTTTGCAACTTATTATCATTACTTTCGAACTTACAACAACAATAGGAATAAATTTAACACATTGCGTACGGGTCATGAGATATCTCGTTTTTTTTATCTCGTTAGGTTCTCGTTGTGGCCGTGTCAAGAGAATTCTCGTTTTCAGGCTTTTTTCTGTTAAATCGATGCATAACCCACCAGAGGTAAATATTTAACACATTAAGAACCGCAAAGAAATCTGTACGACATACACCTGGGATTGTATGTTTTTGGACAAACTTTTACGTTCCTTAATCATCATAACTTTGTTATTTAAGAAACAACTACAGGTGGGATAAGTAACACGAGAAAACTTGTGAGCGGTCCATAACAGATGGGAGGCGAAACACGAGAAAATTCGCGAACGGTTTTAATGTCTTAAAACAAGATACTGCTGCAAATCGCTCCGCACACCATGGAAGTAGGGAATATGCTTTACCAAATATCACACTCTAAAGCATTATTCAAGTCTGTGAACTAAATAATAGTTAAAATGCAAAAAAAAATCTTATAGAATAAATAGTAATATTTAAGAATACTTTATGTAAACATAATACCAAATGCAAATTTAAAATGTGCATATATGCATCCTCTTGCTTATCAAGGATGTTTCTAGAGCGTTCAAAAATGTGCGGGCCCTTACATATATAAAAAATCAATATAAATGATATAAATTAAATTTTTATTAAATTAAAAAAGATAATCCAATTTTGTTTTTTGTTGTTGCTTATGGCGTCATAGCAAACCAGCTGATGAAGTCATCGAGTTTAAGTCGAGATTTGGTGTCTCTTGTTTCAGTCACGCCATCAAGGACCAAGAGTACGTCTTAGTTACTGATGCGTCACAGCCCTTTTCACAGGGTGGACTTCATTCATACATTTCATTCACTCATCCGCAGATCGTAATTTAGACTTGAATCAGAGAACGATCACCTCTGATCCAATACCCCCCTCCAACGGTACTGTCTCGACTAGGAGGATTTTGTGTCTACGACAGATTTATATTTGCACCATCCACTATATACAAGCATATCCATTTTTAAACTCCAAATTTCATGCTATGATTCCCCAAGCTGAAAAACAGACACAAATTGTTAAAGAACAAATCCTATAGCAATCATATATATGGGTGAATTTTCTTAAAGGCTCAATATGTGCAATGAATTATTTGAGATTGTTTTAAAGACACGTTTCATATTAAAAGGCATACGAACCTGTAAATAAACCTCGCATATTTGACATATTCCATGTAACATTCACAGCAACCCTTTTATCATTAAATAACAAACACATTCAATACATTACAATTTCTTAATGTCATTTCATTTTTGACATATTTAGAACTGTCATTGCAAAGACATTATTTGTATATTTTAAATTAAATTCAGTAAAGAGCATTTGTAAGTTAATGTCCAGCCATATAATGAATATAAAAAATTGCATTTTGTACTATTCAGAATAAAATATTAAATTCCAATAAATATATTATAAAATCAACCAAGTAATAGAACTTTACTTTTGATAGAAGGCCTTGGGCTACTGTCAAAATAGGTGTTAAGGAAAATGTGACCAAAGCCAATTTCCAACCGTAATACATTCCACATACAACACTAATTGCACTTGTAGATAATAAAAAGGTGCAAATTCCCACTTTTTCACCAATGCCGTCTTCTATTTTCTTTAGATCGCTGAAAAGATATAAATGCAGGTTAACAAAATAACAAAAAGAAATTAATAATTAAATTTTACGATACAGTTTAAAAGAATATGCTTGATTTACCTAACACTAACTTGTATACATGGATTTGTACAAGGTAAATGAATAGCAGATTATTTCACATGAGTTTTCTACATTTTAAAAGCTATTTGTGTATCTAGATTTAATATTAAATAGTAACCGGAGGGGTGGAGAATTTTCAATTCTAGACACACTATCTACAAAAAGTATTGGACACCCATGCGAGTGAAGATATCTGTTGTCCTGGTCTACGTCACGCCTTCTGTGTTTAGATATCAGATAGAAAAAGCATTGGCATTAGTCGCCTGCAAGATGCCACAAAATTCAGAGCTGTCTGATTTCATAAAAGAGTAATTATCAGATATCATAGAAATAGCCAATTCTTAAGGGACATATCTCATGAGTTAAACATTTCAAAATCGGCAGTGACTTTTGTGATTAAGAAGGGAAATATAAGTGGTGAGTGTCGAAAAGTGCTTCGACACGGAAAACCCATGAAACTAAGAGATAGAAACCGACGAATGGTATCCAAAGAAATTTGGAAAATCCGTACCAACCGATCTTAAACTAAAGATTACAAAATCCGATAGCACTGCTCGGTTAAGATGACACAAGGCACGTCGAAATTTGACCGCAGATGAGTGGAAACAGGTTCTCTGCAGTGATGAATCAAGGTTCAATCTCTACCAGTCGGATAGTAGAGTCTGGGTTTGGTGTAAGCATGGAGAACGTCTTTTGACAGAATGCATTGTGCCTACAGTAAAGTTTGGCGGAGGCCTGGGGATGTTTCTTGTTATGAACTAGGACCCTTGATCCCAATCCATGGTAAATTCATCTCTGATTCATACTCCACTTTTCTACAATGTGCTTGCTATACTGTGACAATTTTAAGGGCTGTATCATTGTTATTTGCAGAATGACGACGCCACTTGTAATGTTGCGAGGTCCTCCGTGGATTGGTATGATGACAATGTGGTGAACCGACAGGACTGGCTTGCCAAGAGCTCAGACTTGAATCTTATAGAAAACTTCTGGAATGAGTTGGATCGTCGAATTAAGGGGTGAGATAGCGTCCAAAATCGATGAAAGATATTACATTTTTTCATATATTACATTTCAATCCGAGAGGGAAAAAATAGCACTGTCCATTACCCACACACTAGTAGAAAGTATGCCCAAGAAGGTAAAGGCTGTAATTGTCTCAGATGTAGGCTCTTCCAACTGTTCAATATGAATAAATTGTGTTTATCTCTTTTATCAAAGATGTCCAATTACTTACTGTTAGATCATGTATATTTCTGCAGCGATTAAGAATTGACGACAATTTCGACAACCAGATTTTTCGAAAATATTTGTTTGAGTAACAAAATGATTTTTTTTTTCATTTATATATATAATTTAAATCTTGATTGATTTCTTAATTTTTGTCTTAACTTCAGCCATATAAACTTAGTTATAAATTGGTCTCATTTCCTGATTAGATTCCATTTTTTTAAAATTTATTTAACTAATTCTACACGCTGTATTTAAAATTGCTGAAGTCAGCGGGTTCTCACACTCCGAGTGAAGAAATAAAAATCCTTAATGTTTGCAACATTCTTTTAAAGATACCTAAATTTCCCTATCTTAAATAGACACGTGTTAGAGAAATCCCTATCAAAATCTCATTGTAAAAATCATTGAAATAAAAATTTGGCTCCCTTTTACTCTTCTGTTCTTCTGCTGAAATGTAGACTAACGTATCTCGTCGCTTCTTCCTTGTACAGAAACTATGCCTTATGTACAGAAATTAGTTGCAAAAATATGTTTTACTTATGTGTGTGTGTATGTGTAATGATATTTTAAAATCTAATTTAAACTTAATTAATTCCTTACTTTTTAGCTTATTTTAGCCCATATTTATTTCATTTTCAAATGTTCTCTTATTTCCTGATGCAATTCCAGCTTTTTTTATTTAATTAATGCAACAGAAGCTCTGTGGAATTGCTGAGATCGACAAGTTCCCACTCTCAGAGTAAAGGGATAAAAATTGTCAAGCCAAGCACATTCTTTTGAAAGATCCCAATATTTCCCTTACCTGGGTCGACACGTGTAGAGAAATTCCTTTCAAAATCTCACAGTATGTAATCACGGAGATAAATTTTTCATCAGCTTTTCCTCATTTCACTCTTGTGTCGTTCTTTGTGATGTGTTTCGTCGCTTCTGATAATCGAAGAGAATTAATTGAAAACGGTATTTAGTGTAGATTCTTAGTTCATTTAACCCTCCAGCTGCTTTTCCCACGATTTCTTACGCAGTTTAGATTATTTACTTATATGATTACAGATTTTTATTATATCATATTATTATTGCGTAACATATAGTTTCAGTTCACTTTGTTTGAAAAATATTTGAGCTTATTTGCAAGTGAGGTATCTAAATAAGGATTATAAAATTTTACGCATTCAGAGGGTTAATGATGAAAATAATTATGAGAAATATCCCCAATAAAAAGATTGAGAAAAAAAATATCATACGCAGTAATTATATGCTTAAATATTCCAAGCCACCTTATTTCGAAAATAATAAAATTGCATTCTTTCTTGTCTGTTTCTATCTTGAAAACGGAATATAATTCCTTGTATATTTTCCTTTCTTTCCCTCTTAAAATCCGCGCATGAAAAATAAACTATTATAAAATTAAGCAATAATAAAGCTTTTTAAAGGAAAAATTAATTTTTAAATGCTTTATAAAATGCAAATAAATTATATTATGAAATATGTATAACAAATAAGAACATATATTGAATTGTGATCACATAAATTAATCATTATAAATTTCAAAATCATACATAGTTGAAGAGAAAAATTCTTAAAAAGAAAATAAATTTTAAAAAGTTATAGACTAATTTGATAGGTTCTAAATCGTTCATTATCTCTTCACATAATATCCATATCATGAAGTTTGGAATTGGGAAAATTCTGATATTGGATGTTTGTCGTCAAATTCAGTACTAGTAATTTAATATTTGAAGATAATTATTATAATATAAAAAATTAATTCGTTAAATAATTAAACTTAACAAGATTTATCCTTATTAACCTTTGATTTTTACGAGAATTTTATTTTCTTGTTTGATTTTTTTTTCTACAACTACATGATTTATAAAATGGTGTGATTAAAATTCATACGTCAGAAAAAGGTTTTAAAAACTGAAAAGGTTAAAGGAACAGTTATTTAGATAATATTAGACAAGCTATCTAAATATATCTATACTTATAATAAAGCTCAATGTGCGTGTGTATGCGTGTGTGTGTGTGTGTGTGTGTGTTGGCGCTCTACAGGCCAGACCATTCAACCTACAGCTACCAAATTTAGCACGTGTATACCTTGGAGGCCGGGAATGTGCACCTGGGGGTTATTTTTTCGAATTTTTAACTAGAATTTTATTTATTTAAAAATTAAGCGACATTTTGACGTGTTTCTTCTATAACTACCGAAAATATTACAGCACAAAAAAGATTTTTACATGAAGTTAAAGATAAAAAAAATTATCTTTTAAATGATACTACTGTTTTAATCTTAAAATTAAATTTCTATTTTTAATGAATTTTTAAATAAATATTTTAACTATGTTTTTCAATATTTTTTTTTTCGTCAAAAATAAAAATTAGGATTAAGCACGTTTCGCATTCATGGGAAAAAATAGCTTTTATCAAAGGGTTGCCATTACATTGATTAAAGCTCTAACTGAAAATAAATTAAATCTTTTTGGAAATGAAATCTGCAAAAATATAATTTTCGGCACGTGTCTGTAGGAAATGAAACAAATATGAAATATTATTTTTTCTAAAAAAATAAAATCAAGAAAAATAATTTTATGATCTTTTACACTTTCTATACAGGGTGTTTATTCAGTCCCGGATCCATTTTGATATTTAATGACTCATAAAATAATGAAGATGTAAATAAACTTATGGCATTTATTGATGGAATAACTCATATATTTTCCTTTTCAGGTTTGAATATTTTTACTTTTGTAAATATCGTCTGCGCGTGATTTTAATTTCAGATAATTTCATTTTCCAGTCTAAATATCTGTACTTTTATAAATATCGTCTGCTTATTAATTGCATTTTTCTCTCTTTTGTTTTTGGCAACTATTGAAATGTTATGTTTACTTTTGATGTGTTAGTTCTATGTAGTACTTTGGTATGTGATGTTTTATTCGAGCGGTTATTAAGGAGAATGCATACACCACAAACGAAAGCACAGATTTTAATGGTGGTCATAGAATTAATTTCCAATCAACTAAATCACTGACTTTTAAGAGTTAATTTCTAATTATTTAAACTGACTGATTTATGAAGATTTGAATATCACTATTCAATAAAAAAAGGATAATTTTAGATTTTCCATCGATCGCTTCAAAGAAAATACGCCAATCAGCGCGCAGGTTTCTCAAGATTAATTGGTCTAAGATTATGAAAATGTTGAGTTTTTCTAAATTTTTAACATTTAAAACTTCATAAATAAGTCTTAGTTGATCGTGGAAAATAGAAACATTCATTCGTTTTTTTAAAATTTGGTGTGTCCAGAATATTTATCAGAATATGATACTTTACTGCATTAAATTTAGATTTCATAATTTTTGAGATATATTTATAAGCAGGAACAAAATATTATTATTGATTTCATTTCAATCCTTTTGAAAGAAAAACTAAAAACTGAATTTTATACTGAATCTCAGAAATTTTTGTTGAATTATTGTTTGAGATATTACATAAATTATGAAAAATATTTTGTAGTTAACATAAGACTTAAATACCGAGCGATTCTGTTTGCAATACTCATATTCAATAATAATAATAATTAATAAATAACAATAAAGATGATAAATAAAATAAAGCGCTTGGTTTTATTAAAAAATATCTTAATATTAATTGCAATTTCGTCATTTACATTTTAAATTAAAGTTGAAGTTTTACCGGAAATGGCAACAAATTAGCAAAATATATATACTAAAGTGAACGAAACGATCTAAACAGTATGTTTGGTATGATTATCAAAATTTGACGATTAAAAATGTTTTGTTTGAGAATCCTTTAAGAGACCAGTTACTTAAAATATTTAATTGAAAATTGTAGCGAGCGGTAATACTGGCGAACCGGCTGGTCGCCAAAGGCGGCTAGTATATATATAAAGCGCCAACTTACGTGGCACAGAAATCGTGCTTATTATTTATTCTAGAATGGCAACATTAAAATTTAAACAAACCATCATAGGAATTTCAGACTACATTATTCATTAAATATTTTTACAGTTGCATTAAATACAGCGTTTCACCAGCTAATTTAATGGAAATGCAAATATTATTAGAAATATTCTGGAGATGTTTCTCCATATCACCAAAAAGTACATTTAGTCAACGGAAAGAAGATATAAATAAAATTTTAAAAAAACGTATTTCAAACCAAAAAAAATTTAATCGAGCCCAAAAATAGTCTTTACCATCTCGGGATATGTAATCGTGGTAAGGTTTCAGATTAACGGTTTTTCGACAAACACATCAAAATCGTGCAAATCGTCCAAAAACTCGCCTAAAACCTGCTATTCTGAATCGATACCAGAAATGGCAACAAATAGGCTTTTACAGAAACTTGGCGGCAAATCGCCTCCAAATTGGCGACCGAATATTAATTTTAGTCTAGCCGTATTGTTTTGACTTCCCAATGGAAATTAATATTTATATATTTGGTATATTTTCTAAAACAGTTATCTTATAAAAAATGATCTTTGTATTATCTTAAATCTCAAAAAATTATATTTTTAAAGATATCAATTTTATTGCTCCACAATTTCCTCGTTAAAAGAAATAACATTTTTAGTTAAAGAGATTTTTAGTGTGCCCCTTGCTGCGCCAAAAATGCCAAGTCGCCAATAAAGATGGCGGACAAAATAAAAAAATAATTTCGCGGAACAGTAAAGGTTACCATTTCCCGCCATATAATTAGGAGTTTACTGATAAGTATTGATTTTTTTTTCAGACTGCCCAGTACCTTCTACAGATGCCTTCGACATCTGTAGAAGACACAGGGCAGAATTTTTTAACTTAAAAAACAACCTACGTCTTCGCTAGCAGCGGGAGTGGGAACCTAGTAGCTTCGCAAGCACATTGAACATAAGGACTGTGTGGATAATATATACAGTACATAATGAAAAGTTAAGAAAAAACAGAGAAAGATGCAATCGGAACATTCTGCTTACAAAATTTCAAACAAACATCCTTTTCCCAACTTCATCAACTCGTAAAAAAATATATTCCACTCATCCTTCATCCATTGTGCCGGTTCGATATCAAACCATTCTCAATACAAAATTTCAAACAAGCATCTTATCCTAACTTCATCAACTCGTAAATATATATATATATATATATATATATATATATATTATGAAGGGAACCAACCATTTGAACACCAAAAGAATTAAGAGAACTGCGAAGAATTCCATTGCAACTGTCTTTTAGAGTGAGAATGCAGACGATTTTTTAAAGCGCATACTGACAATTAAAAATTGCAAAAGAATAAATATTTTCTGTTCGTATTCACATTAAAAAAGAAAATAACTTTTAATTATAAGATTAACTTTCTTTATTTAACTTTTAATTATAATAAAGACCAAAATTAAAATCTTTAATCGATATTTTTTTAATATTTTTAATTTAACATTTTTTATAATATAGTTGTAGTTCAACTCAACCAACTCAACCAAAAAGTAGTAAACAAAAAAGCATTACTGTTGCTACAAGAGCGTTCCGATGGGTTGCCATATTGGCGACAAACTCGGACACACACTATTCCTCACTTTATCCATATTTTTAATTCAATTTGATATATTATCTGAAAAAATGTTTTTAAAAGCCATGAAGGAATTCAAACTAACGCTGTGCTATAAATGCTATGAAAGAATTCAATCGCCTGTTTTCACCAGCCATTACCTCAGTATTAAGATTTTCATTGCAGCATATATATATATATATATATATATATATATATATATATATATATATATATATATATATATATATACAGTGTCTCCCAAAAGTGATGGGACACTTTTGCTTTACAAAAGGAAACTGTAATAAAATAAATAAATAAACATGTACAAAAAATTTTTTCGGAGTGTTTCATATTTAAAGTTAGTAACATTTATTACATAACATACATTTTGTCAAAATATTAAAATATTAATTTAATAAAAATACAATTGTTTAGAACGGAGCAAAAAATGGCTCACATAAGTGATGGAACACTTACTTTTCCATCAAATATTTATCCAAAAATTTTACTTTTTAAAATGTTTTAATATTTTGTTGGATTTTAAAATATTAGGTATTTTGGGATTATCCCGTCGACATATCAGCGTTCGCAAAATGCGCCAATCCTTTCGCTACCTTTTGGCGATAATATCAGGTTTGGCGAAAATTGTCGGCGGAATAATCCCAAAGTACCAAATAATATAATACTGTGATAATTATTGAAGTAAAAGGTAATTTTCTTAGATTACATGATTGCATTTCATGGCAATACTCACCCAGTCATGGCACTAGCAAAATCTCCTGTTTGATTAGTATCAAAATAGGAAATATCCTGTTTGAGTATCGAGGTCATGAAGAAACAGCGTATTTTGTAAGCCTGATTTGCTGCACTCAAACCGAAGGCGCACAGAATGATATATTGGATTACAAGAACCATGAAACCCAATGCTGCACTATACAAGCACAGTTCGCCAATTCCATCTAAGAAATCATCGGAATAAGTCCTGCAAAACATTAGAAAAATTCAATTCAACCTGAAAATTTACTAAATAGATACAAAAATGATATAAATTTCAGATAAAGATTTTTTTTAGATTGAAATAACTCACGAGTTTTTGCTGGGATCAGTTGTATTAACAGTTGCATGTTGTACAAAGGTATTCAGAAAATTTCCAAACACAATTTGGATTGTTGGGAATACCGTTCCGGCAGCCAATGCCGTGATGAATCCCACAACCATAAGGGCTCTGTCCCATCCACTTGAATACTTAAACTAAAATAAAGCAATTCAATTTTAATATCTATTTGGTATGTAAATGCATTTTCTAAATAAATAATACCTAAATTATTATTAGAGAGGATTTAAATAAGTAACCACAAAATGTTTTTTTAATTGTCTCTAATTTTTTTTTTAATTATTGGAAACCATTATTTAAATTTATTTAAGATATAATATAAAATTAGCGAGGAACAGATACTTTCATGACAAAAAAAGATAAATTTTAAAGATATATTGATTTGAAATCTGCTATCTCAAATTTCAAATTATCATTGAGAACATCATTAATTTTAAGTCTTTGCTTGCCTTAATTAATTTAAATCATTAAGCAGTTTAAACCGGTTTGAAATAATTACGTTTGAATAATCAGATTACGCATGCTGCGATATGTAGAAAAACTTTTTTTTTTTCTATTTTAAAATCGTTCGAGCTCCAAAACTTTTTCTCAGGGCCAGAATTCTTTTCTCTATTTGAAAAAATTCGGTTTTAAAATGGTTTGAAATGATCACGTGACTATTGTATTGTATAATCGTCAACTTTTAGAAAAGCAATGTTTTTACTCCTCATCTCAAAATCGTTTGAACTCCAAAACATTTTTTGCCAGCTAGAAAAATTGAAATAAAAAAAACTAATTCTAATTAAACTATAAAAACTAATATATAACTTTCGATACTTCTTCTCACTTGTTCGCGTTCACTCCCCTCTTCTTCTCTGAGCTTCTTTGGGCGTTAGTTATTCCTTACGATCTAGCCCTTTATTGGCCACAAAGGGAGAATCGAGTATACGGAAGACATTCGTGCCAAGAAGTAACTTTTTCTTAGCGATAAGTCGCAACAAAATGTGATAACCTTCTTTATCATTTTCTAATAAACCTTAAAGCAAAAAAGCGATACCTCAAAAACGATAAATCGCCAATTTTATTGTCCGCGCATTTTGAGGCTTCAAACCGGAATTACATTATGTTCTCAATAATAAAAATGACAGATGATAATAGATAATCGAAACTATTTGCTATTTGAATCATTCTATAACTAAACAAAACAATTAAATTATGTTCCGTATGCTTAACTTAATAGTAATTAATAATAAATATACTTACCAAGGAAAAAAATGAAACAGGCGGTATTTCCAAAGAGCTTTTATCATCTGCATCCCCATCTCTAGAAAAAAATGGCAAATTAAACACTATCTAAAAAAATAAGGTCTTATCCTTATTATATATTTCATACCATTAATAATTTACCATTAAATTAAAGCATAATAGTAAACTCAAAACATTCGCGGTGAAATGAGATTCCTCTAATTTCGTCAGAATCAAATGGCAAGGGGGCTTTCAGTTCAGTAAAATCATTTTAATAGAAAGGCATTCCATGCTATTAACTTATTTCTTCAAATATATCTTGTAAGTTAGCATTTGCCTTCCGCTCTTTGTGTAGAAATGTTTTGATTAACAGACAAACATAAAATACATTAGATACTGAGTGGGACGGGTGTTGCCATTTCGTTCTGGGAAAGCCACAATATTATTAACTTTAATATTTCCAATGACAATAAAGGTATGTATAAGTGTGTGTGTGTTGTGTGTGTTATGTGTGTATGTATGTGTGTGTGTGTGTGTGTGTGTGTGTGTGTGTGTGTGTGTGTGTGT
>JAPMOR010070632.1:396953-420453 GCA_026543865.1 Argiope aurantia
TGTGTGTGTGTGTGTGTGTGTGTGTGTGTGTGTGTGTGTGTGTGTGTGTGTGTGCGTGTTATAAGGCACACTACGTGTGCGTGTTTTAAGACACACTGTTAGAGCTTAATGCTACAAAAAACTCAGAAAACGATTTTTTAAATAAAAAATACTTTGTTTAAAACTTTCTACTATTTTGTAAAGTAAGAATGGGAATTTAAAAACTATTTTTAAATTCAAATTAATAATCTATTTAGATTTTAGTATTTTCCTGTGATAACTTCTAAAAATATCATATCATAAAACTGACTTCCGCACCATTTGTGACATTTAGAAAATTGTTCTTCCAATTATATCAGTTTTGTTACCATGCAGTTAGTAGTGAAATTTAGTACATGTTTTATTAATTTTCAAAATTAATTGTAAGCATATTTTACAACAATATATTTCAAAATAACAATATATCATTTTTGCAAAAATAACTCAGATCGTTTTCATTGCTGCTACAACTATTTCAGCTTGGATTTTCCTTTAACTGATGATGATGACGATCTAAAGAAATGGGTTGTTTTTCTATGCGCGAGTTTCTGTTTAAAGTATGATTTTTATAAGCTTTATTAAATTTTTTGATCCATACAATAAAGAGTTGATTTCATAAGGGAATAATGATGATAAAGTTTTGAAGTGTACCCATTTTTAAATAGTTTCAACAATAAAACTTTTTATTAAATTAAGTTTCATCACTTTCTTTTCTAATTAAAATTCAAATTTTAGATAAGAACGAAAAAATTAGGGAGATACATAGCACAATGAGCAGAACATGGTAAGTCTTCTAAATTATGACATTTCTACAAGAATTTGAAGCTCATGAAAACTTTTCTGAGAAAGTTACTTTGGCCAAGAGAATTAAAATATATGAATAAAATTTTTAGAACAATTATTATTTTAATTAATTAACTAGAGTTAACTAGTTTAATTTACTAGAGTTCCGAAAAAATCAAACTGAAGTGCAAATTTCCACCTACCTCGTGCCAAATTTTATAGTTCTAGATCTAATGGTCTGCCCTGTAAAACACTAATATACGCATACATACATACAGTCTCTTTTATTTGTAGTAGCAATTTCTGAATTCTGAAACTATTATTTTTATTTTTCGATGAAACATAAAAGGAAAATATTTTTTCTTCAGTTTTTTTAGAAAACAGAAGTTAATTCATAACTTGTCAATAATTTGAAATAACTGGCAACTAAATTTCATGCATGCAAAATACCTTTAAAAAAATTACCGCAAGTATTGTTGAGAATGCATTGAACCCGAAACCTTGAGCTATCATCCATTTGAAAGAATTAATTTTTTGCAGAACTCAGCATTTTCTCACGGACATAAAAATGAAAAGGATAGTTCGTGATGGCAGATAGTTTTCTCAAGGACAAATAATGATGTGACATGGTATAGCATATAATAGAAGACTTAACTCTTTTTTTCTTAACACAATGAATGACATTTACGAATTCTTACATAATTTGCTTCATGATTAGAGAAGAAATATAATTGCATATAAAATTATTTTTAAAATTATAATATATTTCGGTCTTTTGATTCCACTTTGTAAACAGCATTTTTTATTTTTACTTTTGCTATGAAAAAGAACACTTGTTTTAAACGTTCAAGCCTTAATTTCGAAAAAATAATTCATCTTCCTAATAATTATTTACTAGATGCCTTTTTTGATCAGCTGTTAACTGAAAACATTAATTATATTTAATGTCGGTTAAATTGCTTAGACGTAATTTCATGTCCATGATTCCATCGACAGACATTAAAATCATTTTATATTAATAACCATACGTATGTTCTGATCATTATATGCTTTCTTAATGGAAATCAATTCCATGACATCATAGTACTATTAAAAACTGAACTCTCTGGTTCATCTCTTTTCTAACATTAGTGGTATTGCAAAATTATTTTTCATTCGCCTTGTAACTTACATAGATATAAAATAAAAATTCTTCTACCTTAGTTTTCAACAATGGAAGAAAATCTTGCGAATTAAATTTGTTGATAAAAAATGGCTTGAATCATTTTTTTTAATTAGACAAAAATTATTTTTAAAAATGCCAATAATTAGGAAAATTGTAATGAGTACCTTAAAAAGATTAGTATCTTTAAAAAAATAACTTTTTTATATTTTGAAATGACGTGAAACCCAGTTTTTCGCAATAACATTTTCGAAAGTTATCACAAAAAATGTCAAAATTTTCCTTAATTTTTAATTAATTAAAATTACAAAAAGATTGCTCTGTATAATTTCACCTCCCAAGGTATATATGTGCGAAATTCAGTAGCTGTAGCTCAAATGATATGGCCTATATAACACACATACAGATACACTCAGAGATACAAGATGCATAAATACAGATGGAGTCTATTCGTATGGCATCACAGTCACCTAACAAAGATCATTTTGGTATTGTTTTTAATTTCAAATTTAATTTAATTTGAAGTCCCATTATTTTTCCTTCATTGAGATAATATCATTAGTGGATTTAGGCATGTTGGGACCCTTGGAAATGTACATTATGAAGTCCCTCTCTAAATGATTGGAAAGTATAACTTCATACTTTATTGTATACTTTAACTTAATCAGCCTCTTAATAATTTATTTAGTAACTTTGTGAAAAATGTGCTCGTTTTTATTTGTTTACTTTTGAAATATTCAAATCATAGGAAAAAATTACTATAGCAATAAAATTCTTGAAAATTTAAACATAATTATTAGTGAATGATATCCTTACATAAAACTATAAACATTTTTATTATTCTAAAATATTATAAAGAAATAATAAATTTCAAGTAAATGCAAAATCAAATTATATTACAGGATCTGTTTAGTGGAATATAACATACGCAGTTAATAAATAATTACTATTGAAAAAAAATTAAAAAAGAATTATACTTTAATAAATGATTTTAATGAATAATTGTGTACGCACTCTTTAAATGTATTATTTTATAATTAAAAAATTGCATTCTTCATAAATTTATTTATTTGACATTTTGGTTAATAACGGATCTGTCTTCAGTCCAGTAGCCCTAAGGGGTTACCTAGGCTTCCTAGTCGGATATCCACATCTGATAAACAGGGGAATCAAAATTAAAGTGCCGGGTAGTACTTGACATGTATCAATTGAATTTGAATTGACAAGAGACTATGAAAAATGCTTCAGCAAAAATTTGAAACCTCGCAAAGTTGAATCAGAATCATCAATATCTTAAATCAATATTTAATCTAAAAAATATATTTTCTCTCTTTTCTTCATTCAATAAAAATCGATACCAAAAGAGTAAAACTTTTGAATAATTTAAAAATAATATTACGTATGCTGGTCACGATTTTACATTCTGAATTCTTTTCTGTAAAGTTTTTTATATTATTGTGTGAATGCATAATGTGTGAAGTTTTGGTTCATAAGTTAGGAGCACTGCAGAAATATCAGTAACATTACAAGATATGAAGGATCTAACTCAGCAAAATGTTATCGCATGCTTAATCATTTTATATAGATAGGTTTTTCCTGTTATTGTTCTCAGTGATAAATCACAATTCCAAATTTGGCACATATTGGCAAGATGAAATTGTGATAAATATTTATTTTTTATTTCTTTTAGGAACTTAAATATTTTACAATACCATCCGTGTGGAAACTAAAATCAAAGTTAGGAGCCTTCACTGATCACTGCTTCACTCAAAACCTCCAAAAAGGTATGCAACATCATGGAAATGACAATAACTTGGACCAAGTTCATGTAATTATACTGTCCAACTCATGCAGGAGAAATGAAAACCCGATTACTAATTCTGTAATATCTTTCCAGGAACTCGTTATAAGGGTCATTCTATTTACACATCAAAATTTGATTAATATTCTTATTATAATCTTTCATTTCAATTCATTCTTTTTCACCTCAATATACAAAATATTGTAATGGTCAAAAAATTTAAACTCGGGATTTTGTCGAGTCTCTACATTTCTGACTTCCACAGATTTCGGACTTCCACATTCAGACTATAGCACATTTTTGGAAATGTGTCAGTCTCTGTATATGAATACAACTCAAAACCATTTTGGGGTGGACAAATGAAACTTCATGTCTGATTTTAACACCACGATTCTTTTTTGTCAAATTTAGAATGAAATTTATTCAGAGAATGTCTGTTAGGCTGTCCGAATACAAGGTAACACAATAACTACCGAATAAAAAAAGTTAAATAAATACAATTAGATGCCAAATTTTTTTATTTAGCATCTAAAGTGTAACTCTTATCATATTTAGAACGCAAACCGTCAAAAATTTGATCACCAGTCGATTTGTACTTTCACACGTATATAAACGTAGTAACTCAGAAAACCAAATGACTTAAATTCCACTTTTTTTTTTTTTTTTTTTTTTGCTGTAATCACAGCTAAGTGTGATCAATAAGTTCAGTTTCAGAAAACCGGAAAATGTCGTCTAAAATTCATATTCCATTTTCTGGTGCTTGTATTAACCGTATCCCGGTGATCTATCATCAAAGATAATACTCTAGATACAAAGTTCTAGATTTACGCAAAAGCTTGATATTTCTTAAAAATTGTTAGCCAATACCATGTAATTACTGCTCCAGCACCGGTTTTCTTTACTATACTAAGAAGCACAACATTGGCACATGCGCACTCAAAAAATAAAAATGTAAGCACTAGTAAAATTCACAGTCTTAGCCAAGGTTTATAATCAGGGATAATAATACATTTATTACAGATTATATGAGAAAATCTTGGTGAGAACAATCCCATTATTTTTTTGTACCAATATGCTCTGTTTACCAATTTTTTAAAAAAAATTAAGTGTTTAAATTGGTTGATTATGCAGTATGCAGCTAATTATGCAGTATAGAAAATAAATGACTATTGATATAATAATATAAAAATATCTGATAATATATTAGATTGTAATAGATATAAAGCATGATTTCTATAAAATACCAAATTTTTTTCTTCTTAAATATTGCAAGAAAATTTTCTGTAGATAATTTAAAAAATGCAAATACAAATAAAATGTAAATATTTAGAAACTTAAAAATGTGTTATGACTTACTTCGAACCATCTGAAGCTTGAGGTAAAGACTCGTTTGAAACATCCAATGTTGCATTTTGCTCTTTATCCGTTTTCTTTAACGAGTCATCATTCTCAAGTATTCCATATGCGTTTGAACTCACAGAGCTCGATTTTGAGTTGTTGTTTAGCATATTGAATGCCGGTTTGTTTCAAGCGATCTGTTCTCGATTTAATTCTGCTCTGATGTAAAAAGAAAATGTGCTCACCGCTAAAAGAAAAGAATACAATTTTTTTGTTTAGCATCCAAGGTCGCTAAATGATTACCTTGCTGTCGCACGGAACACAGATAGAGTTAACAGTAAGTGTAATGCGATGACAATCGTACGCTTCACGCCTTCCTTTTGTTGTACCCGGCAGGTGAAGGGTTGCTTTTTATAAGTGAAAAAAAAGTTCAATATTGCACAATATTGTGAATGAAGATCCTTTATCAATTATATCGGATACTTGTTATGTAATCGCAGGTGAGTTATCAATGAAGTTAAACTGTTTTATTTCGGGAGAAAGCTTTTTCAAAATAAGTTTATCTTTACTTATCTTATCTGCGAAATACATTGTTTTCCCCTGAACTTTTTACGAGTAAATTTAATAAAAAATGTGTTTTAAGATTGTGAAATGTTTATGAAGTTTTGTTTTAAACGATTCTAAATTTCAATAATACAAATAAATAAATAAAATAAACAAGTCAATAATATTATACTTATTAATATCAGAATACAAAAACAGATTCTGTTTAGTTAAAAATAATAAAAATATATAAAAAATAAAATGCGCTTTTATTAATGCTCTAAAAGAAGAGGAAAACGATTTTCTAAATCAAAAATACTTCGTTTAACACGAACTTCTAAAAGCTTGATATGCTTACGACATACTTAGTATAAAATAATTTTATATATGTAATCATATTTATTATCTATATACCTGTACTAATAATAAAGGTGTGCATGCATGCATATGTATGTATGTGTGCATTGGTGGCGCTCTGCAGGTCAAACCATTTAACCAGTTTCAAAATATATACCTTGAAGAATGAAAATATATACCTTGGAGATATTTTTGAAAGTTTAATTAATTAAAAACTAAGCTTCCTTTTAGCGGGGGGAGAGGGTTGCCATTTCTTGTGAAACTTATAGCAGCTTTATTTCCTGATAGTATGTTTGCAACACCACACGCTTTTACAACTTTATTTCAATCTCCATAATTTTTATTTCTTATTGTCTTGTTTCGGAAACACAGTGTGGTTATAAAATTTCAAAATTCTGGTGACATTTAAAAAAGCGAGTAAAAAAATTGACTGTAAAGTTTTTTTTACAAACATAATAGAAATTAAATTGAAGACTGTGAAAGCTTAAAAATAGATAAATATACATCAATATCATAAAAAATATTTTTAAAATAATAATTAAAAATTTCACCAGAGCTTCCAAGTACAAGTGAAACACAGAACCCAAACAGGTGCATAGATAAAATTTGTCATACAGATTAAACTTCTAAAATTTAAACTCTAGTCTAATTTTGAGGCAAATCTATCAATGGGTTGATTGTTAATGATTTAAATAAAAGAATTCGGTATGTGATCCAGTTGCTACAACTGTCAATTTTGATTTCAATCGATCAGATTAAGGCGCCCAAAAGGCGCATCCGCACTATAGATTCAGTAAAAATGCTTAGACTCTAACCAAAGATCTAAATTTCCTAAATATCTTGCCAATATCATGCAAGACAATCGTGGACTTATCAAAATTTCGTAATTTTATGTTGAGGATGGGGATTTTTTAGAAAGCGAGCAAGGTTCGAGGAGACTACTCCCGCTGGTTTTCCTGATATTCGAAATATCTTAATTTTACAGACATCATTGTTTGTCATTTCAGGACGGAATAATCAGTTCGTCGACCTCTATTGCCCATCTCTCTACACATTATTATTTTGTGACTCAATACAGCTTATTCTGAAGTATTTTTAATATTCTAATTAATCCTTTTCAGTGGTGTATTTCCAACTAGATAGCCGGACTGAATGGAGGCTATAAGCAGATTGATTCTTTTCAAAGGTTACTAGACAAGTTGTTAATTATATCAAATAATAAGAAATATTCATTTAGCTTACACTTTGAATTATTAGAATCATTAATTAAAATATGTGTCATTATTTTTATAGGATAAAAATTAAATATATTTATAAGTAATGAAATCTTTAACTAACAATTATGTTTAATTTTTCAAGAATTCTATTACTCAAACTATTTTTCAAATGCATACTTATGACAAAGCCAATAATAAAACATATTTTCACAAAGATACTACAATTTTAAAATTTCAATTCAATTAATAATTAGCATGTTGCTTTAGCTAAAACTGTGGAAAACTAAACTGCCTTGTCGTTAAAAGAGAGAAAACTCCTAACGAGCATTTTCTAACCTAAATCCGCCACTGGTCTTGCAATATTGTCTTATTAAGTGTGGTGATATTTTTTGCTCATCTAACAGAAGACTGTGTAAGCATGTGCATGCACTTTCGTTTCTTCCTTTCAAATTCATTGAATTTAAATATTATTCGTGTTTCTTTATTAATTCACTGCATATTTACTGTTCCTAAATTCTAAATAAAAACTTAAGTAATAAATATTTTCATTGAGGTTAATTCCGTAAGAAAGAATGGTATATTTAGAATTATGAAAAAGGGTACGAATGCTATGATAAGATTTGAAACTGAAAATTCACTTAAGTGCAAATAACCCCCCCCCCCCCATTAACTTCTTAACTTATAGCTCCCATGTTAATGCGAATTTCAAATTAGAATGCCTTTCTAGTCCATGAACATCTTTAGATGATTAGACTAATTCCTTTCAAATTTAAAATCTTATAAGCATTTTGAAATTAAAAATGAGTTTCAAAGTTCTTTCTAATTGTCTTATGCATCAAGAAAAATTCTCTTTCAACCTTTTACTTTTTATCACAGGAAATAAAAGTATTGAAGAAAAGTTAAAATAAACGACCCGATTCCATTCATTCCACATTTAGGAGGAATTTTTTATTGCCTACTTACAATGGATGATGATATTGCATTTTATTCATTGTTCATCTTTACATATTTTAAGATTATATTTTGGGTCGGCAAGCAATTATTGGGTTATTTAGAGTTAATTCAATTTCCAATTTCAGATTACACTTTAAGCGAGATGGGGGATTTGGGCAGATGCATAGTATATTTCTAAAATAGTATAAATTACATGATCAGAATTTGAAAATACTAGACAATTTATAGTTACAAAACTATATAAAAAGGAATTTACTGAAATTTTTCACATGCAGTAATTCCGATGAACAACTGGTTTCCAAAGATGATTAGTAAGATAATAAATATAATGAAGTATTAATATTATTTACATAAAATTAAAAATTTATTAACACAGGAACAAAAATTAGCAAGAGAAATAGATTATAATAGAAAACGTTGAGCAAAAATAACAACAAAAAAAAGTTGAGAACCTACAAAGTAATTATATATTCTTTTTATACTATTTCATTTAATATGATTTGTTGAAGTTTTAGATTTTGAATTTTCATTTGAGCTCGAATGTTCAAAATTTCAGAGGCATACACATATTACTGTATTCTTGATGATTACATATTGTTTTGAGTTTCATTATCATTTAATCAATTAATTTAAATTAATAGGGGTATGTGTTTAATTCCATATGACATGATAATTTCATATGAGTATATATGCCACTTAGCAGCGACTTTAAGTAAAATTAATTTTAAAATTTCATATCACTTATAATAATGAATTGTAAAAATTAAAAAAAATAATTAAGTATTACTTTTTAACACTAAAAATGTCTTTAAATTATTTATATTAATTTTTATAATAATTTTATAATAAACATATTCTATGTTGTATGTTCTTTACATTTTTTTCCTCTTGTGCTTTTTTATAAAGAGAGCCACAACTTTGAAATACACTACAAATGCTCCGATATAGTGTTATTTGGAATATAAGTGATGAGAAAGAAAAACCATACAAGGCAGAATGGGGCAAGCAAGAAGAAAATCCTACTTCCCAATAAAATGTCTTTTGCAACTTGGAATGTGCGATTACTTTGTACAGTCACTGAAATCACAAAATAATAAAATGCCAACTTGAAGGTCGGGTCATGGAGTTCTTGAACTCAATGTTCTTAACCTCTGGATTAAATAGGTAATTAGAGCATAGCAATAAGATTACTTAGCAAGTGGTTGTGTTTAGAAAAATTAAAGTATTATTTGTAAATATATATCAGAAAAAGAAAATAAAAAATAAATTACATTGAATGCTTTTTGGCAAATTCAGTCCAGAGTCAAGTCAGTGTGGCAAAGCTATGATGATGACTTAGGTGTAAAGTACTGAAGGACTAGACACTTTGGTGAGATGGCCACAGAAACTAAATTTAGTTGGTGCCGAGTGGCAACGTGGAGAAAGAAGTGTGGAGCGGAATGATGTGGTGTGCGTGAAAAAGGAACACTGGAAGGAATAGTTTATTAAAATTTAAAATGTTTCATGTTTAAATGTTAGTCTTTGTAAAGTTATGTAATGTAGTGATCGTCCCTATGTGTCAAAAGAGAAACACACCAATTCGGTTTAAAAATAGGCCTGTTTCTTTGAAATAATCCACGCTGCCATTTTACATAGGCATGAAATAGATGATCAGGTCTCTTGACGTTTTATGGAAGGGTACAATCGTAACTATCAATTTCTTTTATTGCAATATATCTTTTGACAATTTTTTCAAAAAATCTTATTGAGGGTTTCTTTTGAAATTCCTGCAAAGTTGCAATGGTCAGTTTTTTTTTCTTGGTTTCTTTGTTCGTAACAAACTAAGGCAGGTTACTAATTTGCCTCATCGTCACATTTTGCAATCTTTCTAGTCAGTAATTAAGGGTCTTGGCAGTAGTCGCCCAAATAGATGATGCATAACAATGAAGTACTGTGTATTTTGAACTGGTTTGATATGTTTTAAATGAAATATAACAATTCGAAAAAAAAGATAAGACAGTGTTAATTTATGTAAATTAGACATATCAAATTAAAAGTTCATAGAATATATGTAATCTATAATGACTAAAATTTGGCGATTATAACAAATTATCAATAAAAAATACCACAGTTTAATTTAGAAATTTTTATCAGCATATCGTATACTAGAAATACGATTAACAAAAATATTAACTAGATCACATGTGAATGTAGAATCACTTACACACAATCATTAACAGATTCTCTTGTCCAATCAGAGAATTTTCAAACCAGGAAAAAGCGAGATTATCACCGACTTCTAGATGCCAGTGGCCATATAGGAAACATTATCTATCTATAAACTTTTTGATTTCGATTTGTTTGAGGTTTCCTGAGGCAGAAGTCATGGCGTGTTAAACAATAAGTAAAATTATATCATTTTAAAACAGTCATCAAAGGGAATATGAAGAGAATTTAAAATATAATTGGACTTATGGACTTTAAAAATGGAAAGAGTTGGACATGAGATATCTTATCAAGCAAGAAAGATAATGGAGCACAAGACTTTTGGAAAAAACTGTAAATGATGGGCATTGCAATTTAGGCATTCTGACAATATATGTTGTACAGACCTTTGAAAATGACATCGCAAACACAGTGGTGGTTATTCACCTAGCAACAAAGTGTGTCCAATGCATAAACAAGTTAAAATAGTATCTGCTTTTCTGTTAGCTAATGAGAGCCAAGGTTGCATATGGTGTTTAATAACATGATGAATTAACTTTTTATCCAATGTTTGAGTAGAAAGAAGATTTTTTTTTAATCAGTGGCAAAATTATGGATTCTTATACATTCATGAAGCACAGTACATTTTTTGACAGTTGATTTAGTTCTCAATGATAAAGCAATTCTTTTTGGTGTAATAATCTCAGTTAATTCCTTAAAAAATATATTATTTGATTCCAGAGTATTGTTGGGATTTAATCAATAGTTTAAAATATTATGCAAAATATATGTCAAAAATGTATAAATTTTGTAACAGTAGCAATTTTATCAATGGAGCAATACTTTCCAATAAAGGCACAAACAAACTCAATAGATCCAAAACCATTATCCATCATTTTGGTTGAATTTTTAAGTAATTATAGTCAAGGAAATTTTCAAAGCAGAAAAATTGATAGAACAGATATTTACTATGCCACTGCAATTACTGTTTCCTCCTTCCCCCTTTCTGTCCTTTCTTAGCATTTGAGTACAATATATTTGATACAGATAGTTGAACAAAAGTAGTTTTGGAATAAAGGAAAGCAAAACTAAATCAGCCAAATTTATTTGAAACAATGCTTAAACATTCATGAGTATAAAAAATAACATTTCCACACATAATAAAATACAACTCTGACAAAGAAACAAATATAAAACATAATAAATAAATATGTTAAAAAGAAATCACAGTTCGATTTCAAACACACTGCATTTAAAATTTCTTAAATGGAAATTTGACGTAATATTTTCTTTCCTATTGTAACTTACCATTTTTAAAACGATGAAGTAAGAGGTACAATAAAAGTATAATACAAAATGTTTATTTTCTAACAAATACAATTATTTTAAATAAAAGCATTTTGTTCAGTTTTAACTTTATTTGTAGAGCAACTAAAAGAGCAATAATACGAAAAACATCAGATTGAAAACAAACATGTTTCAAGTGTACTGCAAATAAGGAAAACATGAACATAAAAAGGTTTTCCTTTAAGTATTTGTTTAAAATTATATAAAGCATTGCAAATAATTGAGAAAAATGATTAAAAACAGAGGACAAAGAAATTTGAGCTTTAATAGAAACTGAAAACTGCATTAATTATTAAAAAAATCCCAACAGCAAATGTTATAAAAGCATTTTCATTACTTTCAGAGTTTCTCTATTAAAAATATAATTTAATTTACTCCACAAATCAATCATCAATAATAAATTTAAAAATTTAGAATCACTTAAAAATTAACAATATTTTTGAATAAATTACTAAAATAAATGAGAATTAAGCTTTAAGGATGCTTTCAAAGTAACTTTTGCTACAGCAAATGTTTATTAAATCAATACAAACGTTGTCCCTTAAAATTGGTTAGAGATAGCATGAATTTCCAAAAAATTGAACAATCTCAAATGAATGGAAAATTTTGATCTGAAAATACAATCTTGGTCAAAAATTAAATTGTATTGTTAGTAGAATATTGACTTACCAGAAATTATGTAAAAAAAATCAACCTATTTCATACTCACCTTTTGTTCATGATTACTGGCAATAAATAAAACATGAATAATTCAAGGAAAAAGAAGTAAAAAAATATTAAATTACAAATTATAATTGCATGTTTTACAAAAAATACATTGGGTTGTATAGGACAGAGAGATACAATTTAACAGATTTCGTAGATAATTTTAGTAAAATATTATAAAACATTCATATAAATGATATTTTCTATACAAACACAAATCAAAAAATATAATACAGATCAAACCAAAACAAGAAAATAAGCTGCAGTAAGACTGCTCAAAGCTCGGTTGGTTTTTAGAACATCTAGAACTGCAATATTAAAAATACGATTCCTTCACCTATCATATTATTAAAATATACATATTTGCAGCTTTAAAATTTGAAAGGTTATCACACAGCTGCATTATTCTTTTTTGAATATTGACTATTATAGAGTTTGTAATAATGTCCCTTAATTTTTAATAATTCTTGATGTGTGCCTTGTTCTACAATTCTTCCTTTATGAATAACTGCAATGGAGTCAGCATTCTGAATAGTTGTTAATCTATGAGCAATAACCAAACAAGTCCTACCATTTCTTGCATTATCAAGCGCTTCCTGAACAATCTGTAAGATAAGAAGAAATCGATCAATGTATTATTACAAGATAACCTCGATTACCCAAGCTAATTAAGACTGTAATTGCCACTGATAGTTCAAGTTCATAGAGACTAAATTTTAAATCATAATTTGACAAGATTTTCAAAAATTCTTGATTCAAAGTTATTAATACAAGTTAAAATATGGTGAATAACTTGTAAATTATTAGACTTCTTACATGTATATTTTTAAATGATAATCATTTTCAATGAGAGGATTTGCAAATATGTCTGATTTTCACTGCCTTCTTTACATTTTCCAAATGTTTATTTTCAAAGGAATCTTCCCTTTGCACAACACCGTAAACTTTTTACATATCAATATCATCCCATATGAAGATGCATGGAATTTGTTTATTTTTAAATAGAGCAGTTTTTCAGTTATATTTAACTGAAAATTGGGGGGAAAAAAACTTTCTTAGTGCATATTTCCACCTTCAAAATACATCTAGATAAAATTTGGGCATTATGATCTGGCCTGTAAAGTACCAACAAATAACTATTATTCTAGAGATAAGCACAGAAACACTGGTCTATTTTTTTGCAACCAGATTTCTGAGATAATAGAAGCCCTAACACAGGTTGTCTCACCATGATATGCAATAGTTAAAATTCCTTTAGGTAGAAGGACTATATGTAGATGGATTATGTGTCTACTGAAGAACTGATCCATACTTTTAAAATTAAATTTGATGAAATTCGGTTGAGTAATAATTATATGAAAAATGAGAACATTTGAACTAAAATTTTACATTAAGATTTCCAGTCAGATTGCAAAAAGTATTAGTATCTATAAAAAAGTTTATGGTGTAATTTAATAGTGACAGAATTATTAATGAATGCAATCATTTGCTGCCACTTTTGAAATACTAATTTAAAATATTGAAATAATACTCCTAGTATTTTAAATATATTTTAGCTTCAAATAAAAATTAAAAAGGATACTATTTGAAATAAGAGCAAAAATCCCCATAATCTAAACCAATATTAGAGAGTATTTTTAAGATAATCGTGTGTAATCAGAAAATGTTTACAAATCTATATTTTTATATAAAAACATATCTGGTAAAAAAAAACTCTATTAAAATGCTTTTTTTATTTAACGTTCTACATTTTTAATTTGGTTGCTAGCAAACTGAGTAGTTGAAAGATTGCTTCAGCATATAATTTGAGACATGATTAAAGATTGTATGTAAAATATCACAAACATGGCATTTGGTTTAATATCAAAGGAAAAATTATTATCCACATTTAAAATGTGAATCAAAAACATAAAAATGACAGGCTTTAAAAAAAAATTCTAAATTTTCTTTTTTACACATAAACCTTAAAATTCCCCCCTTTGTCGTTTCCTCTTTTATCTAAACCGCTTCTTTTTATATTTTACTTCCTTTTGCTATGTGGAGATTACATAACTCTTCAGACAAATCAGTTCAAAAACGAAGGAAGTTCAAAATTAAGGAAGCCAAGAGTATTCAGATTAAACACTTAAAAATACTTGAACAGAAACTGTTTCTGCATCAAAATTTTACATTTTAAAATGGCTTAAAAAAAATAATTTTTATGTGATAATTTTTCAAAATTATTAAACAAAAACAAAAAAAAAAACTTTGCAAATTCTGAAATTTTATTTAATTAAAAAATAATTTGAAATAGAATACAAATAAAAAGTAAAATAAAATCTGAATCATCTCCGAGATATACTTTCTCCTCCTCCTCCAAAGGATATCTGTGAAAAATATGGAACTTTAAATTCAATTGCATGTTTTATAAATCACCAACACACAAACTATAATTTTTAATAAAGACTATCAAAGATTACAATGTGATGAATATTTACAAATGGGCATAAGTATTCCAAAAATAAGAGTTTGAAAGTTTGAAACACAAATGCTCACAAACAAATTCACAGTTCTCTATAAAAGTGTCAGTAAAAGGGAAGGAGTAGGGACACTACCTGCATTCTAAATAACAGTTAAGAAGGCAGTTTCACATATATAATTCAAGGTATTTAAAATATACTTACACGTTCACTTTCAGCATCTAAGGCTGATGTAGCTTCATCAAGTAAAAGAATCTTTGGATCTCGCAATAAAGCTCGAGCAATTGCCACACGCTGTTTCTGCCCACCACTTAGCTGAGTACCTTTCATACCCACAGGTGTTTCATATCCCTAATAAAATTCAAAACATTAAGGCATGGCATAATTATACTAAAACTCATAAATATCATTTGTTTTGTTTTATGATAACTTAAATATAAATTACCAATTATTTTAATTCAGAGAATAAAAATGTAACTGAATTTTTTATAATAAAAGAATTTTGAAATAACAGAATGATTAGACATGTTTAAGATAATTTGTTTCGAGTTTCATTTTCAGTATTATTTCACATAAAATAAAATCAAGATTTTAAACATCTTAACTGCAGTAGTGATAACAACAAAAGCTTTAAACTATGTATGAACTGTGTCAATATTTAAATATTTCATTTTTAATATTTAAAACAAAATGTCAGAATTTGAAAGATAAAGGGACAATAAAAAAATAAATTTGCTCACCTGAGGCAAAGATGTGATGAAATTGTGAATATTTGCCTTTTTAGCAGCATCTATTATTTCGTTCATGTCAACAGCTTCAAAATTCTTTCCATATGCAATATTCTCAGCAATGCTGTAACTAAATAGCACTGGCTCTTGTGAAACTAGCCCGATATGAGATCTCAGATTTTTAACATTAATATCCTTCACATTTACATCATCAACAAGCTATGGAAAATATAAATAATAAAGATGGATTTTTGATATATCTCATCAAAAACAATACATTTTGATTTTAAGTATAATAAAATAAATGTTAATGAAGCTTTTGAGAAAACTATATTTAATAAGGTACTAAGTAGATGGTAGCTATAAAACATGAAACAAACCTATAGTTTAATAATTTTGCAATCTTGACATTTATTCATACTAAAGTAAAATCTCTGCTAAGAACTTAATACAATCCATGAATAAAAAGAGTCATATCCTAACTATGCACCTGTCACAAGATTGAAGAAATCTGTAATGAAAATTCTCAATTGAAAAATCTAACCAAGTCTAAAAGCAAAATCAAAATGTTAAAAACCAACTCTTGAGAATATCAATAGAAAGAGAAACATAGTATCCGAAATTTCATTGTAACTAGCACAATTGGAGCAAATCTCAAAAAAAAAAAAGTTGCTAAAAAATAATAAATAAATGAATTAAATCAATTAATCATATAATCTTTGTTTATTTGCAGAGATTTTAAATGATTAATAAGTAACAACAAAAGGCTATTCCACCCCACATTGCAGACATTTGGAAAAAACCTGAAAGACCAGGAAACTGCAACATTATATAGAAGAACATTAGTTCAGTTCAATTCTGGATGGTTACTTATGGGTGGCAGATCTGAATGGTTCTAAAGTAACATAATCTAAATTATATATATATATATATATATATATATATATAAACCTAAGCTACTAATTAAAAAAACAGTTTTATATGCTTTTTATTCTGATAAACAAGATATAACAATATTTAAAACATTGCAAACAATTACTACACTCACCACATCACCTTTATCCACTTCATAAAAACGCTCAATTAACTGAACACAAGTACTTTTCCCACAGCCACTACTCCCAACAAGAGCGATTGTCTTTCCAGGTTCAATATTTAGATTAAGGCCTCTTAAAACCTTTACTTTTGGACGGCTTGGATAGTTGAAATAAACACTTTGGAAATCAATGTTTCCGTCAACATTTTCCTATGAATATATTAAAAGAAAATCCTTTTTAGGCAAAAAAATGTAATTAATTTGTATAATAATGAAATTGAATAATTTTTATCAAAAATAAATAATATAAAATATCATAATTTAAGATATAAATTATCAAATGATATGTAAATTTCAAGATTCATCAATTTGTAAACCTATCTTAAAAGTAACTTTCTTAAACCAATATATGAAGTATTTAAAAATAAAATAGTTTACATAAAAAAATTAGGTTTTTTTTTAAAACAATATTAATGGAAAGCTTACCAATACAGAGCCAATTGGAGAAAACACATCTATTGTTGGCTTTATATCAAGTAATTTGAAAATCCGAACAGCGGCAATTTTGGCTTTGTGATAATCAGGAGCAAATGCAACAGCTTGCCCAAGAATAGCAGTACTAACTACAATTCCTTCAAGAACTCTAAAAAACATAAAAATTGTATTTCATAATTCTTTGCTAAAAAGGGTGTCACTTATAATTTATAATATTTTAATACATAAATTTGGTTTAATTATACAAAAAGTATGAAATTATTCTAAATAATCAAACCTCATAACCCCAAATATTCTTTTAAAATGCATATCACATAAAATATGCTACATTCAGGCTTAATTTGAATGGCAGTTTACAACTCATATCTTTGAGTTTATTATATATTTATAGTATTTTTGTTTTACAAATAATAAGATTAAAAAAAATTATTGAAAAAAAATAAGAATTTATATTCATTTCTGATTTATAAAAATAAGGTTTTCTGTTTTTAAACAATATTGTTGTTGCGTAACAATTAGAGTCAAGCAAGAGGTTTTAGCTGTTCTATTTAATGAAAGGATTAGAAATAGATTATTTAGACAAAAAGGTAGCAGACCCATTCCTGCTAATTCTCTTCTATCAATAATATAGAAATGAAGAATAACAGCTGCTAAGAGCTGACATATAAATTTGGAATAGCTCACATTAAGAAAAAAAACAGATAATAAGTTAAAAATAACTTCAAGTACAGTTTATGTAGAAACAACAGCTACAATCAAGGCAAAGGTTAGTATGGAATTAAATTTTATCAAAATAATTAGGTGTTAAAAGTGTGGCTATTTACTAGAAAGAACCAATTTACAAGTAAAATTTTAAAAATACAAATCTTGCAAAATTACACCATAAAAATTTCCTAATAAGTAGAAAAACTAAATTTCTAACAATTAGATCCTTGATTCCACTTTTTTCTTTTCTTTCAGAATTGGATTTATGCTATTTTTACTTTACGAAAACTCCTTTAATATTTTTTTATTTAAAAATGATTTATCATTAAAATAAACTCATATTGTAGGCAAACAAAATCTACAAATAAATAAGTTTTAATGAAAACTAAACAGTTTCTTTATCTTTTTTAGTTGCCAACATTTTAATATTTGATTTTTGAGATTGGTAACTAAATTAAAGCATCAAATTTAGTTAAAAATACAATTAAAGTACAGCAAAATAATCAAATAGTTTTCTAAATAGTAAATATTTCACAGTTTTAGATAAATATTTATTGTGAACTTACTTATAGAGATCAGAATAATGAAGTTCACCAGCAGCAACAAGTACACTACCATAGTAAAATGCAGCTGAGTAAGCAAAAACTTGAATACTTTGAGCAAATGCAAAGGCGATTGCTTTGACATGCGATTTTCTTCTGGCATTACTTAAAGAATGTAACGAAGAAAAAAGTCAGTTGTAAGTATTTGCATAATATTAAAATCTAATAATACTGAATTTAGTAAAGAATAAAGAATTTTCATAGAAACAGAATAGCAAGAAGTTGATTTACTATTTAATAACAAATATCAGTATATGGATATTATCTAGATGCAAGAACTGTGCCGAAACCAATTTCTTTTAGCAAATTGGAATTTTAGAAAAATTTATAATAATCTTAATCATAGATCACAAAATTTAATTTTTTTTATAGTTCAAATGGTGTACCAAAGCTGGTTTATACTTTTAAAAAATTTTAAAGAAGATAACCTGCTTGCATAAAGCTTTTTACTTTGAAATGCTTCAGTTAACAGCATAGTAAAATTCCCTCAAATATGACCAGATTAGGTTTTAACATTATATCCACATGTCAATCAATTCACAGAAACAAGTGATTCACTAAAATTATTTTGCTTAAGATGAATACATTATAATAGAAAAGAAACATTCTGAAGCAAAACAAACATTCTAATTTTATTAATATTTACAGCCATTTATATTTCATTTATATCACATTCATAGTAAATAATAAGCATGATTTGAAATACAAGAAAATTAACGAAATATTTCATAAATTTGTTTTATAAGAATGCTATTTAGCATTGAAATGTAATCAATACTAATTGTGACAAAATACCTGTAAGACTGAACTAAAGCATTTCTGAATTGTATAAAAAAATTTTCTTCCTGATGTAAAGATGCAACAGTTCTTATACTTTCAATAGCTTCTATTGCAATCTAAAGAAAAAAAAGAAATTTTTATTGCAATTCATTTTTTTTTTCATTTATGCATAAAAATGCTTATTAAATTTATGTTTCAAATTAGGACTTTTTCAAATGATGCTTTTATTATGCAAATTTGGATAACTTTACTTGTTGTATGGATAGCTTTGTCACGATCCAATAATTAAAGAAATCTCAGAATGTAAATTTAAGCCCCATTTCCCTTTTCACTAACCATTTCAAATATAAATGAATAAAATTATAACTCTTTCAAGTATTTCTAATAGTATAAATGGAAATTAATGAAAGGCAAATTTATAATTATAAAAAAACAACAAAATGAAAAATATATATTCATTAAAACTGAACATTTCTCAAAAAAATTCAAGGTATCAAGTTTATAAACTAACAGGTATTAACACTGTTTTTGTCATAAGAACAGATTTCATAATATGAATCAATCATCTGTCATTTAATACATTTAAACATAAATTAAGAATCTAAAGCAAATTATTAATTATTAAAAACCTCCAACTGTTAAACTGAGCAAAAGAAATAAGAACCAGAATAAATATAATAAATAATTGTGCAATACTATGTATTAAAAGCTTTAATACAAGCAGATTGATTTAAATTATAAATGCTGTCTAATCGATATCTGTCCAATCGAAAATGAATAATAGTTTACCTTAAAAGATAATGTTCTTCTAATGACACCTTAACTGTAAAGTTAATAAATCATGATATTATATCAAAGTGATATTTATGCTTGATAAATTCTCACTAAGTTGAAAATAAAGTAAGTCATATCATTGATTCTCCACCCCGCCCAAATGCACACAGTTAATAAATACTGAATGACCAAACCACCACTACAGCAACGCTGACAGGAACTATGGTTGTGAGCTAAGGGCCATCACTGGCCATGGTACAACCCTTCCCTAAGAAAGCACATCCCGTCATCAATGGGAGAAGCCAGACCCCCACCTTTTCGAGTAACCTCCAGGGTGGAGAGATCCAACCACCATACTGGAAGACTCTCATCCTCATTTCGAGGTGCCCTTCTGGGTGGATTAAAGATAAAGTAAAAGGTTCTTTTCATTCATATCTGAAAAACAATGTTTTTCCATGAAAATGAAAGTTGAAAGGCAAAATATTTCAACCAGTTATGATTGAAAAAAGATTATCTTTCCTACGATTGATATTTAGTGATTTCATTCCTGAGACATTATCAATAAATATAACTATTTATACAATATTTTTAAACATTTATATTTCCCACTAAGTATCATTATACAAATTTATACTCAAAAGAATCCACCAACTTTATCAGAATTTCCTAGTAAATTAGAATTGGCAAAAGCTTTTCCAGGGGCTACATTATGATCGATACTTATTATTTAGTATTAGTAATTAACCCGATATAGATTTTATTTTCATGATTTATCTCAACAAATCAATAAAAATTATATTTCTGATTAGTTTTTCTTTATATAAAAAATGAACTTTCCTCTGAAAATAGATAAAAAATTAATATCAGGAATTGTCACCATTATTTCTACAGCACATTGTATATAGTTCCAAAGATTGTTACAAAATAAATAAAATATGTTGAGAAGGCTTACAATATGCCCTATTTTAATATAGGTGTGAATACAACACTGATTAATAATGAAATTCAAAAGCATTTTTGAAATAACTTACTTTTGCAGCAGCTTCAGTGCTAGTTTTATCATTTAACATCTGTCCAGCAGTAAGTCGTCCTTCCAGATAAACAGAAAGCAAAATTAAAGGAACAAAAGCAAAAACAAGAGATCCTATTTTATAATTATAGTACAGCGCTAGAAATAAACATGCCACAAAAGTAGATAGAGTTTGAAGTAGAGTTGATATTCGAGATCCAGTGGCCTATAAATAAAAAATCATTGATATAATTAGAGTTTAATATGTGAATTAAATATAAGTGAAGATATTTATAGTTATATAATATTATATTTAAGATTCCTTTATAAAAAGGCTTCAGTTGAATTACATGCCAATGAGTTTTTATTTGTAAATGTTTTCTAATAAAATGTTCTCTACTTTTAAACAAAACAAAAAATTAGCAGATATGATGTAAACAAAAATTTCTGCTTTTGTAAAAATCAAAAATGTAAATTATTTCATACAATTCATAAAATTCTGTAACCAATATTTATCAGAAATCCAGAAAATGTTTCCTAAAAAACAAATTTTTAAAATTCAAAATTATTAATTTGAAATTATTATATATGATAAATCTGAGATTCATTAATATTTAACATTTCATAAATATAAAAGTTTAATTCAATCAAACATTTTAAACCATAAGAAGAAATCAAGATTTTAATATTTTATATAATTTACATACCCCTTGCATATCTGCTGCATCTGAGGTCAACTTAGCACATAAAGATCCAACACTATTCTTTGGGTGATCAAACCATGCTATATCCTTCAAAAATGGGAAGAAAAGTCTTTTTCACTTTAATTGAACATATATGTCTAATAAATAAATAAAAATGTACAAGACATTACTGTTACGAGTGCCTTTGGCTAAAAACTAGTTTTAACTTTAATCATACTAGAGCTATAACTTGCTTTTAGAACTCTATAGTTGGAATTAATTGCGCGCGAAACCAATGTATGTTTTTGTAATGGTAACTATGCAAAGCAGGCAACTAAATATATATATATAGCATGTAAATAGAATTGTAGATTAGAGAGAGAGAGAGAGAATAAAATGGAGTCAGATTAAAAACGAGTGGATTATTTCACATTACGAACCCACATGTTTGAATCTTATTAGAGGAGAAACGACTGAATGAAATGAAATTCAGGTAGAGTCTCAACATTGTGGTGACCCGGACGTGATCGCTAAAAATACGGTACGTCTGTTTTTATTTGCAATAAGAATTTAGTGGAATAAAAATGGAGATGTTCGTCAAGAAGAGAATACCTATTAGATCTAACTTTAGGACAACGTATAATGTTCTGATTGAAAGATTAAAGGTCGATGAAACTCAGGAGAAAGAAATTAAATCACTTTTCGGCAATTTGGAACGAATTTATTCGGATTTGGCGAAATTAGATAATGAAATATGTAGTTTTCTTCTGGAAAATCCGGATACCGAAAAGTATGAGGATGAATATATGAAAATAGAGGAATACAGTTCAAAAATGATTGATGCAAAAGTAAATGTGGGCATATATTTGACTAAACTTTCTGACGCTGAAAGGGAAAGCATTTGTTCTGTTTCTCCTAGAATTAAACGAAAACTTAAGTTAAAATAGAACTCGTTAAATTGAACGGTGAAATTAAGAATTGGCTGGCTTTCTGGAGTCAATTTAAACGTATTCATGATGATGATAAATTAGAAAATGAAGACAAATTTCAATATTTGATCCAATGTGTAAGTGAAGGAACTAGAGCACGGGAAATTATTGACAGTTATCCTCCAACAAATGGGAATTACTGCAAGGCAATAGAAAGTTTAAAGTCGCGTTTCGGAAAAGATGAGTTGCTTATTGAGTACTAAGTTCGTGAGCTACAAAAATTAGTTATAATAAATGTTTCAGAAGCTAAAAGGAAATTAAGCACGTCGCAAATTTATGATAAATTAGAAACTTACTTAAGAGCTCTAGAATAAATTGGATTAACATCGGACAAGTATTCAGCAATGCTTTTCCCCCTCGTGGAATCCTCCATACCTGAAGATATTTTCAGAGTATGGTTACGTAATCCTATTGTAGTAGCAAATCAAGAATCGGAAAGCAATGCTTACACTTATTACTCTTTCTGAAAACGGAAAGAGAAGGTGAAGAAAGAATTCGCTTAGCAAAAACAGGATTTGCACCGAAGGTGTATAATGAGAGGAAAGAAAGAGTGTTACATTCTGATTCTGTGGTTACGGCTACAGATTTGTTTTCAGGTGCTATAGAAAAAAGAAAACATACTACCATCTGCGTTTTTTGTGAAAAAAACTCATGGAAGCAAAGAATGTTATTATGCCAGAAAATTTGTTTTTGAAAAAAACCCAAAGGATTTTGAAAAATAAAAAATGCTGCTTCACTTGTTTAAAGCCTGGCCATACATCACGAATTTGCAAGTCAAATGTACAGTGCCTGCTTTGTAATAAGAAGCAATGGATTTGGATGTGTCCAGAA
>JAPMOR010070632.1:420463-450094 GCA_026543865.1 Argiope aurantia
ACCAAAGCACGTCCAGTATTTGACGCTTCTTGTCGAGTTAAGAAAGTTCCGTCCTTCAGTGACTGTCTGGAAAAGGGACCAAATTTAAAAGAACAAATCCCACTCATTTTAAGAAAATTCAGACAAAATAACATTGGGGTAATTTCTGATATTAAAAAAGCCTTTCTTCAAATTTCAATTGCAAAAGAGGATCAAGATGTTTTACGATTTCTTTGGTGGGAAGATTACGAAACAAGAAAATTTGAGATGCTTCGTCACTGCCGACTTGTTTTTGGCCTCACTTGTAGTCCTTTCCTCTTGGCAGCAGTTTTGATTAATCATCTAGAGGAAACTAAAGAGTGCTTTCCTGAAACCTCCGAAATATTGAAGAATTCCTTTTATGTAGATAACTGTGTGACATCCGTGCGCAATGCAGATGATCTTACTCGATTCATCCAAGAAGCAAAGCTGTTGCTTTCCAAAGCTTGTTTTGATCTTTGAGGTTGGGAATATACAAAGGAGCTTAGTCGGGACGAGCCAATCGCTCCAATCTCAGTACTTGGACTGTTATGGAATACAAATGAAGATTTCCTTTTCTGTGATTTACAAAATGCAGAATTTAATTTTGATGTTTGCAGTAAAAGAAATATTCTGTCAACGAATCAAAAGATATCTGATCCACTTGGATTTTTATGTCCTATGACAATATGTTTAAAGCTCTTAGTGCAAAATATTTGCAAAAGAAACTTAGGGTGGGATGAAATTCTACCAGATAACATTCAGAAAAAATTCAAAACTTTGATTGTTGATTTGAAATTGCTGTCTGAAGTTAAGATCCCTAGATGTGTAAAGATCAATGGCTGCACAGAAGGACTAAGTCTTCATACCTTTTGTGATGACAGCAAAGTTGCATTCAGTACTTTCGTATTTTCGAGAAATACCTTGGGAGAAGAAGTCAAAATATACTTTATAGAGGCAAAAAGTAGAGTAGTATCTTTAAAGGTTATTACAATACCTCGTCTAGAATTATTAGCATGCTACATTGGAGCCAGGTTAACTTCAGACATTAAAAATTCTATGTCTTTGAGAGACGTACCTACGTTTTATTGGACAGATTCTTCTGTTGCCCTTAATTGGATTCAAAAAGAAGATCATTAGGGTACGTTCGTAAATAACAGAGTAGAAGAAATAAGAAGACTTTCTTCAAAGGATGCTTGGAAGCCTCTCCCAGGGATTTGCAATCCTGCTGATCTCCCTTCCCGTGGTTGTTCAATCCAAGGATTTTTGAAATCGAGATGGTGGGAGGGTCCCCAGTGGTTAAAACTCCCATAAGAAAAATGGCCAGCGATAGACTCTGAATACAATTTAGAAGAGGTTTTCCAAGAAAGAAAAAAGAGGGTCGTAACGTTGGTCAACTTACAGTTCTGAATAAATCCTGGTATTTATACAAGTTCTCAAGATATTCAAAAAATGTGCGAATGGTAGCATAGATTTTACGATTTGTACAAAATTGCCGAAATCCAATTAACAAGATGAAATATCTTTTAACTGTTGCAGAATTAGATGCCGCCGAAAGAAAGGTGATACAAATTGTGCAACAAGAAACCTTTAATAACGAAAATGCAATGCTTAAATCACTGTGTCTTTAGCGATTCTGATGGACTAGATTGAAAACTAAAATTACTAGACGAGATGATGAAGAAAATTTTAGATACCCTCTAGTATTGCCTTGTAAGCACCAATTAGTGGAGATATTTATTTTCGAACATCATTTGATCTCTTCCCATGTTGGAGTTCAAGTTGTCCTAACAGATATCCGTCAGAAATTTTGGATTCTGCAAGGTCGAAAAACAGTCCAGAAAGTGCTCTCAAGGTGTATAAGATGCAAAAGATATACGAGCAAGAAAATTGAATCAATTCCCGCGCCACATCGGTACGGGAAGCCTTGATATTCGAGGTCACTGGAGTGGATTTAGCAAAGTCGCTTCATTTAAAAGATGGGAAAAGGCCTGGATCTTGCTTTTTACTTGCACTGTATATAGGGCCATTCATTTGGAATTAATACAGAGTCTTTTAACTAATGGATTCCTTTTAGGTTTCAGAAGATTCGTCGCTAGACGAGGACGACCTAGGACTATATACAGCGATAACGGAACAAATTTTACTGGAACAAATAATTTGATGGGTTCCCTTGATTGGGACAAGATTGTCAATGACGCTTCCGTCTTAAGAATTCAGTGGAAATTTAACCCCCCAGCAGCTGCTTGGTGAGGCAGACTTTTTGAGAGTATGATTAAGATGGTGAAGAAGCTTTTAAGGAGAGTTTTAGGAAAGGCATCACTTCATTATGAAGAAATGTTTACTATTCTTTGTGACGTAGAAGCCAACATCAATTCTCGACCTCTGAATTATCTATCGGAAGCTCCGAATAAGTTAATTCCACTGACCCCCTCGATGTTCATTCAAGAGACTACTACAAAAGGTAGGAGTTCCCGATTTGGATACTTTGGATAAAGTCAATATCTCCAAACGATATCAGTATCAACAAAAATTACGCGAGGACTTGAGGAAAAGATTTCGAAAAGAATATCTAAGCTTGTTAATCCAGAAGAAGCCAAAGAGAAAGAAATCTAGACAAGTGCAAGTGGGAGATATTGTTATAATAGAAAGTGATATCAAAAAACGACTAGACTGGCCTTTGGGAATGGTAATCTGTGTCCTGGGAAAGATGGTTGCATCCGAGTATTAAAGCTGAAGACAGTGAGTGGAGAACTTGTGCGTCCAGTGCAACGTTTATACCCCTTGGAATTAGACAATGACGATCCTATAGTTGCGAGAATAAACGAACCGGTTGCTTCGTATGAAGAAATCAAATTCCCGAGCTCAGAAAATAACGACTGTGAAACAAAAACTAGAAGTGGAAGAAGAGTAGTTAAACCTTCACGTTTTAACTAACTTTTGAACTTTATTATGTACTTTTCAAATATGTTCATTTAATGTTTTGATTTTTTAATATTTTGAATGTAATATTTTGTTAATTTTGATTTTGTTTCCTCCTAATTTAAAAATCAAAAGGTGGGAGGATGTTCATGCGCCTTTGGCTAAAAACTAGCTTTAACTTTAATCATACTAGAGCTATATCTTGCTTTTAGAACTCTGGAGTTGGAATTAATTGTGCACGAAACCAATGTATGTTTTTGTATATGGCAACTATGCAAAGCAGGCAACTAAATATATATAGCATGTAAATAGAATTGTAGAATAGAGAGGGAGAGAGAATAAAATGGAGTCAGATTAACAATGAATGGATTATTTCACATTACGAACCCACATGTTTGAATATAATTAGAGGAGAAACGACTGAATGAAATGAAATTCAGGTAGAGTCTCAGCAATTACATTTCTGTATTTAAACAAAAAATAAAGTATCTTAATTGAATTAGCAGTTAAATGTACAGTTACAGCAGTTACAAATACACAAACAGTTTACTCAGTGAAATAAAACAAATATATTTTATTAACTGGAATTTTATATGATAAAGTTATAATCAGCATTTATGTTTAGTTGTTTTTGTTCCCTTCATATAATATAAATGCTCCTTATTAGCTTTGAATTTTCTGCTTGTTTCATTTGTTGATATTTGCTTAACTTCATGTTATTAATTCTTGTATTAATATAATATTCTTGTTTGTCTATTTACAAAGATATTACAATATTAAGCATTAACAACATTTTCCACCCTAAATTGGATTATAATTGAGCACAGAATAATTGTAAAGCAAAAACCTATATTAAATGTAAATTAAGAAGCAGCTGCAAGTAGTAAAAATTAAGAAGACAAACACCATCTCATTAATTTAAATCATGAAATATCTTACATCTTTAGCACCAAATCTTATGATATTTTTATAAATTTGTATAAAAACTCTGACATCTAATAAAATGAGAATAAACAAATTACTCTGAGTATAAATTTTATCCTACAGCACCTACTAACATCCATTTGATAATTCATATTTTAAAATTATTTCTAAATAAAAATATACAAAATATTTATTTTACTTTTCACCTTTATTAGCATTAAATTTTAAAAAACTTTAATATTCAGATTTAAAAAAATTGTTTTTGTTTTTCATGAAATGCATCTTTGTACGCAAGATGGCAAAAAAGAAATCAGCATGTTTAGATCTTACCCAAATCCATCCTTTCATAAAAATTCCAGGATTTAAAAAAAAGAAAAAATGTCTGAAACTTTTTCTGTTATTTTACTGATGGTAATTCATAGATTCTTCTCAAATGTTATCGACTATCTTTTGGTGTAGAATAGCCATATAATAATCCTTGTGTCAGAAAATGAAAATAATCCTAAATCTGCCTTTATTTTGCTTATGATTTTGCATGGAAAAGATTCTTGTTTTATATATTCTTTAAATAACAAAAACATAAGCATTGTTTATGAAAAGTATTTTCAATACAATGGAAGAATTAAATGAAGGAAAATGAATCATTTGCATTAGATTTAAAAACGGATCAACAAACCTGTGTGATTATTTTGCAAAAGACCATTTTCCTTAACCTGGATGTTAATTTTTCAGCAGCAACAGAAAATAAAAACACCTAAGAAAATAATACAAGAGCATTAAAACTTATATTTTCAACTACAAATAATTTAATAAAGAGAAAAGAGACCATCTTATAAGAACAAAACAGTATTAATAATTCAAAGTATACATGTATTGAAATTTTGTAAAAGTTTCGCATTAAAAAGAAACAAATTTATAATGTGTTTTTTTGAAAATTCATGTGATAGAATTCAAAGTTTCTGAATAAAATTTTCAATTTTGATGATTTTGTAGAAAAGAATTTTATATGTACACGAATTTTACCTTTTATCTTTCACAAGGAAAATCCTCTTGAATGAGTGCTTTTAGTAGCTCTGTGACGTAATTGAGAAGAAAGTGATATAGTCTATTAGTTAAATACCAAAGAAATTTTAAGTAATGTCCATCACCTTATCCAAGCATTTCTTTTTGTATAAATTATAAGAGAATAGAGGAGAACATTCAAAATAAAATTAATAGTTCCATTTAAAATAGGGAATATGACAGATTCTTTTTATCTCACTACCTATTTTTTCAACCTATGTTATAATTCTACCAGGAGTTTACAATAAATATTTACAACATCTATCTATATCATTGTCTTAGTTTGTGAGATAACTAACATTAGAAATGAATCTATTTTGATACACCATATAATTTTTATTGAATACTAGCCGCCTTTGGCGACCAGCCGGTTCGCCAGTATTACCGCTCGCTACAATTTTCAATTAAATATTTTAAGTAACTGGTCTCTTAAAGGATTCTCAAACAAAACATTTTTAATCTTCAAATTTTGATAGTCATACCAAACTTATATTGTTTAGATCGTTTTGTTCAATTTACTATATATATTTTGCTAATTTGTTGTCATTTCCGGCAAAACTTCAACTTTAATTTAAAATGTAAATGATGAAATTGCAATTAATATTAAGATATTTTTTTAATAAAACCAAGCATTTTCTTTTATTTATCATCATTATTGTTACGCATTAATTATTATTATTATTGAATATGAGTATTGCAACCAGAATCGCTCGGTATTTAAGCCTTATGTTAACTACAAAATATTTTTCATAGTTTATGTAATATCTCAAACAATAATTCAACAAAAATTTCTGAGATTCAGTATAAAATTCAGTTTTTAGCTTTGCTTTCAAAAGGATTGAAATGAAATCAATAATAATATTTTGTTCCTGCTTATAAATATATTTCAAAAATTATGAAGTCTAAATTTAATGCAGTAAGGTATCATATTCTGATAAATATTCTGGACACACCAAATTTTAAATAAATGAATGAATGTTTCTATTTTCCACGATCAACTAAGACTTATTTATGAAGTTTTAAATGTTAAAAATTTAGAAAAACTCACCATTTTCATAATCTTAGGCCAATTAATCTTGAGAAACCTGCGCGCTTATTGGCGTATTTTCTTTGAAACGATCTATGAAAAATCTAAAATTATCCTTTTTTTATTGAATAGTGATATTCAAATCTTCATAAATCAGTCAGTTTAAGTGATTTGAAATTAACTCTTAAAAGTCAGTGATTTAGTTGATTGGAAATTAACTCTATGACCACCATAAAATCTGTGCTTTCTCTAGTGGTGTATGCATTCTCCTTAATATCCGATCGAATAAAACATCACATACAAAAGTACTACGTAGAACAAACAGATCAAAGGTAAACATAACATTTCAATAGTTGCCAAAAACAAAAGAGAGTAAAATGCAATTAATAAGCAGACGATATTTAGAAAAGTACAGATATTTAGACTGGAAAATGAAATTATCTGAAATTAAAAACACGCGCAGACGATATTTACAAAAGTAAAAATATTCAAACCTGAAAAGGAAAATATATGAGTTATTCCATCAATAAATGCCATAAGTTTGTTTACATCTTCATTATTTTACGAGTCATTAAATATCAAAATGGATCCGGGACTGAATAAACACCCTGTATGGAGAGTGTAAAAGATCATAAAATAATTTTTCTTTAATTTATTTTTTAGAAAAAATAATATTTCATATTTGTTTCATTTCCTACAGACACTTGCCGAAAATTATATTTTTGCAGATTTCATTTCCAAAAAGATTTAATTTATTTTCAGTTATAGCTTTAATCAATGTGATGTCAACACTTTGAAAAAAGCTATTTTTTTCTCATGAATGCGAAACGTGCTTAATCCTCATTTTTATTTTGTACGAAAAAAATTATTGAAAAACATAGTTAAAATATTTATTTAAAAATTCATTAAAAATAGAAATTTAATTTTAAGATTAAAACAGTAGTATCATTTAAAAGATAAATTTTTCATCTTTAACTTCATGTAAAAATCTTTTTTGGCATATTTTCGGCAGTTATAGCAGACACACGTCAAAATTTCGATTAATTTTTAAATAAATAAAATTCTAGTTAAAAATTCAAAAAAATAACCCCCAGGTGCACATTCCCGGCCTCCAAGGTATACACGTGCCAAATTTGGTAGTTGTAGATTGAATGGTCTTGTCTGTAGAGCGCCAACACACACACACACACACACACACACACACACACACACACACATTGAGCTTTATTATAAGTATATAGATAAAAAAGAAATCATTTTTGAACATCTCATCCTATATGAATATGTGAGCATCAAGTAGGTATAAAAATATAAACAAAATTTGATTGAGGCAAGTTTTACCTGTAGAAATGAGCAAGTAAATGATGTTACAGCCATCAAGAGAAAAAGAAGACAGTAGAATGCATTATCTTCTAGAATTTTGTCTGCATCTTCAGACAATACCTACGGAAGAAAAAAAATTACAATTTAGAAAAAATCTTCAAAACTTAGGGAGAGAATAAGATACAAGTTATAATTCATTAAAAGGAAAAAGAACAGTTTAACAATGCACAATGCATTAAATGTATATGCACACATTTTATCCCAATTGCTACCCAAACAGGTATATATGTAACACATGTTGATTATTGAATTAACAAGCATTCATATTCTATAGATATAAGAAATCTTGATCTAAATGACAATTTTAAATAGCTTGTAATCAAATTTTAATAAAGGAATAAATAAGCCGTTCAGCTCAAGTAGGAAAACCTTTTCGTAAACATGAGCATTTATTAAGACTTGTTATATTTGGTAGGGCTCATGAATTTGAAACATAAACTAAAACTCAAAAATTGGAATAAATATTTTGAATAAAATAGCATGAAGCAAAATCAACACAGAAAACTTTCAATAATAATGTATCTTGCAAAACTTGTTAAATAAGTTTTATATCGTTTGGCTTCCATAAACTTTGCATGCATCACAATAAAAATTGAAAATGTGGTTTGGTTTGGTTATATTAACGTCCCGTTTGAAGCAACACTTGGGCTATTTTGGGACGGACCTCGTAATTTGGAACCACGGTCAGATGACGAGGACGACACCTGAGCTGGCACCCCCCTCTCCACACCACACCAGTGGGAGGACGTTTGGTCAGGACGGATTTAACGTGCAACAGACCCCCTTACACGACGGTTCTTCTGTGGAATCGGGTCTCGAACCTGCAACCCTCCGGTTCCGAAGCCGAGACCTTACCACCAGGCCACCGCGGCCTCATTGAAAATGTGATAAGCTTATAAAGAAGTTCATAAACAGTAAAGATATGAAAAGAAAGGTTCATTTATAATAAATAACACATAAATGTGAACATAAAATTAGAATTTTATGTGTTAAAATATTTATGATACTCTTAGTAATTCTTGAAATTTATTGCATTCAAAGTATAAATAGATAATTGTTAAAATAAGTTCTAATTAAATAATAAAACTGTATCAATTTAAAATCCAATGCAAAAGCATAAATTAAAGTTGACTAAGGCTAATATATTACAATTTAATTAACTGCCTTGACAAAAGTACAAAGTGTTGATTTTATTCAATATTTCTGTTGATATGGATAAGCTAAATTAAAGTGATGGCATGCATGGTTAATGCTAGTATTGCAAGCAACTATTTTCAATCAAAAAGCATTTAACTATTTTATATTACAAAAATTTAAAGAAATTTGGATATAATGATAAGAATAATCTTAGATATTTTGATTTAAAAAGTCAGCCTGCTTTGTATTGTACTCTCCCCAATTCCTTTCGAAAAAGTAAAATAATTGTTGAAATTATATTTACTTCAAATATTTTTACAGAAAAAATAATATTTACTTCCCATACTTTTGCAAATGACATAAATATGGTGAAGTCAAATACGATTAAAACCTACACATATCTACAAATCAATTCCATCTAACATATCATAAGGATGTTAATCATTCAATGAAATGATTATTGAACATTAAACCTTATAAAATATTTTTATATTACATTACTGATTACTTACCCCAAGGATAGAACCAAATACAATGCCATATAAAGGTGTGTGAATTCCCATAATTAGTGAACAAATAGCACCAATAACTAAATACGGCCATTCAGGTAATGAAGTCTTGAGCAATCTAATCCATGATAAAGATGACTCATCTTCATCCACATCCTAATGTAAAATTTTAACAGTTTTTAAATCGATACAAAAAAACAAACAAAAAAATTATATACTAAAAACAAAATAAATGGCAAAAATAAAACAAAAATAAATTTTAAAAAGTTAAGCAATATGAATATCTAAAATGTTGTTCAAGATTAAGACGATTTCCAGAAGTACAGGTTAGATTTATATGAAACTTGGCACATACACTATTAGTGCAAGATATTATATGACATTTGTCCAATATTGGTTGATAATCTGAATGTCAGATAATATTATGAAGACATTGTAACAATATAGTAGGATATATTCATGTTGAAATAGGATACATTGTACAAATTTTGGAACATACTGTGTATTTATTAAGAGAAAAAATATATGATATTATAGAATAGCTATTTATATGTTTTACATATTATATATATTTTGTGGTGCTATTTTCTTTTATTTTTTACTCTAGTTTTTCATTGCATATTTTATGTTATTTCAATGTTGTAAACTCAAATGACAGTAAATTTTAAGCTTGTTTGCTTTGCTTATATTATTGTGAATAACATCAGAAATGTTTGATATTATAAAAATATTAGATACAATGAAGATCCAATCTTATGTTTGTTAATAAAATTCATTACTTAATTGCCGAAATAAAGTTATATTTTAGTACAAAAGCTCATATTTTAGTTGCAATGAACTAATAATTTATACAGTGTGCAACAAGATGACAAGCAATACATTTTTCATTTAATTGTGGTGCCTCCCGATTAACATCCAGGGATCAAAAGTCGAGAATAAAATTAGTTTTGACAATTGTCATGAAGATATAAAAAGAAAATATATAAATTATTGAATCAAAATATGAAAAAACATAGACAGTTGACAAAAAAAAAATAAAATATCAACTTTAAAAAAAATGTATAAATTACTTAAGAAACTGAATCAACTTTTTTCATATTTAAGAGACTAAAACGTACTTGAATTGCATTCTATATGTTCATGCAGCTATCATTTTTCTTAATTTGATTTTCTTTATTTTTTGCTGGAAATGTGTCTTTTTATTACCAGTATTTTAATACTTTAATTAAAATTCCTTAAATGTTACAATTTGATCATTGATGGTATTTTATTAACCAGGTTCCATATTTTAAATTTATGATTGCAAAATCTATATTTTTGATCTTGTTGCTATACTGATAAAATACTTCAACTGAAATTTTAGAAAGGAATTCATCAAAAGCGAGAAAAGATTTATGTTGGTAAAGATTTCTTAAAATAATGTAGATAAAAAGAATCTTAAATTGCATTTGTCAGAAAAATGATTTTTAGTTTAGAATAAAATATAAGGTATTTTATATATGAATTGCAATAACCAGGAAATGAAAATTAAGAAAATAAATTTTTTAGTTCTCAGAAGAAAAAGAAAAAAAAAATGAAGCAACATGCAAGTCAGTTAATAACTAAAAAATTACTTCATAAAAATTTACAAAAATTAGAAAAGAAAAACAAATGGCTTAATCTAAATTGACTTCTAAGAGACTCGTATGTTAACAATCAATTCATACCTTAAAAACATAATGTAATCCTTTTTCCTCATCATACGATATTAAAGTTGAAGTACGACGACGAAGGGTATCTTGTATTGAATCAACTGATGCAACAGATGAAGAACTTAAAACACTTGTTTGGTGTTTTAAGGTATGTCTACTTTCATCCATATCTTCAGTGCAATCATCATCTATTTCACTCATCTACAAAATATTTTAAAGCCTTACATATACAATCTTTTTACCGTGTTCATGCTAAAAAATGTTTTATATAATTCTTATCCTTGATGCTTATGCAAAACCAAGTTGACAAGTTATTATAAATTTTTCCAGTGCAAAGAAAATTAGATAATTAACAGAATTCTATCAAAGCAACAAAGCAGTAAGTAAATACTGTTCTACTTAATTACCAAGACATTGCTTGTATTATTAAACAGAAATAATAATTTCAAGAAAGAAAATATACTTTTGGTTCAAATGATTTATACAATACAACAAAGATATAAAGAAAAAAACAGCATAAAAAAGCAGGGATATTATTTTTATCAATTTATATTTGACAACTTATTGCAAGAGCATAAACCTAGTTGATCAACAGTTAAAGTTCACAAAGGCTACTGTGATTGCCCAATGCCCTTCAAAAATGATTAGACTAACTATTGTGAAATATATATATATAATAAATTTCATAATTTTTTTTGTTTAAAAATAATCATCTACATTACAACCTAATTTTGTTACTGTTTTATTTAATATGATCGCATCTAACAACAAAGATAATAAATGAATAGAAGCATTTTTTTTTCTTTTAGGTATTATGTTTTTGTTTTGAAAAAAAAAAAAAAAAAAAACTGAAATTTCTAAAATATGATAACCTTGTCTCATTAATTCATAAAATGTGTAATTTAAGAGCATTGATCAAATAAACAAAAGATTGATAATGGAAAAAGCAATAAATACCATTTAACAAAATTTAGAGTAAAGTGAAAATAAGTTTATAGCCAATTTTCTGATTTCTAACATTTTGTAAGTGAGTGACGCTAAACAACATATAAAATAATATCCACAAGAGTAATCATGATAATTGCTACATTATCCAGGTCATTCCACTTATTATTATTGGAATATATCTACAAATGCTATTTTTCTTATTGTAATATGTTAGTAACTTTCATTGCTTCCAAGATTAGAAATCCTAGTACATTTCGATGGAATATTTTTAATACTCATTGCACTTTCTATTTCCAATTTATGATAATATTTTTTATTCAAGAAATTACGATTCCCAAATACAATCTACTTCAGAAAAGACTGATATCAGAAGAAATGTTTATTCTTTCTTTCTACAAAATGATTTACCTGAGATAGGACAAGTTGATAGTACAGCTCTTTTCTTTCCATAAGCTCATCATGACTACCCATTTCCTTAATCATGCCATCAGACAGCACATATATTTTATCAGCATTTCTAATAGTTGATAATCGATGAGCAACAATAATGGTGGTCCGCCCTTTTCTTGCCTATAAAAATATTAAAATTTACTTAAATCGAAATATGAAAAAATAATTTTATTATTTGATTATTTACTACAACAAAAATAATAGAAATTGGGGTTTTATTTCTATGAATAGGAATTGATATACGTGGAGATTTGTCTGATAATTTTGATACCTTTTTGAAAAATAATACTAATAGAACTGTTAATATAAAAATACTGAATAATTTTTGGTGAAGAAAAGATGATGGTCCAGAAGGCTAGAATTAGACATAAATAATGATAATACAAAATCAACCTTTTTTTATTCAAATCATTAGATTTGCAAAAACTGTTTTCATTTATATTCAATTTGCTTATAATTGTGCAATTTTTTACAAAGCAGATTAGCTTTAAGAACTTCCACACAAAATATTGTTATATAAGTTTATTGCCTGAAAACTACAAAATTACATAACAGATTAATCAATTTTACCTTAATTTCCATGAAGAAAATGTCTTGGTTTAAGAAAGAATCTAATTCATAAATCAAAGTTTGATTAAATGTGAAAGGAAAATGAATACAAAAGCATTTACTTGAATAATACTAAAAAATTATTCACTAAAAATGAGTAAATTCAGTATTTATAGTATGGCGTAACTTATATGCAATACATTTCATATTTGCAAATGAAAAAGAGACTCAATTCAAACATGTAATGAAATCTTGAAATAGGAATGCATCATTTATTTGTAAATGGGCCACAAATAAAATATTAAGGACTAGCCGCCTTTGGCGACCAGCCGGTTCGCCAGTATTATCGCTGGCTACAATTTTCAATTAAATATTTTAAGTAACTGGTCTCTTAATAAATTCTCAAACAAAACAATTTTAATCTTCAAATTTTGATAGTCATACCAAACTTAAACTGTTGTTTAGATCGTTTCGTTCAATTCACTCTATATATTTTGCTAATTTGTTGTCATTTCCGGTAAAACGTCAACTTTAATTTAAAGTGGAAATGATGAAATTGCAATTAATATAAAGATATTTTTTAATAAAACCAAGCGTTTTATTTTATTTATCATCTTTATTGTCATTTATTTATTACTATTATTATTGAATATGAGTATTGCAAACAGAATATCTCGGTATTTAAGTCTTATGTGAACTACAAAATATTTTTCATAATTTATGTAATATCTCAAAGAATAATTCAACAAAAATTTCTCAGATTTAGCATAAAATTCAGTTTTTAGTTTTGCTTTCAAAAGGATTGAAATAAAATGAATAATAATATTTTGTTCCAGCCTATAAATATATTTCAAAAATTATGAAGTCTAAATTTAATGCAGTAAGGTATCATATTCTGAGAAATATTCTGGACACACCAGATTTTAAATAAATGAATGAATGTTTCTATTTTCCACGATCAACTAAGACTTATTTATGAAGTTTTGAATGTTAAAAATTTAGAAAAACTCAACATTTTCATAATCTTAGGCCAATTAATCTTGAGAAACCTGCGCGCGTATTTTCTTTGAAACGATCGATGGAAAATCTAAAATTATCCTTTTTATATTGAATAGTGATATTCAAATTTTCATAAATCAGTCAGTTCAAGTGATTGATTTAGTTGATTGTCAATTAACTCTTTTTATTTAAAATATTAGTGTTTCAAGAACATTTTGTTATTCGTGATTTCCACAGCAGAAGCTTTATGTAAAATAAAATTTGTTATTTATTAGAGCATTTATTGAATTAAGTTACATAAAATATAATCATTTTCTATTTAAATCCTTTTAGTATATCTGTTGTGTTCGTGCGTCAACAAAAATAGAATGCAGACAAACTTATTATGAAATTAAATCTTATTACATTGTAGATAATATTATCAAATTTACATCAACTTATTTTCATTCAAAATTCTAGCATCGTTTTTAAACAACAAATTAAAAGTTCCAAAAATATCACTGTTGAAAATCTGAATTTCACAACTATTTACAAAATAAAATTTATAATTCTTAAAATAATCGTTTGCTACTTTTAAATAAAATATTTACGATTTATGTGGCAACAGATCTGTGTCTTACTAAAGGTTTACAAATTATCTGTGTGGCCAAGATTTGAATGGATATCCTGTTCATATTAAACAAAACTTGCCTTAAAATAAAACTTATTTATTGGATTAATAATATAGAGAGTGTAAAAGATCATAAAATAATTTTTCTTGAATTTATTTTTTAGAAAAAATAATATTTCATATTTGTTTCATTTCCTACAGACACGTGATGAAAATTATATTTTTGCAAATTTTATTTCCAAAAAGATTTAATTTATTTTTAATTGGTGCTTTAATCAATGTGATGGCAACACTTTGAAAAATGCTATTTTTTTCCCAGGAATGCGAAACGTTTATTTTTATTTTGTACGAAAGAAATTGTTGAAAAATAGAGTTAAATTATTTATTTAAAAATTCATTAAAAACAGAAATTTAATTTTAAGGTTAAAACCTTGGTAGCATTTAAAAGATAAATTTTTGATCTTTAACTTGATGTAAAAATCTTTTTTGTGCGGTAATATTTTCGGAAATTATAGCAGAAACACGTCAAATTTTAAATAAATAAAATTCTAATCAAAAATTCGAAAAAATAACCCCAGGTGCACATTCCCGGCCTCCAAGGTATACACGTGCCAAATTTGGTAGCTCTACGTTGAATGGTCTGGCCTGTAGAGCGCCAACACACACACTAACACACACACACACACACACATTGAGCTTTATTATAAGTATAGATTAGTAATAAAGAGAATGCTTTGATATTGGCTGCAAAACAACAATGAATTAATTCTATTATTTTTAGAATGAACAAGATTTACTGTATCCTAATTACAAAGCATGTGCAAAGATATTTATCTTGAAAATTTCTTGATATGAAATTAAGCTGAAAGATAACACCCAGAAAAGAAAAGCAAATGGGTACTTGTGTATTAACTGCCTACTAGTGACAAATAGAGTCAACAAACTAACATGATATCTTTGGCAATTAATTGCTGGTTGCAATAAACATGGCATTTTCAACGACTGTTTAACCATCATTTCAAACAAGAAGACAATTATGCATATAATTAACTCTTTAACATCCAAGCACTTTTCAAGGGGTACTCCCTTTAACATCCAGACTTTCTCAACGTGTCTCTGAAAGACATGGACTCTTACAAGCTAAGGGGTAGTTATAATACGCTCTTTCAGCACTTAGCTAAGGTTTTTTTTTATTGTCTTTAGCACTTTTTTTTTAGTATAAATGGTTGAAATTTTAAATGTAAAATACTATTTTGCATTTTTGATAGTGATACTAAGAGAAAAATTTTAGAACTTTAATTAAATTTTTAAAGAAGTTTTCACATTTTGTTTCCAGAACGTTACGCATTCTTGCTTTTAAATTAAATAATCGAAAAAGAACATGGGGTAAATATACATTTCAAAAATATCTTTATTTTGCCACTCATTTTTACTAATCTTTTAAAATATAACTTTTAAAATTTTTGTCTAACCAAGGGAGTATATTACGTCAAACTTTATATATCTCATCTATCGAAACAATTCAATAAATGAGATAACATATTCTTTAAACTTTATTTAATATTGAAATACAAAAATTTATAAAATAAAATTCGGGGAAAAAATTACTTAGTGAAATATATTTTGAAAATATATTCCTTCAGTTTTCAGCCTGACATTTTACTAAAACATTCATCGCTATTACATTATTCATTAACTAAATATGAAGATTTAACACATTTATTATTACATTCATCATAAATATTACTTTTTTAGTATAAACTGTCATGCTGAATTTCTGATTTTAAAACGTTATGTGAAGTTTTCTACAGTATTGTTAAGTCAAGTTAAATTTTTAAACAAAAGTTTCATATTAAATTTCCACAAATTTATCCATTAAAGTATCATTTGCAAATTTTTGATAATAAGTAAATTATATAACATTTTTTGACTCATCATCTCCATCTCTCTTGTTCATCTCCTGCTTCTTTGTTTAGAATAAACGAGAGATGATCTAAAGTATCATTTCTTGGCCAACCATCATCTTCGCTGATAGATCACAGTCACTTTCATCAGAAGCAAATAAAACTGCTTTAATTTCTTCTTCAATGTGTTCTCGATTTCTTTTACTCATAATAAAGAAATAATAAGCGTTTCAATACAACAATTACTCTGATGATCCAAAAACTCGATTCATAGTACGTAAAATAAAGAGTAGAAATTCACAACTGAAAAGAAATTTTCAGAATGGCATTTGTAAAAGGATCTCAGTATTTATATAACTTATCTAACTCTGTGAAGGGAGTGATAAGGAATACCCCCAATCTTTTTCTGGTCTTTTATTGCTATTTTGAAAGCGGTAGTTTGTACTTGGCCTCAGAAATTCCACAGTCCTTTGATGACAGAATAAGATGCTTGGAGTGTAAAACTACATTCTTCTACAGTAACAAGAGTCGCTACATTTTTTGCGAGAAAACTGAGATGTGAATAGGCCAGAGTGAAAATGCAATAGTTTGTCTTTATATGATTACAATAGTCTTAATATTGAAAAGAGCTTCTGATGCTTATCCAAAAAATAAACAACTTGTCGGTGTCCTAATATATCATTCAGCATTAACAGAGCACTTAAGTGGAAAATTTTTAATATATGGCCATAAAATCTTTCTATTTTCATGTGTTGTTAGCTCAAAATCGGAAACTAAAACCCTTTCAAAATACAAAATATACGCCAACAACCTATTTACTGAATCCTTCCTCAACCCCTATCACCCTAAGGCACAGGGGAAACTGTGAAAAAGCAATGATTGTGGAAGATAACGAGGGCCACCAGGAGTGTATAGTAGAGTAGCCACTTTTAATACCCATATCCCCTAAAATGGCTAGCAGACACCCCAAACCAACACACTTCGAAGTTATAGGGTACTGCCCAGCTGGAATTGAGAGGGTTAATTGCACTAGATGCTCCCAGTCAGACATACATTGAATTTGATTAATTGGAATTCATTTTGCCATCAAATCTGCTACATTAATATCAGTGAAAAAATGTAAGACATTTAGTAATATGTTATTAAGAGAAATGTTGTACATTTACAGTCACTTGAAGAATGGTTGTCTAGATTGATAAATAAGTAAACAATGTCCCTGATAGCATATCTCATAAAATTCATTTCATAATACTAAAGCATAATTTCTGTAACATCCAATCTTATTATTTTTTCCCCATAAGTTTTTAAACAAACTACATAAATTAAAAACACATTAAATACATACACATGCTCTTAGAATATGAAATAACAATAATCAGTAAATATTTCACCTGATCAAGAGCAGATTGAACAATTGCTTCGCTTTCTGTATCAAGTGCTGAAGTTGCTTCATCAAGTAAAAGTATTTTTGGATTCTTTATCAAGGCTCTGGCAACAGCAATCCTTTGTTTTTGTCCGCCACTAAGTTGAGTTCCTCTATCACCAACAAGAGTTTCATATTTCTAAAATATTAAAACAAAGCACAATTCAAGCAAAAAACGTCATTATGCATTTAATGCTACAAGATATTAATAAAAATAGTTTTATTTCATGATAAAATATTAAAATAAATTTGAAATATATTTGAATTATTTATATAAGAAGTAAAAATTCTGTGAAGGAAACAAAATTATCCAGAAGAAATTGTTGAAATTAATTTAAAATTTGCTTGGTTAACTTTATAACTGCTTTGTTCAAAACATAATCATTAAAAAAAGTAAAAATAATTCGAGCTAAACAATCAAAATAAAGGATTTAACATGCTATTTAATCCCTCCTTATTACCAGCACAGTAATTTCAGGATTAAAAAAAAAAACCTAAAAAATAGAATTCCTCTTAGAACAATAATCTTTTCTAAATTGGATCTTATTCTATTCTGGCTCTGAAACAAAGCAGTCATCATTATTTGGTAGAATTTAGTTTTATTCAAAATAGACAACATATCAGAAAAATAAGAGTAATTCTTTCTCTTTCTTCTCCCATCCTTTAATTATTTAAAAAGTTTTAAGTTTTCTCGCATCAGTTCCTCATTGTTTATAATTAGATCAAGTCATGCAAATACAGATAGCATAATTTTAAAATTACTTCTCTTAAATAATACTTGCTGGTGTATAATTCCTAATGATCTCAAAACAAATGGTAAGAAGTAAAATGGGCCAGTCTTTAGCCTCTCCAATTTTCAAATAAAAATCTTGAATACAAAAATTAAGGAATTTACTGTAAAGATTGCATACAGGATTAATCAGCCTATGTTTCCATGAGCTGTTATTCTAAAATTTATTTTTTTAACAGTTTCAAATTATATTCAATGAAAGAAAAAAAAATTAATAAGTTAATGAACCTCCTTTTAATATATATAATAAATTATTCTGATATATATTAGTTATCCTAATAAGACAACTTCCATTTCATTGCCACAGAAATATGAAAATCCTAATCCATTTAATGTTTTTGGAAAATTTTACAACACCTTTAGATGTTAGAGAAAATAGTATTCAACTACGTTATTTAAAAAAGCAATTCTTTAATTTTAATAACATATCTTTTTGTGCTGAAAATACATTCTCAGAGATCTGTCATTTTTTTTCATAAATTATTCTTTAATCATTCTGAATACATCATCAATTATCCAGAAATCAATTCCATTCATCCAATAATAATAATAATAAAACATGTACTCTTATTGCATGCATTATTCAATTCTAGAAATGATTACTCATTTTTTAAACAGATCCCAAAAAAATAATTTAGTCAATTAATTTTTGCATTAAGACAAATACATCTTGTAAATTACACTATGAATATCAATATGGCATGATTATTTAATAATAACAGTCAAATATTTAATATAACAAATAATGTTTAACCACGTTCTTATTGTAACAAATTTGAAATATTTTTAAAACAAATTGCAATGGAATAAGGCAGATTGTATAGCAACAGAAGTAACATTTCACTAATGCAAAATAGTTCCTACATGCCAATAATGCAGCTCATTATAACAGTCAATATTCAGAGATATCTAGTTTATGCCTTGATAATAATGAAAATAAAAACTCACCAAAGGAAGATTGGATATAAAATCATGAACATTAGCAAGCTTAGCAGCTTCTTCTATTTCTTCAAGGGTAGCATCATTTTTACCATAGCGGATATTTTCTGCTATAGTTGTAGAGAAAAGAACAGGTTCTTGACCCACAAAGCCTATGTTACTTCTCAACCAACCAACATTCAAAACTTTCACATTGTTCCCATCTATTTCAACCTATAGAAAAAGCAGGTATTCTAATAAACAATCATGAAGATGGCATTTGATTATGATATAAATTATGAAAAATGAATAAAATACTCACACTCCCTTCAACTGTATCATAGAACCTAAGAATCAATTGAATTATTGTACTTTTCCCACATCCACTTGATCCCACAAGAGCAATCGTTTCTCCAGGTTTGACAGTCAGAGAAATGCCTTTTAGAACCTATAACAAAGGTATGAATGTTATAAAATTGACATTAAGTTACCATTAAAAAAAGTAATAACATTAAACAAACTTACTGAAACATCTGGTCTTGCTGGATAGTTGAAATATACATTCGTGAATGTTATACTTCCATCAAGTTTACTGGGCTTTTCACCTAGCTTTGAGCTACTATCAATATCAGGTTTCTGGTAAAAGATAAGGTTATAAAATGTATCAGCTTTATTTAAATTAACTACTTTGTAATTAATGAATTTTTGCAGATAATGTATTTATCAGTTGTGATAGTTTGATAATATCTTTTAATACTTTATATAATTCTATTACTTAATCTCAGCCAATAATAAGCAGATTCCCTTTATGAAAAAAACATTAAAACTTATAAAACTTGTTGGTTAGTAGATATATTCAGTATTTTCGTCTACTGCAATTTATATTTACCTTATATCAACAAAAACATTATCAATCAAACTTTATATTAATTTAAAAACATTTTCAAGAGAATTATAAACCTCATACTTATTTTTAATTAAAAGAATTTTAATTAGTAATACAGAAAATTATATTAGTTCGATAAATTTTGATAAACAAACAAACTCCTAAAATTTTATTTTGAAATTTCTAAAGGAAATTGACAACAATTTAGAATTTTAACACAATACAGTAATACCAAGAAAACTATTTTTTAAAAAATGTGGACTTCAGTTAATACAAAATTATCTAGTTTACAAATTGAGAGTTTGGAAGATATAATTATAATAATATAATGATGATATAATTACAAAAAAAATCAAAATGATTTTATCCAAATTTAAAATATTTATACAACATCTCATATAATAAATTATAATTAAAACAACTTAAAATTTAAAGTTAGACACTGAAGACATTTGAGATGAAAATTGATTAAAATAGAAACACTAATAAAAGGAATACCCTTTGTGTAACTGAAAATATTTTTGCAGCAGCACCTCTAGCTAAGGCAAATGCTTCAAAATATGGAGCTGTTTGACCAAAGAACATGGATGCTGTCATGATATTTGAAAATACCTAGAAAAAATATCCTTTCTTTTATAATAGAAGTAAAATGAGATACCATTTTATAAATCTTTCAGTTTTCAAAAAAGTATTCATAATAAATTAACATCAAAAAAACTTTTAAAGATGTGCCCTACTAGATGGGCTGTTATCCATTTAACAATACTTCAGATGCAAGATTTAGATATGAAAATTGTAGTAGAATATCCCATGTATATTGGCAAAATGTTTAAAAAATATATAAATATTTATATACGTTTTTTGTAGTTCATTTTAATTGTAAATATATAATAACATTAAAACTATTGTTTCCTTGAAGTGGGATCTCCTCTATTAATAATGTTAATAAACACTCAAATCAAAACTAATCACTAAAATGAGTGAAAATAAAAAATACAGAACTCAGTTCATAAATTTTTATAAGATTTAGGTTTAAACATATAAATAAGATCTGAAGTTTGTGATAATATATATAATTTGTGCTTAGTTTAATTTGTACACCTGTAAATCAGTCAATTTAAATCTTAGTTCATTTATCTTAATTATTAGACACCGAAATAGAAGTGAAATATTGTATCTGATAATATAGACCAAAAGGTTGAAGAGATGTTTTATTCCTCCAGGATTGCAGGCTATATACTGGATGATTACATATGCTGATTTATAATTGGATGAAATGAATGATAAAATTTTAGATTTTTCTAAAACTTTTATACGCAATAAATAATATTAAGTTTAAAATTCCAGACAAATTCTGAACATATTATTTAGGATATTTTTATATCCTCTTTAATTTTCAATAAGTTTTATCATTTACATTTGAAATCCATGGCCAAAATAGATAATTTTAAATTAAAACAAAATGAAAGAAGGAAATCAGTAAATATACTAATGGATTCACTATGGGACTATCCTTAAATTCCGAAATAATTGGCTTATTCTGAATTCCTAAATTCTGAATAATTGGTCTGCAAAAAGACCCCTCAAAATTCATTAGCACACTTACTAGAGCAAATGTGTTAAAGGAAAAACTATCTTGTTGTTTTTAATCACACATTTATAAGCAAAACTCAAAACTATATTGTGTATTAAGTTTACATGTTTACAAAATTTGACATTTAAATAAAATTGCTTGAAACAGAGACAGTTAATATTCGGAGACAGTTAATATAATAATAATAATTACCAATGAAGTAGCTGAATTGGTATCTTCACTTTGACATGTTCAAAATCAAACTAAATGAATTTATTTGCATACTTTATTAAAATCTCACTTCAAAAATATTTTTCAGGTATCAAAGTGCCAGTTACACATTAAAGGAAAAATACTAAGATTCATATATTTTTAAAAAAAGCTCAAAATTAGTGGATCAAAATAATCTGTTTCTTATAAGATATTGAATATTATATTGACAAATTAAATAATAAGAATTGATATATCGAATATTTAGATATACTAAAACAATTTTTAAAAAATAAACACTGAAATTTTTAAAAACTTAAGCTAAAAATACTTACATAGCAATGTGCCATTCTTCAATTTAAGTTATACAAAGGGGATAAAAGATTTTTCAAAATAAGGAATACAAGTATTTGCTGACTAAACTAGCTGAATATTTCAACAAAATCTACTTCAGAAAAATATAAAATAAACATTTATGAAAATACTTACAATAAGTAAAGTACCTGCAGTATATTCTGGATTTGGATTCCCCTTATCATCAACTATCAATTTAACTCCATACCAGAATGCTAAAGCATAGCCAGCAAAAATGCAAAACCAAGTTAAACCTGATCCAATGCTTGTCATGAAGCCTCGTTTAATGCCTTTCTTTCTAGCAGGAGCAAGACATTTATCATACCTGTTATAAAAATCACATTTTATTATTGACTTAACAAAATGACTTAAATGAATGACTTAAATAAAAATTAAGGAAAACATTTATTTTGTTATGTACATATCTGAAATATATGCATACAAGAACAAACAAAATTTCTACAAAGAGATTAAATCATAGAAAAATGTAAAAACAATCATTCATTAGTTTTAATTAGAATTCAATATCCCCCCCCCATCACTTTCAGCTTTCGTCAGAATTTAAAAATAAAAACTACTGGAAATTTAAATTATAATGTGTAAATACAATAAATACAATTTTCAGACAAAATATTGATATGGCTTATCTGTTTATATTTGTAAATTTGTAATATATATTCATCATTTATGATTTTCTATATTGAGGACATGAAGCTTTAGACTAGAAAATAAATAAAAGCAAGGAAAAAAATTGAAAATGATTATTTCTATAAAACCATTTGCTAAAACTGTTTAAGAAAAAATTACTCATATCATTTTTACATTAATATTAGCATTATTTTAAAGATGCACTGTTTTAAAATAAAATTCACAATAACCTGATTCATAAAAGAATATCTGAGTTTATTGTAAATCTCATTTAGAGTCGATCCAAAAACACTTGATAAAGCTAGGAGTTTTCAGCAGATGAAGCAAAAAGACATTTTAAAATTTCACATCATTTCCCTTTTTTATTAATTTAATTTAATTAAGTCATTTCAGTTTACAATTGACATTTTATTATTGAAAAAGAATGTTCAATGTTTAAAAAAAGATAGTAATTTGGAAAAAGCCAGCCCATTTTACAGCTAAAATACAAAAATTTGATTTCTTTATTCAAAAGAAATATTAATACCTTTGTATTTCTTTTTGTTCACCACCGAACGCCACTACAGTTCGAATAGAAGACAATGCTTCTTCAGCAACAGCTCCTGCAGCTCCATACGCTTCCGATTCTTCTCTTGTAACAGCAGCTTGGACCTACAATGATTATTAAGCAAAACATAATTTTTTGCTAATGACTAAATCAATTTTCTGAGCCTTATAAAAATGTAAAGGATTACAAAAATGCAATAAAACTTTCCATTCTACAATAAAGTATACACAAAAAGCTTGTGTACCATCAGATCAATAATTAATTATAAAATAACTGAAAAATAGAAATGCAGAAATGCAAAAAGAAATACAAGGATTGTCATTTTTAATTATATATAATTAATATTTAATAATTATTAAAATGAAACCAAAAATTTAATAAATGCTGCCTAATTTGATTTAATGGTGTTTGGAAATATATATCTTGAAGGGATCTTATTCTTAGAATTATTCGATAGCATAACTGACTGGTGAAGAAGGAAATCAGGAAAATAGATATATATTTTTAAAATGAAAATTTCACAATGCACTATTTCCCTTAGCTTGTTGTTATTTAGCACTAAAAAATGACTTAGTATATAATATGCCTTTTGAAGATTTTTGACAGAAGAAATTTTATTTAGATATGTACTTCAGGGATAATATTAAAAGAGAAATAAGACTTTCAAGATAATTAATTTTTAGCATAACTAAATGTAAAGACTTTCAACACTTATTTGTACATAAAACAAACTGACACATATAGTAAAATCATACCCAAGAAGAATGGTATAAGAAAAATGAGTATTTAATAAGAATTATCAAAAATTCATCAAATAATCCTGCATTATATAAAATTCCCAATTTAGGAACTATGTGAATAAATTTAAACATAAACTTACTTTGGTTAAAATACCCATTGCTACAGTAAGAATTGGTGTAACAGACAGTGTAACAAGGGCTAACTTCCAGCCATAGTACAATCCACACACTGTGCAGAGTAGTGTTGTAGATAAAAAGCTAATGCAAATTCCTATTTTTTCACCAATACCATCTTCTATTTTATTTAGATCACTGAAAATTAAGAAAAATTAAAAGATTAGTACAGCTTCAGAATAAATAAATATATAATACATACTTTCAAATAAAATGCCAAAAATATACATCCTTAAAAGCAAAACAGTAAATAGTCAGGATCAGATTACAAATGGGTGTTGCCAAAAGGATCTAAAGATTTTTTTTTAGATATTTTCAGGATAATTTGATCTAAGCACCATAATTTATACGAGTCATGCACTTAAACATATTCAAATTAAAAAATAGGTGTTATTTAAATTTTCTTTTACATGTAAAATCAATGCATTATAGGTCTAAAGGGGGGAAAAATAGATTTGTGTTGCAGAGAGTGCTACACATAAATAAAGATAAGGTTTAAACATTTAGAAATATCTGACAATAAATGGCATTTCACACTTTAAAAGAAATATTACATATCAATATGGGTAAACAAAGTAAAAATTAATGCAAATAAATTTAAAATACGTTTTGATTAGAATAGAATTTTTTTACAGGTGTTGAAAATATTTAGTGTGCTGGTTTCAAATATGGAAAATGTGCAGAGTAATGTGGAGAATATTTTTCTCAGTTGGGTCTAATTTTTGAAATTCAACACATCTAAAATATAAACTAAATTGTTATTTGATTAAATATTTTATATTGAATTGACTCTTACTTTCTTCTTCTTTTTCTCTTCAAAATAATTTGCCATTTTGTCAAAAAAGTCCATTTTTATTAGAAACCCTCTAAAAAATAAAGGATTTCTGATACAAATGGACTTTTTCCCAAATAATTAATTACTGTTCTGATAGCTCTGAATGGAACCTGAAGTTTATACTTACATACAATGGCAAAATAAAAATGGGTTTATATGTGCTGTTAACACAACAAAAATTAATGAAGAGTATGATGTCATAACTTTAGTTATAAGAAGATTAAGTTTTATGAACATTAAAGGATAATTTGTATTTGATTTTAAATGATTAAAAATGGTTTCCCTTTGATCAGTAAAGGAGGTATATGAAGTATCTCTGTTTTTTTGTGTGCTTACAAAAAAAAGAACTAAATACTATAAAATAAGAAAACAATGGCCCACAAAACGAGATTCTAGCTGTAAGAGAAAGAAATATTATTCTTCAATTCTCAGACAGTGAAGACAAATATCCTGCCTGTGCTGGATATAAAATTAAGCTTAATGAAATAATTGATGGAGGCACCTGATCAAAATAACCCCAGTTTTGCATTCAAAAGATCCTACAATAAAACTGACTCAAATAAATGCAAAAGAATAAAAATTTAAACTTTTCTAGTCTCTGAATCACTATTTCTAAACAATACTCATTTTGTCAATTCTATTAATGATTCAGAATGAAAAGTATGGATCATATTTATCATTTTTGTTAAAAACTTTCTAGAGAACCAAAAGACTGGAAAACTATTTGAAATATCTAATAGCATACTTAACATCACAGACCTTAAAACTGTATTGTAATATGAACATAATAGTTATTTTCTTACAAAATCATTTAAATCATTTTCCAAAAAATTTTGGTGATAATACTTTTGAACAAATTGAATTATTTTATCTGGATATAAAGATAATGCAGGGCTTGCCAGATGGAACAGTCATAAGGTAATATATTACTTTGGAATCTGTAAAATGAAGACTAAAAAATGTCACATAAAAGATTTCTCGGAACAAAATAAGTCTTTTTTTTTTTTTTAAATTTATACTTCTAATTTTTAGCAAGATATTACAGATATACAAAAATAATAATAAATTTTAACTAAAATATAATTTTTAAATAATTATTTCTAAAATTTATTCAAAAATTTAACTCTTATACCTTACATCTAACTAAATGCATGCATACAAATAAAGCTACAATCGTATCTTACATATAATAGTTAATAGCTAAAAATTTGTATCATTTAATTTTTAGTATATAAAATATGTAATTATAAAAAAATGCATCAAATTATCTGTTAGTACAATGTACTAATAGTATATGATAAATAATGTAAATGTTGGTAAAGTGCAATGCGTTGGTTATTTTCTCGGAGAATGCAGCAGTTTTTAGAGTTTGAAATCTGTACTATATATACTCTCACTTTACTCAAAATCCAGAATAAAAGTTTTTATAATAGAAGAAGAAATCAATGATTACCCTGTCATACGGCTAGCAAAATCTCCTGTTTGATGTGTATCAAACCATGCAATATCTTGCTTTAAGACTGAAGCCATGAATAAGCAACGGATTTTATGTGCTTGATTTGCAGCACTCAGACTGAAAGAGCAAATGATAATGTAGCTGATGACAAGAAGAAGGATGCCTAGGAAAGCATTATACATACTAAGTTCAGCTGTCTCTTGCAAAAAGTCTTCTCCGTCAGAGCTAAAATAAATAATTCAAATATAGTACTATACAAATGTTTTAAAGTAATTAAATTTAATAAAAATCAATCTAAACCATGCTTTTATTTATAAACTAAAAAGAATTTTGTTCTAATTATTTATTTTTCTAAATTTATACTAATTATTACAAATATTATGTAATCTTTAAATCTATTTTTCTCCCTCAAATTCACTACAGATAGTAAAAGTCATGGGGAATTGAAATTTCATACAATAACTGATTAATTAATAGATAAATTTAAAAACAGGATGCAAGTAAAAAAAATCAATCACAAAATAAACTGAAAAAAAGTATTAAAAACATTTTAATGGGAAAATAGATTAACTTACGCATTCCTGTTTCCTCTAATACCATCTGTCACATTGCTAACTGCATGATTAACAAACTGATCAATGAAATTCCCAAACAATATCATCACCAAGGGCCATAATGCACCAGAAAATACTGCCACAATGAATCCAACTATCATAAGTAGTTTGTCCCATGTATTGGAGTATTTAAACTGAAATGTAGTTCAAGTATTAGAAAAATCTATTTAAAGAAAAGATTCATTTGCATATATTTATTTTATATTATTGCTGGGAGAGAACAAAATTGAATTAAATTTGTTGACAAATTTATGTTGAACTAAACAGAAATTACTGCTACTTGTGACTAAATTTTTAAAGTAAAATGGTTTTTTTTTTAAAAAATTACTTAAGTTTTAAAGACAAAATTAAAATCCTAAACAGGTATGAAAGTTTATTTAAAATGAGTAGATACAATATTGTGACATAGATGAAAATTTCAGTCGCTGGTTTGTTTTTGAAAAAATGTTAGTTTTTCATGAGCAAGACCAAGCAATAAATGCTCAAGTTTCCTACATGGACAAATGTGTTGGGGAGGAAAAAAAACTCCAATGAATGCTGAAATAAATCAAGTTCCAGATATTTGAAAACATGGCTTTGTCATTCAATAAGTTTTAAGAAACAATGCAAGTACATTAAATACAAAAGAGAACTATTAAGAAATAATAAGGAACTTGTCAATAAACAGCAATTAATGAATTTTCAGATATATTTTTGAAATATAAATAGCTCTCAGAAAAAAAAAGTTTCTTCAATATGCTAAAAATTTGGTGGATTTTAAGAACTGATTTATTGTCATCAGTAGATTAATATTAACATTTACAAGCCTGGAGTGATCACATTAAGTTGACAACTATTGCAATATAATTAAAAGCAAATAATTTAAAGTGAAAAATATTATATTAAAGTAAAATATTCAAATAAAAAATGTAAATAAATATATGGATTTGTTCATAAAATCATATAATACATTTACTATAAATTTTCAAACAATATCTAAACATAGTAGAACATTAAGCCTAACATTAAAGTATTACTGAAGTATTAGTGTCTTCTCATGCTTTCAATAGGCAAGATGGCTGTATTATGTATAATGGAATATGGTTGATGCTCGGATAGCTTTACAATCACTAAATGAACCTGGTGACTGCTGTAATACATAAATATTAGAATATTTAAATATAAAGATAAAAAATAAAACAGTCATTTAAGAAATATAAACTAACCAAAGCAAAAAAATTAACAGGTTGTTCTTGGTCAGACTTTTCATTGCTTTTTTCTTCTCTGAAAAATTTAAAAAAAAAAAAAAAAAGACTTATATCAAATACATATCATTATTGAAAAAAATATATATTATTTATACAACGTTTTTACTTAAAAATGTATAATAATGAACAATTAAAATTTCATTTGATAATACTGTTAAAATCTAAGACTAGCCAATTAATTTGATTTAGTAAGTTTCAGTTCTTAGAAAACTTTTGTAGAAAATCGAACATTTTGGTATAATACAAGCCCTTTTATCCTTAGGGATTTAAAAAAAAAATTTCAAGTACAATTGATTCTCTGCTTTTGAAACTAAACATGAATAATAGGAAAATCCAATATAGATACTTGGATGTTTAAATTAAAAAAAAAAAAAGAACTGTATCTATTTCCTGCCATTAAAAAAATCCGTTTTAAATATTTAAAGATGTTTTAACTGAAAATAATGAATATCCTTTTGAGTAAGATTCTAGAAATTTTTATGGATAAAACTGAACTAGGTAAGCCCTTTTGAACCCTGCTCAGATCAATAGACATTATAAAAAAATCACCAAATCACAAAATTAATTATATATATATATCCCTTCGAAATGTTTGGTTCTGATAGCATTGAGAAACAAAAACTCAACCAAAATACCCATATTTCTTCTTTTTTTAAATTTTTTTAACACTCATTTGTTATGAATCTTTTTTTAACACTCAACATTTATTAAATAATAAAACCCTTCGAACTCACATTTAAAAAAAAAGATAGAAATTGTTAATACTTGTTTTTAAGTTTTGATAGCAATTGAGCAGGATGTCAATCATTCAGTTTAGCATACCAAAATGAAAACAAACGGAAGCAGTTGATTGAATGATTGTTTATAAAGTTGTAGTGTTTATTTGCGAAAGGTGAATAGGGCTAATTGCCAGGGAACAATATGTATATTTATTTAAAATCTTATAGCGTAAGCAGAATTGGAAAAAAATTAGTTTGCTTTCTTAATTATTCAAGTTATGAAATCTAGTTTTTATGTTCTGTACTCTGATAAATTGTTTATGTGCCCTCTCTCCCTCGTGTGTGTGTGTGTGTGTGTGTGTGTGTGTGTGTGTGTGTGTGTGTG
>JAPMOR010070632.1:450104-490652 GCA_026543865.1 Argiope aurantia
GTGTGTGTGTGTGTGTGTGTGTGTGTGTGTGTGTGTGTGTGTGTGTGCGCGCGCGCGCGTGCTTGAGATCTTCACAGCCTCCGAATGGCGACTTTTAAAATTCTAATTACAATTTTATTAAATTTCAGAAACTAATCGAGATCATCGAGATTTGCCACGATACTCCAAAAAATATTATTCAGATAAACTAATTTTTTAAATCATTTTAATACTCAAAAATGTGGTTTAATTATACCAATTGAACTGTAAAGTTAATTTACTTTTTCTTAGCCATAATTTTCAACAACAATTTCCATTGTTTCATCAAATATTTAAAAAGATAAATTTCATAGTTGAAAGCTAATGAAAGGAGGTTCTGTTTATTATCTTTTTTACGTGAGTAACCGAAAACCAAAATTACATTACTTCGTGCTTTCCATGTGCGTGATAACATACATTTTTAAAATAGCATATCAGTTAAGTTTGGAATAACGTTGATGTCATTGGATTTTGCTATAAGAAGGTTGATGTGCTCAAGAATTAGAAAGCCGTTAAAAGCAAAAGATATATAATGTATCTATCACGAAGCTTCTCAATGATTCGAGAGAATCTATTATTGCAAGATACTATATGATTAACTTTCATGATATTGCTCGATATTCTGTATTCTGCACAATATCGTGAAGATATCGTAACTATATTGTTCGACATTTTCTATTTAAAGGGTATGGGCATCAAGCTAAAGACATTTAATTTAAATCGAATATATCAATACATCCGGCGAATAAGCTACAGAAGACTAGTTAAAAATCTTTCATTCCTATTCCTCGGTCTTTAGAATATCGAACAGTATCATGGATATATTCTACAAAATCATGTGCCAATAAGCTTAGTACAATAAAATGTCCAAACAATATTATTCTGAAACTTCAGGATAATGTGTGTCTTACAGTATATCCACGACGTGGATATACTGTACAATTTCTTTAGCTGATAAGACCTAAATTCTTTGTTCCTAGAAGTCCTATCTCAGATTTTCATTAATTCATAGTAATTAGACATATCGGAGAAAATATATATTTCGATTCTTCGGCCTGATTCATAATAATCTTTTTTCTTCTTCTGATGTTGGGAAGTATGCTGATAAAATAACTAATTGGGAAGGCAACTTGAATTCTCTCTATGAATAAGAACGTCTGTGGGAATTTTCCATTCTATGGGAAACTATTACAATTTTAGAATTGGATGAGTATTGTTTCTGTTAATTGGAATACAATTCTCTTAATGCGAGATTTAGTGATAATTTGAAAGCTAATTCCACTATTCTAGCAGCACTTATATATTGCAATATTGTATGATATTATTATTCTTTTATCACAGAAAATAGCTTGCCATCTCGCTCATCTGCCACCTGTTCTGTACCCATGTGTTTCGCATTTCCCTGATCCTCCCACCCAGTACCAGGTATCCAATATTACCCGATACAAAGGAATGAATATTGATGGAATATATACAATGCGATTGAATATAGTATACACTGAAAAGATTTTCACAAAAGCTTGTTTGCTACTGTAGGTAGCTACTGATACTCTATTGTAGGTGGATTTCTAAAAATTTTCAACATCACTTTCTTTAAGCGCTTGTTTTCCAAACAAACCTACATCTTATTTGAAAAAGAAAGAATTTTTAAATATCCCAAAAGTATTCTGATCGTAATATTACAAGAATGAAATTATGTATAAAATTATTTGGTTTTGATACAATTTCAACTTTTAATTACATTAAACAATGTGATGAGTAATAAATCACTAAAAATATTACATTGTAACAGCATTAAAATTTATAAAATTAAACAATTTCATGTTAACAGCTTGAAAATCTTTTTTCTTATTGAACTTCTACAGCGGTAGTAGTAACTATAAGCAAATTTGGCAGCTCTAAGTTCAGTTGTCCTATAGAGAGTATTTTCTGCTGATTTTTGCTTCATGGAATTTTCAGAAAAATGCGCCAATCTAGAAACAAAATCTTCACATCAAGAATTCTTAAAAGAAATTCTCATCTACTCCTTGCTAAATTTGTAATATATAAAAGAAAAATGTGCCATATGCTTGCATAAACTTACTAAGCTATGTTTGCAAGCAATACAAGTATATTATGCAAAGGCATTTACATTTTTTTTCTCCCTATCTTGCTTTATTTCATCCAAAACTGATAAATTATTACTTTTTCAATTGGAATTACAAATAATCTGTAAACGCCCATATGTAAGTAATTGTGGAATAAATGTATCCCCATTTTCCTAAAAGCAGATCCCTTAATGATTTTTTTTTATTCCTTGAAAGTTTTTGAACGAATTAGTGTACTTTAAGCATTATTAAGAAATAGAATGAAATAGGAATGTTGTTCCATAAAAAAAAACATAAGAATACATTTCTATATTCCTTCATAAAATATTCGCACTGGACATTTATTATTTATTCTTCAAAAAAATTATGGCATATATTATTAAAAGTTTATTGGAAATGAATTTCTTCTCAAATACATTTTAAAAATGCATTGATATTTTAATGCATTTTAAATCTGAAATAAAACCCAAATTCTTAATTACTGAATTAAATACTGAATGAATTTTGCTGCAAAGTGTGGTGTGCTTTATTAACACAAAAAAAGAAGAGAGAGAGGACCAATAATTTTGTTGTTATTATTACCTTGAGTTCAGTCAGTATATTTTAAGAATGTTTAATCATATCATTTTATATTAAAATTTTCAACATTTTGCTTTACTTTTGAAAATAAGTAATTATCAAATTTTTCAGGTTTATGTGGGTGTTTTACAGTTTAGACAGTTCGGATTAGATATACCAAACTGGACATATTATATATATTACTTTGGAAGGTGTGCCTCGAATCATTTTTATTTTATTGCTTTTAGTTTGGATTTTAATTAAAAATTAAACACAATTCTGGCATTTTAGCACTATACCATCCAAAAATATTCCAGCGTAAAAACAGATTTTTACGTCATTTTAACATTAAAAAAACCATATTCTCAACGATATCAGTATATTTGCAGCATATAAAGTTGCGTGAATCAATGATTAAATGTAAGATTCTTTTTCTTTTTCAAATTTAATTTTCATAACTTTTTCTTAAACTCTTATTATGACACTATTTGAAATGGTAGGAAAATTTCATAATATTTTTATTTCTTTTCTCGGATTCCTATTCATGATACAGCTTTCTTAGGCACATTTCAATAGCCTTGCTTTTATCCTCAGCAAAGTCGAATTGTCAAAAAATAATTCAAATATCGACCTTGAACTTTTACTAGTTATTTTGTTCTTTATAACACTTACTTAAGTCACACACATAAAATCAAAAGCATTCATGTAGAATTTTTTGAGATCTGTTCATTGATTTGGGGTTGCAGAACATTATAGAAAAAAGAATGTGCGAAGAATGAATTTTATTTCCTCTTAGAGAATGTATGGTGATGTTTAGTTACTTCTATTTTTTTTCTTCCAGAAAATGAAGGATGGCATAAGAGAGGCGGCCCATAAGGACGCCTCTAGTGGTCATGAGGATGAAGTTAAAATTTATAACACAAGATTTTATAAAAGAATCTATATAAAAATAACATAAAATTTCTTCTATCATCCGAAGAACAAAATACTTCTGTCATGTAATTTTATGGCTGCAATATACCAAAATTCAATGAATTATAGCACTCCAAATTTTGTTATTTATTAATGTAAGAAAAATTATCTCAAAATAAAATTTAATCATGCTTTTTAGTAAAAAGTTAACGAGGTACTGTACTTTAAAAATCACTGACTTGCAAAATATTGTTCTGAAGTTCATCTGTCTTAGTTGTTCTACAAATCTCTCTCGGCTCATTAATACAACTAAAACAAACTAGAATATTTTTTCCTCTATTTTCTCGTCTATTTAGAAAATATAGCACCCATTTTTCTATTTAACTCATTTCTTTCTTTTGCTTGCTTATACAACGCCTGAACATTTATCGGGAGTGTGTTAGTGCAGGGAGGGTGCGCTGAAATGTATTAAATGCTATACTTTTTAATGATGCACTGTATTAAAAAGTGCCCCTTCCCTATTAGCACAAAATGTCTAACAACTTTGTTGCGGTATCTTCCAGACATTGACCAGTATTCAGAACAAACAACATCGATTGGATATCGGACAATATCTTCTGCTAATAGTTCCGACTTTCGCTTGTAATGTAGACGCATTCTGCGTTTCGTATTATATTATAAAAAATACAATGAAGAGGAATTTTGGATTTTCCCTTTTTATTGAACGCATCCAATATTTGACACAAATTTACGTTTTCGTTCACAAAAACCACTTAAATATTTTATTTATCTAAATTATTTCTTTTGTGTGTTATCATTACGCGGACAAAAAATATTTCTTTCGATGGCCGATTTGATCAAAAATTTGTCGCACATCCACAATTCGATGATAAACCTTTATATTAGCCTTTTTCAAAGTGTTGCCATCACATTGATTAAAGCCCCAATTAAAAATAAATTAAATCTTTTTGGAAATCAAATCTGCAAAAATATAATTTTCGGCACGTGTCTGTAGGAAATGGAACAAATATGAAATATTATTTTTTCTAAAAAATAAATTCAAGAAAAATTATTTTACGATCTTTTACTCTCTCTATACAGGGTGATTATTTAGTCCCGGACCCATTTTGATGTTTAATGACTCATAAAATAATGAAGATATAAACAAACTTATGGCATTTATTGATGAAATAACTCATATTTTCCTTTTCAGGTTTGAATATTTTTACTTTTGTAAATATTGTCTGCGCTGTGGTTAATTTCAGATAATTTCATTTTCCAGTCTAAATATCTGTACTTTTCTAAATATCGTCTGCTTATTAATTGCATTTTTCTCCCTTTTTGTTTTTGGCAACTATTGAAATGTTATGTTTACTTTTGATGTGTTTGTTCTATGTAGTACTTTTGTATGTGATGTTTTATTCGAGCGGATATTAAGGAGAATGTATACACCACAAGCGAAAGCACAGATTTTAATGGTGGTCATAGAATTAATTTCCAATCAACTAAATCACTGACTTTTAAGAGTTAATTTCTAATCATTTAAACTGACTGATTTATGAAGATTTGAATATCACTATTCAATAAAAAAAGGATAATTTTAGATTTTCCATCGATCGCTTCAAAGAAAATACGCCAATCAGCGCGCAGGTTTCTCAAGATTAATTGGTCTAAGATTATGAAAATGGTGAGTTTTTCTAAATTTTTAACATTTAAAACTTCAAAAATAAGTCTTAGTTGATCGTGGAAAATAGAAACATTCATTCATTTATTTAAAATTTGGTGTGTCCAGAATATTTCTTGGAATATGATACCTTACTGCATTAAATTTAGACTTCGTAATTTTTGAAATATATTTATAGGTCGGAACAAAATATTATTAATGATTGCATTTCAATCCTTTTGAAAGCAAAACTAAAAACTGAATATTATGCTAAATCTCAGAAATTTTTGTAGAATTATTGTTTGAGATATTATATAAATGATGAAAAATATTTTGTAGTTAACATAAGACTTAAATACCGAGCGATTCTGTTTGCAATACTCACATTCAATAATAATAATCTATATCTATATCTATACTTATAATAAAGCTCAATGTGTGTGTGTGTGTGTGTGTGTGTGTGTGTTGGCGCTCTACAGACCAGACCATTCAACCTACAGCTACCAAATTTGGCACGTGTATACCTTGGAGGCCGGGAATGTGCACCTGGGGGTTATTTTTTCGAATTTTTAACTAGAACTTTATTGATTTAAAAATTAAGCGAAATTTTGACATGTTTCTGCTATAACTGCCGAAAATATTACCGCACAAAAAAGATTTTTACATGAAGTTAAAGATAAAAAATTTATCTTTTAAATGATACTACTGTTTTAATCTTAAAATTAAATTTCTATTTTTAATGAATTTTTAAATAAATATTTTAACTATGTTTTTCAATAATTTTTTTCGTCAAAAATGAAAATGAGGATTAAGCACGTTTCGCATTCATGAGAAAAAAATAGCTTTTTTCAAAGTGTTGCCATCACATTGATTAAAGCTCTAACTGAAAATAAATTAAATCTTTTTGGAAATGAAATCTGCAAAAATATAATTTTCGGCAAGTGTTTGTAGGAAATGAAACAAATATGAAATATTATTTTTTCTAAAAAATAAATTCAAGAAAAATTATTTTATGATCTATGAAGATATAAACAAACTTATGGCATTTATTGATGGAATAACTCATATTTTCCTTTTCAGGTTTGAATATTTTTACTTTTGTAAATATCGTCTCCGCGTGTTTTTAATTTCAGATAATTTCATTTTCCACTCTAAATATCTGTACTTTTCTAAATATCGTCTGATTATTAATTGCATTTTTCTCTCTTTTGTTTTTGGCAACTATTCAAATGTTATGTTTACTTTTGATGTGTCTGTTCTATGTATTACTTTTGTATGTGATGTTTTATTCAAGCGGATATTAAGGAGAATGCATACACCACAAGAGAAAGCACAGATTTTATGGTGGTCATAGAGTTAATTTCCATTCAACTAAATCACTGACTTTTAAGAGTTAATTTCAAATCACTTAAACTGACTGATTTATGAAGATTTGAATATCACTATTCAATAAAAAAAAAGGATAATTTTAGATTTTTCATCGATCGTTTGAAAGAAAATACGCCAATAAGCGCGCAGGTTTCTCAAGATTAATTGGCCTAAGATTATGAAAATGGTGAGTTTTTCCAAATTTTTAACATTTAAAACTTCATAAATAAGTCTTAGTTGATCTTGGAAAATAGAAACATTCATTCATTTATTTAAAATTTGGTGTGTCCAGAATATTTATCAGAATATGATACCTTACTGCATTAAATTTAGACTTCATAATTTTTAAAATATATTTATAAGTAGGAAACAAAATATTATTATTGATTTCATTTCAATCCTTTTGAAAGCAAAACTAAAAACTGAATTTTATACTGATTCTCAGAAATTTTTGTTGAATTATTGTTTGAGATATTACATAAACTATGAAAAATATTTTGTAGTTAACATAAGACTTAAATACCGAGCAATTCTGTTTGCAATACTCATATTCAATAATAATAATAATTAATAAATAACAATAAAGATGATAAATAAAATAAAACGCTTGGTTTTATTAAAAAATATCTTAATATTAATTTGCAATTTCGTCATTTACATTTTTAATTAAAGTTGAAATTTTACCGGAAATGACAACAAATTAGCAAAATATATATAGTAAGTTAAACGAAACGATCTGAACAGTATAAGTTTGGTATGACTATCAAAATTTGAAGATTAAAAATGTATTGTTTGAGAATCCTTTAAGAGAACAGTTACTTAAAATATTTAATTGAAAATTGTAGCGAGCGGTAAGACTGGCGAACCGGCTGGTCGCCAAAGGCGGCTAGTATATAAATAAAATAAAACTATTGCTTTTCTTACTTATATATAAAGATACCAATTCCAGTAATTTGGTACCTCTATAAATGGAACTTCAGTAATTTGAAAAAGCGAGATTTGCAAATGTTTCAGCAATTATGTTAAAATTTGATTACATTTTCCCACAAAAACTAAAAGTTACAGTTGGAAAAAAATGTTTTTTTTCTAACACAATGAAAAACAAATCTAACTAATTCTAACAATTTATTACATTCATAAAATATATATAAGGAACATCTAACTAATAAAAATGATTTTCTATTCTCTGAAGAAGTGGACATATGTTTACACCTTCGCTTCTTAATTCTGGTCTAACCTGTAACTACTCCTGCCAAACACTGACGCTGTTCTTAGTGCACATGCGCATTTAGTATATAATTAAAATGCTAGATGCTACCCATCTAAATGTACTAAGCTCTCAGAATAATTTTCCATTAGCGATATTTTTTTTAAAAAAGCAATTCTTAATCATTCGAACAGCTTATCATCACTGCGTGATTTTTTCAAATGGGAATTGAATTTGAAACTCAATAGAAATGTCTGGAAAGAAAAAAAAAATATTTCTTTTGGAAAGTATATTGATTTCCTATATGTTACCGAGTTTTCTAGAAACAAGAAAAATTTATTATGTTAAACCCTATGTTAAAAGTAAATGAGAAAAATAATAATTAGCATTTTCCGACTCTCATTTGCTAATTTACTTTTTAAATCGATGTCTTCATAGTTTTTTTTTCTGTTTGTGGTTATTTAGTTAGAGGAAACTCCTTGCAATTAAAAGGAAACAAAGAACTTTAAAAAAATTGAAGCCTTAAAAGATTGAAAGAGGGTCAGCATTTTCCAATACTTTTCCACCTTCTCTCATCCTCTAACCCCTCAGAGATATAGTAGGAAATGATGTAGTGTAAGTAGATTCTCGAATGTGACAGCAAATTGCAAGCGTAAATGTAACCCCTCCCTCTCGAATTCACAGCATGGCAAGAGACAGAGTGATGACGGGTTATTGTCGCTGGTCGAGTCTTCCTTATTAACACTAAACCTACCGGCATTTCACCGATACATTGGAACTGCCATTGGAAGCCGGTCATTTGACCGCCTCGTGGTAGCTTTAGTGTTAACACAAGATTTTCTCCGATATCTCTATAATGTTATTCAACATTCTGAACGCCAGCCAATATTGTGAAGTTACTATAATAATATTCCGTATTTTGTGCTAATAGGGTTCAACTGCATCTCATGGAATTTAAACCTTTGATGACCGTGAAAAATTTGGAGCGAACAATGAAACTGAGAAAATTAAACGTTTAAAATTGAAAACAGAACGAAAATGAAAGGTGGATAAAAAAAAAGATTAATACCTAAGTACATTTAGAAACGAGCTTAGAGAACGAAAGAACTAGGCAGAACCCATCAGTGGAGGGATAGTAGCGTGGACTGTGGTGAAGCTTATAAGCCCGATAACAGCTACGGGACACGAATAATTACTTTTGTATTGTGGTCTTGTTACTCGGCTGCGAACCACAAGGTCCCAGGTTCTATCCTACTCAATTCACCAATCTCTACATTGGTGACCTCGGACGATGAACCTTCAACTTTCGTACAGCTATTGTGGCGCCATTTACCCACAGCAACCCAAAGTCGTCCGATTCACTTGATGCAGCAACACAAAGTCGTCAGACTCACTTGACGCAACGGCAACCACTCACCCACACATGCTTGCCATAACGCTTGGCGCTACTCAAATGGGTACAGGTGCATTAAACTCAACAGTACGAAACCTCACTACTCAACAGCCATATCGTTTGTCTCACCTCCGACTCACTGGAGAGAGAGTACTGTGGTGAAGATTATAAGCCAGATAACAGCTACGGGACCCGAGTAATAACTTTTGTCTTCTTACTCGGCTGCGAACTACAAGGTTCCAGGTTCTATCCTACTCAATTCCTCTTCCATAGTAGGAAGGAGTTGCCAGAAACAATCAGCCGCGAGTAACGAAGCACATTTGATGAATGAAAAAAGCCGAGACGCCTTTCTTTCTACCGACTGAATACAAAATATGTCGCAGAGCTCATATTTTGGCTACAAAAGGCTTTTATCAGTTATTGTTTTCCCATATACACAAACAAATTGACGAACAAATTATTCTTTTGTTAGCAGCAGTAATGTGCGATATGTCCAGAATATTATTCGCCATTCTGAATGTGTGTCAATATCGTGTAGATATCGTAAAAATGTTGGGCATTTTGTACTAATAGGCACCTTTTGTCAGATTTTATTTAAAATTTAATAATACACATTCAGAATTTTGGGGAACAATTTTTATATCAAATTTTATCCATATAGTTCATTGTGTTTTCTTAGTTATTTTCTTCACATACATACGAACAAATAGACTTCCATTTGACGAATTTTATGCAAATGTTGGTAAAAAAATATATGAATTTCATGCTAAGTCAACATATCAAATTTTCTTGAAAATTTCAATGCGTTTTTGAGTTATCGGCCTTATAGATAGAGCGACAAACAGAATGACACGATTCCAAGAAATGGGTTTTTCGGATTCATAGAAGTCTGAAAGGTAGAAGTTCGTCAAAATATATAGGTCGAATTTTTTTAGTGAGTAGATTTTTTTTTTTTTTTTTTTTTGTATATGGGGAATTAAAAATTGTAACTGAAACGAAATGCACCAAAGAATATTATTCAGAAAATTTTAACGACAACATCTTAAGTCAAGATTCAATTTACTTTGTGTACAACTGTTTGAAATCTGATGGCAAATTTGTGTTTATCTGAGTTTAAACATGAAGAACATGAGTTTGAAGCTCACTGAAAATTTCGTAACTCTGCTTATTACTGCAATGCAATTTAAGAAGTTCTAATTAAATAAGAATATTTAAGAATTGCATAATTCATTTGATGAATTATTGATCGCAGAAATTTTTATGTTGTTGTTTCTTATGGCTCTTGCTCTGGACAAGCCCGCTGTTACGAAAACAGCGATTTTAAGCCGGTGGGGGAGGGTCTCTTGTTTTTTTAGTAGCGCCAACTAGGGCCAAGAGTACGACTTTGCTACTGACGCATCACTCATTGGCTTGTACAAACCCTTGTCACAGGAGGGCATATCAGCACATCTCACAGATGGAACAATGGACGAACAACCATGCCCAAATAAGGACTCGAACCAGGACGCCCAGATCACGAGGAAGACGCGCTACGCCTATGCCAGGAAGCCGGCTTTTTTTTTTTTTTTAATTCAGACTAAGACTTAGCAAATTAGAAGAAAATGAAAAATAAAATCTAAAATTTGAAAACATTTAGAATTTTATTATTAATTTTCTGTTATTAAAATTGAATATAAATATTAGATTTATAATTTAGGACTATATTAAAGAAGGTTTATGGCTTAAAGAGAAGATTATTTTTTAAATAATATATTTTTCTAAATAATAAGCTAATCATTTTATCCACTGTAAATTTGTAAAAAAATATAGAGAGATTTGACAGAGTTAAAAGATCAGTTTCACCTAACTAGATTTTGAGTAGTTAAAGCCTTTTTATCACAGAAACAAAAGTTGGTTCCATTTCTATGGTTTCATTTCTTTTAAAGAGCGAAGAAGTCTTTTGAACCGAAATAAAATTGGCCTTGATTATTTTTTCCATTTTCTTTGTCATCTTTGTTTTTGTAGAGTATTCCAGAAGGGATAATTTGAGGTATCTTCCAAGTGGGTGGAGTTCACACAGACAGGTGAGAAAGAAATAAAACAGGTTGTATGAAAGAGGTATGTGAAGTTCAGCGACAGAATTCGCCGAAATAGTAACCTAAGAGTTTCATCTTTTTTAACGTCTGAACCTTATATGCAAGGATGATGGAAACGGGTTCTGTTCGCGGGATCAGCTGTTAGATTTTTTTTCTTCTGGAATCAAGGAAGCATAATTAAAATTATGCTTTGCAATTTTAAAACATTGGCACATGAGTTATGAAAAAAAATGCAAGACCTTCCAATTATAAAATCAGAATCAATATGAAATAGCTTGTATTCTTGCGTAAGAAGGATTCTTTACATTTGATATAGTTTCCGTAAGAAAATTGGAAATCGAAGTGACTTTTAATGTAATGCTATAATTATGATTTTAAAATTCGTTGCGCCACTGCTTAGGGAAATCGATCTATCAATAAATTAACGCAACGTGAAAAAGATGAAATACATTCAAATAAACTTTTATTTTGCGCTTTTTCTCATCGCATATCAAAGCTTTCTCAGCTTTATGATATTTTAAAACGAATTGTCTTCGATTACTAGCTTGTTATAGGAAGCTAGGTATAGCTATTTTCTGAATTATTAATAACACGACTGTTAAATTATTAATTTGAAACGCATGCGTTTAAAATTTCGTTTCGATTTCCGATAATACAAAAAAAATTTATTTTAATCGGAGTCAATCCATATAATTCGATAGCTGTGTTAGATTGGAATAGGTCTGTTCAGGGTGTGAGATTGATAAAACTTTTTAATTATTTCCAACTCTGCTTTCTTTACCAGCTGTTTCAAAAAAAGTTTCATGACAATTGGAAAACTTAAAGCTTAATAACCACTGACTTTGTTTTCTATTTACATATTCTTAGTAAACCAAAAAGACAATTTATTTTATTAATTTTTTTCAGCTATTATACGATAAAACTTATAAATTTGTTTCGGATGACTTGATGCCTTCTCAAAGAACTCTGATGGATGTCCTTGACATAAAGCTGTGACTAACACTAAGTAAGGAAAAAATATCTAATAAAACTTTTCGTAGATTGTTTGGTTTCTAATTAAAGTTCTTTGAAAGAGCATCGGAGCATAAAATTTAATGAAGTTTTATTAAAAAATCACAGAATTCAAAGATTTTTAATTGGATATTGGTTATAATTGAAAGTTTGAGACAATGAGAAGTTAATTTAATTTAGAATTTCGAAAGGGATCGGAAGGTTATTTGGTGAACTTACACTTAATGAAATGTTGCTTGAAGTTGTTGGTTTTGCAGTATTTTATTTTATATAAATAATATAAAAATCTAATATTTCTTGCATTTTATGAATCTCTTCCATCTATAAATTTACTCAAAGTTTTATTTCTACATTAATATTTTAGATGACTTTTGTTTGGGCATTGTTTCGCTATCGTGATTTTTACCGCATCAATTAATGCATCATATGATTTGGTATTATATAGAAGACCAAGAAAATATTTTAAATATTAATCATTTCATGATTTTTAAAAAAATGCTTAAACATGTTATAGAAGGTAGGATTTTAAAGTTTGTCCATGACGTTTATATAATAAATATTACATTGTGGGCAAAACATTTGCAGCAATAACGAATTAAATCAAACTAGACGTATGAAGATTTTGCACTATATATAAACGCAGTTTGAAATTTGTATCTCACCGAATTTAGAATCACGTAATAAGCATTTTAGCTATATTTATTCTTATTTAGATTCAGTACAAGGGATATTTGAGAAGGGATATCTTAATTTCAAATTTAGGTCAGATGACAAGGGCGGCACGGGAACCAGTATTTCCCTTTTGGAACTCCCACGCTACAAACAACGGGAGGACGCCTGACCCCGACGGATCGAATTAAGATTAACGAGACGGGTAAAATCGAGTTTCGAACCTGGAATCTTCCAGTGTGAAACCAAAATTTTACCACCAAGTAAATAATAATAATCTCTTTCACTTAGATTGAATCCGACAGATATATTTTCATGATACCGATACTCGATGTAATGTTTTACACTCCGAAGCATTCATGTCATATCTATAAAATAATATCAATGTCCTAATTCCTGATTTATCCAATCTGGAAAAGTATTTTAAAGATTTTACAGTGAAGCAAAGTAAATAAATAAAAGCGAGGTCAGTTTTCAGAGATAGAAATTAAAATGAAAACTACGCAATGATAACGCATTTAGGTAAAATTCCAACATTTCTGGTTTTTTAAAAAGAAGCTCGAATTGATTTTTTTAATACATTGCAAGTAATTACTGCGATAAAAAGATAAATAAACCATAACTCAACAACTATTTCTTCTTCTGAAGTAATACCAACAGCTATATTGCGCATAAAAAAGTTGGTTATTTTCAAAAAGCTTTTAAATGTGGTTTTTTTTTCGATTATCTTTAGAGTAATATCTTCAAATGAAAAAAACGCTAAGCTGGAAGACTTCATTTAATAAATTATATTTTTATATCGATGCTCTTTCTTGGGCATTATTTACATGGCTATTTTGATGCAAATTATACATAAATTAATTTCTATATCTAGAATAATACAATTTTCATTGCATATAATTGTTTCTTTTATTTTGGGAAGTTAACTGTTTCTTTCAGAAAAAATGTAATCAACATTTGGAACAAAGGAGAAAAAATTTTTATTTTCCAACTCCAGAATAAATTATTTTTATTTATTAAAAAATTTATTCTTTGTCCTTTTATTAAAATCAGACGATTTTTTACTTCTTAAGATTAGAATTCTTTCTATTAAAATTAGTTTGAACTTTGTTTTTTACATTTTTTAAAGGTTATTTATCTTTTATAATATTTTTAAAACATTAATAATTTCATTATTTTTTGAAGTATATATAAAAGTTTAATTAGAAGTAATTCCATTATTGAGAACTGATTAAGATTTAGGAACTTCGGTTTTATTATTCAAAACTCATCGCATTGCTTGTGGTCAAAAACTGAAACAACGGTATTATATTTCATAGCAGGTGTTTTATAGCACAACGATTTTATAAAGACGTATCATTCGAATTTAGTATATCGAAAACAGCTACATCTTAAATTCTTATATATATTAAAGTTTTAATTGGGTAACTGTATTCCAGTTTTGGAACCTCCCCAAACGTAAAAAGAATTAATACAATAAGCGACTTGCCTTCTATTTAAGAATAAGAATATACACATAGCTTCTCACGATGACACTAAATAGATTTGTAAAATATATTACTAATAGATTATTTTTCTTATGGGCATGTAACCGGGATTTCTTTTAAATTCTTGCCGTTCGATTATCACTTCAGGAGCTTTTGATTATTCGAAGTTTACAAGCCTCTATAAAAATTATATTTTTATCATAGATCTGATAAATGAAAAAATGGGTTCAACGCAAGAAAACAACTTTGAAACTAAAAATTGTAGTAAAAATTTACTTGTTCTAATAAGCAATGAATAAACAATTTTAATAGTTAAATAAATATTAATTTAATCAAATTGAGTAAAAGTACAGAAACATTATCATTCCAATGAATATCTAAATATAGAATCTAATTTGTACAAAATGTTTGCGTCTTTTTTATGTATACATTACAAAACCATAAATTGTGAGCGAATTACAGACATTAAATAATGCAGAATACAAAATTAAACAGCTATTTAATTACAACTAATAATTCAGATGTAAAAACTATTCAGTTATTTGTTCACTTTTAGCTTCAAATAAAATCCAAATTTCGAATTGCAGACAATTTTTTTAATTTATATTTCTGAAACAAGAGAAAAAAAAATCGGGTCAAAACAGTGGAAGTGGCCAAGTTGAAGTGCTTATATAAAAAACTTGAAAATAAATTGAAAAAAAAAATGGTTTCATTTATGACTGAAAACGAAAATAATTTTATCAGAACAAAATATTTTTACATAACTATTGTTAATTTTTTTTAGTAACTTATTAATTCGTTATTTTTACTTTCCAGTTTACGAAATATATGAAAGAAAAGCATTGCAATTTGAAAAAAAAAAAAAAAATTGAATTTGAGACTGTGACGAATATCTATGCTACGAATCTCTTCCAACGAATCTAAAAAAAACAAAAAAAAAAACACATTTTTGGAATTATGTCTATCTATTTGGCCATGAACAAGATAACCAAAACACATTATGAGCTAGATGGATAAAATTTGATAAATAAATCATCCAAAGTGTAGATCCATATTCCCTTTGCAATTAAATTCGTCCAGTCGACAATCTGTCGACGCATTTATTAACAAATATATAAAAGTGATAACTAATAAACACAATTGTTTAATGTATGATTATACATGCTTATTGATTAATGCATGATTGCAATTAATCTTTTAGATCAAATTTTGGTTTCAATCGTTCGAAAAACCAGCGGTAGTGGTCTTCCCAAAACTTTCTCGCATACCTTTTAACAAACTTGTCATGCCCGAGAACGCCTTACTTAGCATCGGCATACGATAGTTACAAAATATTAACTTTTGAAGTAAATTTAGCATTTTGACTGAATCTATCTTGTCATCATACGAGTTATTTGGTGATTAATTCTTGGCATGTGGTTGAGCAACCTAAATAAAATTTGCATTTTAAATTTTCTCAACCGATGGAAAAAAAAAATGACGCAAAACTGCACTTGCAGTCATTAAATTTTGTACCAAATTTGATATATTTAATTCATTGCGTTTTTGAACTATCGCGTTTACAATTTTCTGATAGTACATACCGACAGACAGTCAGCTAGTATCAGGATTTGGCTCAAAATTTGATAGGGGTCAACAATATAAATGGTAAATCTGTGCACCAAATTTTATCTATCTAGCTATATTCGTCGTGTAACTTGTATTCGAACGACTGAACAGAAGGGTTTCCTCTGAACAGTTTACACTCAAAATTTTCTAGAAATCTGTAAATTTGGTGTAATGACTGTATATCAAATTTCAGTCTTGTGGTACAAAGCGTTTTCGATTATCTTTATCACAGTCAGACAGACGGTCATTTTCAAAAAAATGTGCTTTTCGAACTCAGGAAAGTCTAAAACATAGAAATTCGTTGAAATCTCGAGTCCGAATCTTTTGAAGATTAATATATTTTCTCTATACTACGTATACAAAGTAAAAAAAAAAAAAAAGCGCATCCATAATGCACATTCGGTTTTCGAATTTTTGTGTTAACCGCAATCCAGCGATTGATCGCCAAAAAAATCGCCAACCCACTGCTTTTCTAGTAGACTTTTTACTTAACTGTTGTTCACCAATGGTATATGGTTAATAATACGCAAGTAATTAAAGAGAGAGAATGCCTGAATATTTCGAGGACTCCGGTCCCTCAGGTTTTCAATGATTAAAACATGGAGTCGTTTTCATGCTATTTTCTGAAATAAATAACTAAATGAAAATTTAAGAAAACACTACAAAGCGCCGGTATTGTATGACTTTGAACGGATACACATGCTTCGTTGGGAGGGCTTTCATCCTTCACCTTGTATTGTTATCCATAAAAGAGAACAATGATTTCCCTGGAGTCATTGCATCATTCAAGGACAAAGCGCCCTCTGCCAATAACAACTTCCTCAAGGCTTTAATAAGGAACGAGAGCCGATACCGGGAACATGATATCAAATATTTAGTTTTTGTTTCTCATTCTCGAAGTTCATGAAAAAGCAAACCTTATTACTACTACTGCACGTCTGCATAATATTTTAAGACTCGTGTAATTAAAAAAAAAAATGTAAACGGAAAAATGATTTAATATAAATGGGCATATGGTATCGATTTTAGTTTGCAGAAAATCTGCGCATTTTTAAAAATTCGAAAGATATTTATCTATTGCTTAACACCAAATTACAACACCAGATAAATATTTATAAATATTTTGGGTATTTAATTTAAATGAAAAATAGCCGGTATTATGAAACTGTTAATTTTTACCCCAATGGAAGATGCTTAATTTTGGTAATGGTTTTAAGTTTCGAATATAATTGAAGTCTTGAAATTATTAGAAATGATAATATTTATTTTTGTCTTACGAACTATATTACTTTTTTCTTACTTGAAATGAATTTTACACCGATGATTTCGTTGATTCAATTGATTCTAACCAACCAATCTAGAAAATTTGTTCCTCTATACTAAATCACAATTACCTTCACTGCCTGCCTTTATTCATCGTATGATCAATGGTTAAAAAATAAATTGTATTTTGTAAATTGTTCGAATAATTTAAATTTTTAGAAATAGTTTTTAAAAAAACACTTTTTGACAATTTTCAGTTGCTGTCAGAAGACAAGGATGGCACCTGAGTTATCGTTTCAATTTCCAGAATTTTAAACTACACTGATACAAGGACCAGTATGCTCATACAGATACCGGGTCTACCATTAAATCATTGGGATTTTTACTGTCCGTGGAATAATCTTGTTATCTCTGCAATCTACGGTATCCGTGCAATGATAAATTTCGATTAGAGAACAATTTTTGATTTATCTGCATAGTGCTATTGCCTCAATGTTAAATATATTTGTGAAAATAACAAATTCAAAAATATTGGATTATTAGAAATTTTTTAAGCGTAATTATTCAAGTTCCTGCTGTTAATATTAGAATTCTATCAAATATAAATTATCATGTTTTTGTTTCAAAATATTAACTTTATAAACACCGAAAAGCTTCTTGAATAACATTTTGTACAAGTAAGGATATCGTGTAATTATGAATCATAATAGCGCTATTTTAAAAGTTTTTTTCTTATTAATTTTTTAGTTTTTTTTGCCTTCATTCTTTGATATTCATTGTAACTTAAAAAAAGAATTAAAATACTTAAGCCTTATCTGAGAATAGAAAATGGCACCGCAATATCGTATGAAAATTACTATGCCAAATAAGATGATTTCCTTTAAGAATTTACATCCATAGTCTAAGAAATCGCATAAAATTTCACCATGAAGAAAATCAACTTTTAATAATAGTAATAATCTAAATTTCCAAGTATAAATATTCTAATATTCTTGCATACTTCATAAATTTAATATTCTACTAGAAAAGTAAATGTTCTGCTTTGTTTTAATAATATACCAATTCTAATAATAGATCATTTGTTCTTATATTTTTATAATAATCTTGCTTTCTTACTTTAATTTCATTATCAAAATTCTAGACGTCGGAACGCAATCGCAAAAGCGTAAGGTATTGATAAAAATACCTTAAGTAAATTGAAATTTTAGTATAATATTATATTTTAACTTTCACTACATTTTAGCTTTGCGATTTTTATTATAGTTTTTGATTATATTGCTTCTCATAATTAATAGTTAAAATATCTATTGAATCTAAAAATCAATGTTTCTCAGTTTAATTTCTAGTTACCACTGATTCTGTGAAATAATTTTTCAGTTAAATTAAAAATAATAATTGTTAATTAAGAGCTACGAAATCATTGTAATGTTCTATTCGATAATTCTAAAATAGTTCTATTCTATTCTACTCTTATCAAAAGAGCATGACGAAATCTTTCCAATACCGATAAAAATAAATGTGTGTGTGTGCGTGCTTTCGTGTGTGCATGAGCGAGCTCGTGTATTGATTTAAAGCTAAGAAATCTGGGACATACAAATTCGGCATATTTTGAAGGGTGAAAATGTGAATCTCAAAGCAATTTCTGTCAAATTTTAATTAGATTTTTAATTAACAAAAATTAATCTGATTTTTAATGCTCTATGGTAACATCAGAAAAAATTATTGAACAAAAAGGATGTTCAAGTCGTTTCAAAATTTAAGAAAAATTGTCTTTTTAATAAAATTAATCTTATACAGAATTTTGCTAAATTTTGACATTTTTTTTAAAAATTGTTGTCATGAAATTCAAACAGTTTTTCTTTTTTCATCAAATATTTAATTGCATAATTTTTTCCCTTTGTCGAAAGCTTAACAAAAGAGATTCTGTTTAATATCTGTTTAGTTTAGGAGATGTATAACGAAGTTGCATTACTACGAAATTTAGAAAAAGAAAAAACATACATTTTTACTATATAATGATGCACAACCCTATGATGTCTGAGAATGATCTCCATTAGAAAGTTTGATTGCATACAACGACGAGCACATATGTAAGAAAATTAAAATAACTGGGCTTAAAGTCATGGTCATTAATTTATATCTAAATGATTTAACGGGGAAAAATATAACCAATATCCCTACAGAACTAGCTGATTGCCGAAACCGACTGGTTTTAAGTAGAGGTATTCCAGAATAATGACAGGAAATTCTAAGTGAACAAGTTAAGCGCAAAAGCAATTTCGTATAAAATGCAAATGTCACTATAAAGTGCTTAAAAATTTGAAATATCATTTAAGAAAAGAAATAACGATAAATATCTCAAACAGGTTAAGACATTTCATTAGGATATGAAATAAATGTCCATCTCATGCTGTTATGTAGGGAAAATTTATGTAAAAACTCGCAAGCGTTATAAGAACAGGTGTTCAGAAAACTCTTCAATCATGGATGATTGCGAAAAATTAAGTTATTTTGCACCAGCATGACAAGCAAAAACGAATAAAAAAAAACTAGGGAAATCTGCTAAATTAAAGAATTGTTGCTACTTGAATCAAATTATTTTAAATAAAAAAGATTTAATCATTTTTGACATGAGAAGCAACGATAGATCCCGAATCTTTGCAAGGAATCAATTGGGAATCTATTGAATCAATGGGTTAAAGTAAAATAAGTAGTTTAGAGTTTGAGAGACATTAAACGTTAATCATCAAAACTATTTTAGCATTATTACAAGAATAAGCATTTTATTGTAACAGAGTTTTATAATAATCCATGAATCATGATCTTCACTTTTGCTCATGAAGAAAAACACCGAAATTGCAAAAAACTCACGTTTTAATTCTTTCAGATTCTTGAGCATTTGCTGATAAAAATAGTGAAAAATAAACGCTTCTAAAAACATGCCTTTATTCCTTCCGAATATATATGTTATGGTTAATATAATTAAACGGTCATTAATAATAATCGTGGGTAGCATTAATAAAAACCAGTTAATGTAATACATTTTTTAATCATTTTTACATTAGTTATTACTAATTCAGCGTTACAAACTTCTAGGAAGATAAGGTATACGCAGCAATGCTTAGTTGGAAATGCTCGCTAAACACGGTAGATGGCGTACGTGCACATAATTACCGAGCGTTTCCTAAGAGAATCTTCATTTCAGCATTCTATAGCAAGATTCAGTAATCTATAAAAATGATGTCCGGCTTCCATGTTGAATAAAGCGTGATCATTAATCAATAACACAGCAATAACGTCAAAATCTATATTAATGGATTTAAAATGCCTAGTTCATGCATCAAAGGTGTGGAAAACGCCTTGTTAGTCGACTCAAAATATCTGATATCTTTGATTAAGATAATAAAAATTCTGTTATGGACTCGGAACATATTTTTCAGCAACTAACAAAAGAATCAGAATGAGCAAGAGTGAATATCGTATGCATATAGCATTCATCGATCGGAATAGGATTTGTATATGTGGGAAATGGAAGATATGAGTTTTTTTTTCTACATATGAACTATGCATATTGGATTTAAATTGGCTGAAATGAGTCTCTTAGGGTACATTCGTGAATCATGCGCATGTGAATGCCATCTATAATATTTCGCAAGTAATTTTTTTTCTCCATTATTGCTATGCGTGTCTGAGTCATGCAGGTACACCTTTTAGAAATTTGTAATCCTTGGGGATAAATCACCCTTTATAACCTATTAATCAGATTGAATGTAACATATACATTTTTCAAAAATCTTGAAGTCGCAATAATTGTTTTACTTTAAGTATTTTTAACAGGGCCAGATAGAAACATTCCAAATAAATAAGAATTTCACTTGCATTTATGCATACTTTTAATATTTAAAGCTTAAAATTACTTTAAAAGTTATTTGTTGTAGCTTAATTTTTGTAGTTTTTTTTTTTTTTTTTGCTTTGCGCTTTTTGTTAGAATTTTTTTTAATTATTTTTTACATCATTAATAGAAAACCTTATTTAAAAAGTCCATTTTCGATTTTCATTTCTTTTATTCGTTAATATTTCAAACTCGTAAAATCACACCGCCTTTGGTGATCAGCCTATCCGTCTAAATTATTGACTTTTTAGTCTGAGAAATGCTTAATATGGAATATATGTAAAAAAAAATCAATTAGTTATTTAATATGAAAGAAAATATGTTCTTTGCAAATTAAAAAAAGTATGCATTATGTAATAAATGCGGGAACGAACATCCTACTAAGGAGTCAATATTTGTCAAAAGTAGACAATGGAATGTTTTGTTGGACGAATTTAAATTCCAACATAATATTTAAAATTTCGTTATAGATAGCGTGTCAAAATGTATTAGACTGAATGTACTTTAGACTAAGGTCATCTTATATGTAAAAATAAGTCAAATTTTCAAGTTGCCATTACCAACAATGGAAAAAAATAACCCAGGATCAATTATCAGTAGCAACAATAATTGAAAACGATTTGAGTTTTACCTCAATAATGTGATATATATTCATTGAATCATTAGAATCACTCATTGAATTATTTTTTCCTCTCGTCTTAATTTACATTCGTCTTACTTATTCGGTGTTTAATTCCTTATATAAGGAACATTTATCAGAAGGAATATTTATATAAGGAATATTTAAGGAATCAGAAAGAAATTCCTTTGTTCTATTTTTAAGAAATAAGAATAAAATGATTTATTAAAATAATGCGATATGAAACAATTAAAACTATGCTAAAAAAATAGATTTTTTTTTTTGCGAAAATGATTTTTTTTAAATTTAATATTCTTAATGTTTGAGCAATTTTTTTTATAAAACCGTTTGAAGTTTGTTTCCAAATTTAGTTTTTGGAAAGTTATACGAGTTTTATATTTCACATCTTTAAAAGCTACTTTCTCAAATTCTAACCTTTGATAGAATTTGAGAAAAATTCATAAATTAAAATCTAATGCATATTTTTGTTTTGAATTTGATATAATAATTTCTCGGTATGTTCTGCAATGCTGGAAATAATCGATTCATTAAAGCAATAAGCAATCGATTCATTAAAGAACATTGTTTAGTTGTTTAAAAGTTTTATAAAAGTTTTATTGATAAACTTCTAAGCTAAAAGAATTTACTTTGTGCCTATTTTTAGAGAAAAAAAAATCCCCCCCCCACTTTTTAAAAACGACTTATGTCATTTAACTGGCATATTTTGGTTTCATAGATGTTTTTTCAATCTTTATAAATGAAAAATCAAAAGTATAACTATTTTAGAGAGCTTTTCAAATAGTTCATCCCGAACGTAGTAATATGCCTTAAAAAAATTAAAAATAGGCAAAAACCTATACAGCAAATAAATCAGTTAAAGTTCAAAAAATTATTTTTCAAATGCAAGATGTACAAATTATTTTTGTGCTGCATTATTTTCAGAAATTATCGTGAAAACATCAAAATTTTGTACAGTTTTTAATTAACGAAAAAAAAAATCGCATCAAAATGCATATCCCCACCCTCCAATGTATATATGCGATGAATTTTTAATAGCTATAGGCCATATGATCTTGTCTGTTGACCGCCAACACGCACACACATTCATATTTATTATTAGTAGAAATAAAGCAGAAAATATGAACTATAAAACAAAATGTAAAATTATAAAGTCAATTCAGAACATATTTTTAAAAAAATAAAAGTTTTAGAGCGAAGCCTTCTTGATACCAAACGATATTTATTCGAACATTCACTTTATTTACGCATCAAAGTAACCGATTATGGGAAAATTCAATTTTTATCATCAAGAACACTCACTAATTTTAACAACCGTCCGTTATCTCATCAGCCGTTTGATCTAAATTGAATGTGAAAGTAGCGACGGGTTGTCCCAGATGGAAAATTATCTGTCATGATGCACTGAATGACGAGTGTTTTCTGTGTCTTTAATGAGTTAAAACTTTCCGACGCTTCTAGGTACTTTGGGAATTGGTGTAGTCTAATACATTTTTAGGAAAATTAATTGTTCCTAAAGGGGTTAATTCACGATTACGTGGTACACATTAAACACCCCTTAGCGTTTTAATTTTGGCATCTGCCCAGAATCTATTTGTCAAATTTTGTTATACTTTATTTCAATATTAATAAGTTTTATAATTTGATCTCTCTGGGGCAATATGTTTAAGGTATGCAACACTATCATCTAGACCACGCTGCCTTACTAGTTTGTATTTTGGAATTCAAATTAGATTTCGATTCCAGTATTGCTAATTTTTTAAGTTTTTGCTGATGTTTAAACACTATTGTATTTCTTTTTGTATCAAGTTTTAAGGCATCCGACGAGATTAAAAACATGAATTTAGATGAAAAATTCGCATTTTTTTTTTTTTTTTTGCAGTTTCAAAAAAAATAGGTGCGTTTCTGTTTCCGGTGATATCTTTATTTTGTTTCCAAAATTAGAAGTAAAGTCATAGCAAACTATTGACATTCAAGTGGTGTTTATTTATAAGCATATAAAAACTTTAAATGCATTTTCTGAAGAACGATTTTTTTCATAATTCTACTGTAAGAGCATCGCATATATCAAACATTAATCAAGATGTCTTAAAGCAATTTATAATTAGTGCTCATTATGTTATGCAAAATATAATGACCTATGGATTTGATATTGAATGCCCTCGAAATCGATTTATGATTGCTTAATGTAAATATTGTTGAAAAAATTCCAAAATTTCATAGATAATTTCATATATTACACACAAAAATTTTATTTCTGAATATAATTCTTAGATAATAATTAGACTATAAAATTTTTCTTTTGAACAATCCTAGTTTTTGTAAATCTAATTATCCATCAAAATATCCATTTTCTTCAGAAGTTATATAAATTTAATTAATTATACTTTTATTCGTCTTTTTATACTTATATTAATAAAAATATATATCATATAAGCATTAAAATATTTGCTTATTTGAGAAATCCCCTCCGAATCTAGTCGGATGTCTTAAATATATAAAAATATTAACTCTTTGAATACATTTGACGTATCAGAACGTTCCGTTTTGTTTAAACGTATTTGTTTGAATTAATGTTTCCATTTTTTTTTTGTAATTCTAATTAGATTAAGTTATCTCAATGCCATGCAGCAGTATATATTCTGAACAATAAGAAATAAATGAATTCTTACGTAAGAACTACTGCCTTCACATGTTCAAAAAATATAATGCGCTTCAAATGCAAAAGTCGTTTTAATTTTGAATGAATTATTCGACGCAATTTTTATAGTCTTATAGAAAGAAAATTAAATTTTGTCTACTGTGTTTTTGACAATTATATCACAACATTACATGGTTTAATTTACAATCGGATGGTACATGCATCGAGATTTCAGTCACGTTAGTAGATTCTATAGCGAAATGAGAGATTATTTCATGCACTTAAAGATAATTTGTTATGTAAACATTTGTCCTTATTTTATTCATTGCATTATGTTTTACATTCTTCTTAATTATTCAGTGTTCACTTCGTTATATAAAGAATTATATATATTATTAAACGGCAAGTAAAAATTCCTGCTTTCTATTTTTAAGAAATAATAATTTATTAAAATATGAAACTGGGATATGTTCTTGTCTAGATTTTGTATTTAGCTCATTTTCATTTTGAAATGCACTAAACAGAGCAGAAATTCAAGGTAGAATATTCGAAGTGTTTTTTCAGCATGCAATTTCTACAAATATCAGGAAAATAATAATCATTCCACTAAATTTTTGAAACTTCGATGTGAATTATGAATAAAATATTTATTTAAATGTGAAGTAAGAGATGTGCAAACAGTTTTTTACCCAAGAGAGCCAGTAAAAGAAATAATTACCAGCTAGGACTAAAAAAAAATCAATGCATCTATTTTCTGATATAAGTGTTATGAATATTAAAGAAAAGATTACACAGTATTGAAATGGTGACTTTCACTCACCATTCAAGACGATACATCATTTTTGATGTTTTATTTATTTTTCAATTTCGGTTGTTAAAAACGCCTACAAAATGGTAAAAAGACGTAGATTAATTTTTGAAAAAATTCGACTTAAAACTATTATGCATATTTTTCAGAGCAATAAATAAATCTTTGTATTAGGTGAATAATTATGCGTCGATTTACTTATCCGAGTGTAAAGGGTTAAATAATAACTCTACTTTAAGCTTTAATTGCAGATCCAGAAAATTATCTGTAAAATTTCAATAAAAAATTGAATAAACATATGGATTTTTAACATTCAGTTTCCAGATATTTTATTCTGTTTTGTAAGTTTCAAGTGCATAAGAGTAGATATTTGACCATACGAGATTTCATAATTATTTGCCCATATTTATTGTTACATACAACTCCAAAAGAACTTCTCCCTTACTACCGTAGTGTTCAGAGTAAATTGAATTACCGTTATCGCCATGGCAACCCTCTGGGGGAGGGAGACTATATCTGAATCCTAATTGTCAATATCGGCGATTGTAAAACCTATCCCACCGTTTCTTGTGATGTTATTTTGATTTTCAATATTAATGGCTGGCTTTAAATTTATATAAAGGCAATTGTAAACATACTAAATACAATGAGAATCACTATATCAAAAATTAAATTTTTGTGCGTATTTGGACAACTCTGTGATTACAAACATAGATTATATCTTAAAGCGCCGTTATTTTCATCGGTTCATTTGGCTAATAAAAAAAGCGTCTAAAATACATACTCTATTTTCTTCGCTGTACTATGAAGCACAGAATGCTTGTATGTGGGACTCGGAAAATAAAAATCTGATCACTGATGACATTCACGGTCTCGCCCCAAATCCATAATTTTATGCAGAGAAAGAGATTACATCTTTATGATAGAGTATGAAAGAAAATTTTGGTAAGACACCTTTCACTTTTTTTTTTTTTTTTGAGGAAATGGGAAATTGCAGAACATTATTTTTCTCTTCCAATCGTTAGAAAACACTTTCGGTATACTTTATCTTACTATACTAAAACTTAACGATCAGCGATAATAGTAAATCATTTAATACAGCGAATGAGGAAATAAGTCAACTGATTTATTACAGAATAGTGAAAGATGGCCATCATCTTCCATTACGAAAATCTATAAATCAGATTAATTGAAAGAAATAATATATTTTTGTGGGTGTCAAACTATATATTTTCATTCACGAAATATAAGAAATGTATTACCTTTTATATTCGAATGACAAATCATATACTTTTAGCCTAAGAAGTACAGAAAAAATATAACGTTTCATACGCCAGTAAATTGAATTTTATGATAATCTTTTAGATGTTTCCAGTTGTAGATTATTCGTTTAAATTGAAGGTTTCTATAGATAAGTAATTTTTTCAGCATAGTGCTTCGAATTCAGAATAGGACATTAACTTTTATCTATAAATATATTAATCTTTGAAGCTGAATTAAGGGAAGAACATGGTTGATATGATATTATTGTAAATGCTCGAAATTTGGTTTAAATATTTGTAATCTAATTAAATAATTCCAAAAATGACTAATTCATAACAATAAAAGCTCGTCTTCGTTTCAGTAAACAGTATTCATTATCTTTGAATCTCCAAATGTGGGTATTTTTTAATTTTGGAGATAATGTTTTTAATAGATATACATGGCATTATTTATTAAAATGCAACACTTTTACGGAGTGAGTGACCAGCCAAACTTTACATATAATATTCAATAGAATTTCTATGGTGAAGAGTCAATAATATTTTTCTTGTCCCGTTTCTCAGCTGACTAGCATAAATTGAATTAACATTGCCACATTTACAGTCTTGGTACAATAATTAGGTGATGGTTCAATATTAGGTATTAGGTGGTAAAAGTTAATTCAACAGAGTATTATATCTCCATTCTTGTACAGCAACTTTAATATTCTGAGACTAGTGTTATTCTAACCATTTGGAGATGGTAAACATTCCTTAACTATTAACAACGGTAAACATTCCTAACTGCATATCCACTGTTTAATAGTCAGATATGCAAATTCCAGATAGGCTAAACCAGTTTCCGTTGTTTTAATTTTAAGGTATTGCATTTTGATTTTTCTAATGTAACACTTATTTACATTTCAAATATATTTGACTATTATAATTATAAAAAGAAAGTTATCAAAAAAGTTAAACATTTAAATGTTGTATTGACGAGATGTATTGCTATAGTTCAAGAATGAAAATGTTTAGAAGTAAGTAAAGGTTAAAAATTATAACTCATTTTCAGTCCATTTCATATGGATTTAAACTAAATTATTATTGTTAAATCAAAGTACCTATAATGATGTACTATGTAATTCTGTATTGATCTATATAAAATAAGCCATTGGAGAGTTTTATCATTTCATATCGCGATCGAAATCTTTGTAAAGGGTTTGTCTATGTGTGTAAAATAATTAGCAAAATAAAGAACTAGTTCCCAAATTCCAAACATTAGTCCGATTTAGGGAATTATTTTATATGAAAGCTCAAAATTCCTAAAATAGTTTTCTATACTACTTTCGAAACAAATTTAATAAACATTAATTCATTGTTAATTCTCTACGGGTAAAATATCGACGAAGTCTCCCAACCACAATTAAACCACCTACTTTGTCAATTTTTTGGATATAAGAAAATTTGTAAGCTCTAAATACGTCATCAGTAGTTTTCTGCCTTTCAACAGATTTCTATTACCGAGATATACTTTTATAAAAATTGAAATCTCCAGCCAGAGCAATTAGACCGATAACACCAATTAATCTCGCCAATTTACAAGCATGAGTAACCAACCAGAATTCACTTTAGTTAATGTGCAAATATAATTTTAAATATTAGTTTTGTTGTGATAAGAGACATTTCATAAAAATTGTCTGACATGGCTAAATTAATATTATTGAACTGTAATAAGAGAATGATCACTGAGGTCGACCTATTTAGTTTAATATTACGCGATATTAAAATAATAGTACATCATTTTACATACGTGCACTTAAAGTATTAAGAAAATTTTTTTAGTCTTTAAATATCAATTGCAATATGAGGACTAAACGAAATAAAATCGAAGAAACTGCACATTTTAAAACGTGATCGCCGAAAATAGAGCGGCTTGATCTTAAGGAACTAGAAGTTACTCAACGGATTCAAGGGTGCAATTTGTGATTTTTTAAAATTTTAATATAATTTATAACCTGAACAGCATTCTTGTAGTATAAGTGATAGTTATAAAAATACTATCCAGCAAATCTGAAGATTAGAACTGTATAAAATAGATATTGAATGAACATTACTCATATTATTGGTAGTAAACAAATAATATAAAGCTATTAATAACACCATGCAGCTATAACTCCGGACTAAAAATTATAATAATATTCATTGGTTTATAAAGAATAAGATCCGGTTTGAGCATCGCATAAGACACTATTTCCGTTACCTGTCTGTACTGTAACCACCGGTTACTGAGAATCAGGTTAGGTTAGGTGAGGTCAGATAAAATGATTTAGCCGGACAATAGGCCATTTTAATGTTATATCTGTTGCGGGTTGTAATGGATGCTTATTTAATGCACCTCTTTAAAATGGAGTTAATATTTAATGATGTTACTATTATCATTAAAATTAGTATACCAGGTAATTATTATACTTATTTTTACTATTATACTTCTGGAAGAATATTCACCAGAAGTATAATAGTTAAAATTTCTTGGTGAAACAATACACATAAAAACCTTTTTTTGGACAGAAAGTAAATGGAGACAAAAATGCATTTGCATGTAGCAGTTAATCGTTTTACCAAAAATTAAATGACAGGAGTTAAGCAAGACGTTTTGCTAATTATGAAATATTGAAATACAAAAAGCTCTAGTTCGAATTCAACTATATATTTCTCTTCTCATATATGCATCTATAATATTTCTTTCAAGTATGTCTGATTATATTTTTATTTAATGCACAAGCATCTATTTGAAGCAGACATTTGCAATGCAATCGCAGTATTAACTAAAAATGTATTCAGAGTTTTGCTACATTACGAAAGGTTTCGCAATTCTTAAGACTTTTTCGGTCACTTCTAAAAGCTGAGATTCGATCTTAGAAACTATCATTGCTGCATCAAAGTAATATCACACTAAAGTTCTTCAAAAAATGCAACACAGTAAGTTCAAAATCATGTCAAATCTATAATCATAATGAAATTATAATCGATAGCAGAAATCGATCAGTTGAGAATTTTAAATTTTGTTCTTTATTTGAATAGACTGAGTAATAACATGTTTTATTCAAAGATTTGAATATTTATAACTAAATTTCTCAAAAAAAGTTTTAGAGTGGTCTTAGCATTTTTAATAGAAATGATAGCATATATTTAAATAAGATTGCATGTAATAAATTGAAAAGTATAAAAATTGAATCCTGGTACGTTTTATTTAATTAAATTCGATGACTTGAAATATAACAGAAATTTCCTGTTAACTTCTTATAGTAGTGTGTTAAATTTTTTTTTAGTTCATATGAGAAGTAAGTTTAGAAAAATGTAAAACTCCGGAAATTTTATGATTAAAAATAATCAGCATGATATAAAAAAAATACGATTCATAACAGGATTAAGTTAAGAATAAAAGATATACATAAAATAAGCTTCATATTGGAGTTTACGTAAATAATTTTACGACTCGACTTCTATATGAATTACTATATTCTTAATATATGTTTTAGCATTAAATGGATTCTGCTTAAACCAACTTTGTCACAATAATAATTAAATGCAAATCGATACAAAGTGCTTGAAACAGTTTTTATATTATCTTTGTGTGGATAATAATTTTGACAGTAAAATAAGTGAACAGTAGATGGATTAACTAATACAATTACTACATATATGAAACATTCTATTTAACATTATAGTTATTACTCAAAAATGTCTGGCAATATTTGAAATTTGAAAGGATCATAAAAACGAAAACGAACCATTCTATTTTCACTGAATAAATATTTATTTAGCAGAAATTTTATCGCGGGACAAGGTTTAATAAATAATTAATAACTCTAGCAATACAAATCTGGAAGTTTTGCATATGAACGACTCAGAATTTAATTAAAAAGATCTGAACGTTCAAGCGCTTGCAATTTTTTTTAAATTTAAACTTTCTGTCATGTATAAGAAAGTCGAATCCTTTTAAATATTTTTAAAATAAGTCACATAGCAAATATTTGATAGCCGGACACAATTGAACCACTTCCGCTTACTTTTCACCTTCCCTTACGATTGCATCATTTATTTTTAGAATTAGTTATTCCAATAATAGTTATTCCAAAATAGCAGCACAACTTTTATTTCTTATAAATGAAAGTTCATGCAGCTGCATTGGCAGTCATTTACATATGACAAACCTGCTTATTATTGTGCATCCGTTTTTCAAATTATTAAACACAAGATCATATTTTCACTTTATATAAAGAACAGAAAACAAGAGAAAGATCAACATATCAACTTACTTTGTATCATAGTTTTGAGGTAACGAGTTCTTCGAAACGCTAATCGCAGCATTATTCTTTCGCTCCCCATTCAGTTTTTGCAATGGCTCTTCATTATCGAGTAATCCATATCCCTTCGAACTCACGGAGCTGGATTTAGAATCACCGTTTAGCATATCGTGTACCGGTTTGCGTCTGACCACAAGTCAGTGTACTCAATTTAAGTCTGTTTCAAGGTAAAGATGAAGCGGTTCGTTCTTTGATGAAAGAAAGCAACCCTTCCTAATTGTGTTCCAATGCCGCCAAATTGTATTTCACGCGCGCGTGGACATCCAAAGGAATCAACATACAATGAAGTTAGCGAATGATGTGACGGTGACTGCAGTGTACCTTTCACCTGCTCTACTGCGCCGGGTGAAGGGTTGCCTTTTCAACAAATCAAACGAGGAATTACACAACATTGTGAATGAGATGTCACAGGATGCGTTGTCTCTTAAGCAACGGCTTAAAGCATTCTATGAAATCTAACTTTGCTTTGTCTTCCAAAAGTTGTTTAGTGATAAGGGCGTTAACTTATCTGTCAAATACCATGCTATTGTTTAAGTCAAATCTTGTTAATTGTGAAATAAACACTTTCTAAACAACATTTACTATTTAATTTTATCTTTTTTTATTTATCATATTGTTTAACTATCGGTTATCAAAAAAAAATTCTTATGTTTTATTGATATCTGAACGTTAACGGATATTTAATGTTTGAAACAATAACTAGATAATAACTAAACTCATTGAATTAAAAAGAGGGGAAAAAACCCAGTTGAATTTATTGGTTTTATCTCATTTCAAAAATATGCAATATTTAATGCTTAGTCCAAAATTTTAAATACTTCACTTTTTGTTTCATTATGTCTTTACTTTTTTTCTGAACGATTTAATGGAAAGCATTAAACATTCATTAATTGATCATATAATTTGATTTCAATTCAACATATCAGAAGTGTTTTTTAGTAAAACTAAATAAACAATTGTAAAGAATACAGAAAAAGTATTTATATTTTGAATTTCAATTTTTGAGTTTAAATAATTTATAGAAAACAATAACCGTTTAATTAAAATTTCTTTTCAACCTTTTATTTACCGTATTGTTTTAACATCGATTTTTCAAATTTATTTTTGCCATTAATAAACTTTGGTAAAGAAAAAAAAACAGGAAGGAGAAAAAAAAACTTTTTTAATTAATTAAAATAATTTAATTAATTTAATTAATATTAAAAGATTTCTAATGTTATTTTTAGTTAACATCTAATGTTTTATTTTGGAAATATGTTCTTCATGTTCTTTCAAATATAGTTAGAAAAAATAGACATATATAGAAGATATAGATAGAAGATATCAACCGGGCTTAAACTGCATTTTAATGTACATTGGTAAATAAAGGGTTAAAAAATCCTTCTTTAAGTCAAACATATAGTAAAAGAACAATGATCAAATCACGCAAATTACTCGAATTTATTTTTACTATTCAAATTACTCGAAATCAATTTAAGACTTCCCAAATCATAATGATGCAATTGTAAAACGTTTCACAATAAAAATGTTAACTTGCGTATCAGGCTATTTAGGGTTCAAGTACAAAGGGAGTACGGAAGTTCCAGATTAGTATGTCGGTTCATTCGGGTTCACATTGTAAGATTACATTGTTTTGGAGGAACTTACAAAGGATTGATTATCTACGTTGATAATATTGCTAATTTAATTTACATTTCTTTCGTGAGTGTTCTTGATTATAAATACTGAACTGTTTAGAAAAAAAAAAGTGTCCTCTCTTTATTGTGGTATAGAAGCTCCGATAACGTGCAGGAGTTCCTGTTTAAATGTAGCTTCCGACTTCATAATTCTAAATTACGAATAATAATTCTTTTATCACTCCAAAACAGGTTAAGGGTTACTTTAATATAACTTAAGCTAACATAATACCTGAATAAATCTCAAATTAAAAGCTTAATTTAAGATCCTTATTTATAAAATGAAAAAAAAAAATGAATTGCTCGGATGCTCCAGGAAAAATATTCAAAACGATTTTTTTTTAATCCTACTATTAATAACGGGTTTCTGTAAGTTTTGTGCAGTTGTAAGTTTTATATATTCTGTAAAGTACAGAACAAAAGTATTTAATATATTATACCCGAGATTCTCAGATAAAAAATGATTCTATGCTTCTATTGCTTAAATGGAAAATAATGCATCTGATAATTGTGGAAGATTCTGATCACATGGAAGTTTGATTATTAATAAAATATTGATATAGCTTTGAAAGACATTACGAAAAGGCATGTCGAAATCTTACTGAGAGAGTTTTTGATTGATTGATAAAATTAGCTTCCCATTTTGAACTACACCAGAGCTATTTTGGGATGATTACGAAATTTTGAAGCATCATACATAACATAATGCCATCCTGTGCCCCAGTGCTTCTAACACTAAATTATCTAACCAGTTGGATGAGCACAAAATGGAAGTAAGAAAAAAAAAGGAAAAAAAATATTAAAAGAAAGAGACTACAAACCATCCAGGGATCTCCAGAAAGAATCCCAAATCTTACACGACTGTATTCGCTTTTTGGTGAAGTAATAACTAAATGGAGGGGGACAAGAATACTTAAACAAATGGTGACTATGGGTTGAACTTACAGGGAAATGTGATTACTAACTGAAAAGGAAAAAATTGATAAATTACATTGTGAACATCTGTATGACATGTATAAGCATATAAACAAACATTGTAGAGTCAGAAATCTACAACGACCATCTGGGTCCTGTGTTTTGATTTCCTTCGTGAGAACTGCACTTTTGAGCACTTTTGAATGAATAATTTAATTGATTTTGACAAGTGGTGTTCTTGGTGAAGCATCATAGAGTGGAAACGAAACTTAAGTAGATAAATTCTGTATAATTTCGACAACACACCAATGCAGAGCAGATGAATTCAATAAGTACCAAGTCCATAAAAATTTCCAAAACTTTGAAACCCTTGAAAATCAACTTATAATTCGAGACTTTGCATTTAGGCCCCTGTGATTTCAAGACCAGTTCAGAAGAAAAGTCTTCAAATAGATGCTTTGCTATATTCCTTTTAAAAATTAAATAATGGTATTTATCTGAACAAATATACAAATAAAAATATTACGCTGATATTTAGTTTTTTTTTCATTTAAATATTAGTTATCTATTCTCAGTAAAAAAATAATTTGATAACGATTAAGAATTATTTTAGTTTAAAATTACTTTTTAAAGTTTTTTCTTAAGAAAAACAACGATAATCGATATTAATTAAGTCATTATTTTCATAATAATAAACAATAATTTTTCTAGATCGAATTTAAAGGTTAAAATTATTTTAGTAAACTAATTTTGCAATTAAATACATAATATCGATAGATGAATTGAGCCTGAACATTATCACTATATGGGGTTTCAGATTAGAAATTCGAAACTCTTTTGCAATTTTTAAATATTCTCGTGGTAGCTTAATATCACATGGTATAGCTGTTGCAATAACATAAAAAAAATTAAGCAGAATAATTCTCCTTCAATTACGTGGTTACTATTTTTTTAAAAGACATCTTTCTCTTCACAAGATAACCAACTCTTGTGAAGAGGAGGAAAATAATGAATCATTCGCATTAGAACATGCTCATATTATAATTAAAAATAAATATTAAAAAAAATCCAAAAAAGTAAAATTGTTGAATAAATACTTTTTTGAATTTAAAGATTGCATACAAATTGTTTTCTTTCTTCAGAAAAATGTCGAGAATGCTTCAGAAAAATGAAAAATATGAGAAAGTTAAATATTTCTGCTTTTCTCATTAACAATTCAATAAACCTCTAAACAATCTTCCTAATAAATTTATTCTGTATTAATTCTACTCAGGATAAATTTATTAGGAAGAAACATAGCAGTTATATATGAATATGAACTAAAGGCTCCACTATTATGTTGAGTTTAAAAAGAACTTACAACGTATACATATTAATAAGATATATGCACTATATTTCATACACACTGAAATTTGCGTTCTTTTGATAATGGCTCACTTAGCATTTGAGGAAACATTCCAATTCAGCTTTCGCAGATGTTTTGATTTTTTTGCAGGAAAAGACAAAAGGTAGATAGAGATATTATTGATAAAGAAGGAAAAAGGAAAAAAATTAGTATAAGTCATTATTTCAATGGCATATTATTGCTGTTACAATGTTAAAAAATAATACTTAAAAATCTAATCTCTTTGTTCCTATGATTTTTAATGCAATTTAACACTATGATTTCTAGCATTGTGCTTTTTTTTTAATTCTTAATTATTGAAAATTGATATTATTTTAAAACTTACAAATACCTTCTAAAATAAGTTTATTATTTAAAATCTAATTAAAAAAACGCATGCTACTTATTATACAAGGAATATGATATAGTTGAAGCAAAATTTCATCTTTGAAACTAAACGGGAAAAAAATTCTTTTACATTTTAATCTGAAATAAACAAAATTGCTTAAAACTATTACTTTAAAAGTCTGGCAAATGGTCATCCAATTTAAAAATACAGTACACTTCCGAGTATCCACTCTAATGTAGCGGAAGGGCAGGCCGGATAACAAAAAATTCAGATAGGTCGAAGTTCCGGGAACTCATTTCTTTGCCTATCAATACCAGAAGACAGAGTTTTTATACGAAAACTCACTGATGTAATATGTATTTTCTCACTTCTTATATCTTCCCTTCATTTATCTCAAGCCACGTAGAATGCAAAGGCGGCCGTGGTCTGTAGTATCATAAAAGCGGTTGCAGTAATATGTCAAGTTAAAATAGAAGGCTCTGTACACTTTATACATTGTTTATATACTGAACAGCACACTTCAAGAATTTATTAAAGAAAAAGTAAGTTAAGAGTTTAAACTATTCACATTTTAACATAAATTCTGTAAGGGTTAAATTAAATGCAGGAAACATACACAAAACTTTAATGTAAATCGTAGGCCTAGTTCTTAAGAAATTAGACTCAAAATTATTTTATGTTTCACTGATAAATGACTACACAGATATAATCAAGAAGAGTGGCAGCAATTGAGATCCATTACACACTGACGAAACAACGAACTAGCAGGACACAGCTCTATTCTTATCACAACTTGCATTTTGCACATGACACATAAGAGGATCGTAGCAGACGCCAGCCTCCAATGCTTTGTCAATGTTGCCAGTGCAATACCTTGCCTTCTTCATTCAATTACAATAAATGAAAACTAGGCCGAGTAGTACGGAAGCCGGATAGTCACAATTCAGATACTCGGGAATGTACTGTAGTATATAAATGCTAAGTTCATTATCTATTGAATGATAAATTAAAAAAATCTCCTATATTCAGTATGAAATATTTTCGTAAACACAGATTTAATGCGAATTCTTTAATTAGTTTAGGAATCTGCATGACATTTTAATTTAAAAATATAAGAAAAACAATAATATAATTTGTTTTTAAATTGAACAAAGAAAGAAGGAAGTATGAAGACCAATCCAAATAGAAGGAGCAGGTGACAAGGATGGAATTATATAAATATAATTTACGATTCCAACAATAAAATAAAATACATGCTAGACCTTCAAATAATTATTTCAGAAATGTAAAATTCCACCATTACGCTAAATTATTCCATTGTTTTGAGAATCGAGAAAATGGTGAAAGCCTTTACCAAACATTTACGTAACACAATGCACATCACTTCCGCCTTGAAGCGAAAGCATAAATCATTTTGAAATAAAGGAAATAATTTTAATGGGAGTTAGTATTTCGTTCGCACCCAGTTTCTATTTGTGAAGTTATTGCATAATTAAGATCAGATCAGTATTGTTATGTATTATGTATCTCAGCCCGTATTGCTATGTATTTCTGCCAAGTTGTGAATTTTTGTGTATTTTTATATAAAATATACAAAACAGACATAATTTCTGGAAGCCAGTTTATTCTGAGTGTCTTTTTTTTGTTGCTGTTGTTGCAAATAGTGTCAGTTACGTTTCTCGATCCTTTACTTTTGGCAATGTAAACTAATAAATATTGAAAAAAATGGTGAAAAATAAAATAAAGTATATTTTTAAAAGCACTTTTTTATTAGCGTATTAAAAATTCAAAATATTGTTTTATTAAAAAATCTACGAATTAAAAAAAAGCATGTACAATTTGTTTTGACTGAAGGATTTAACATTACAATGCTTATAAGAAAGTATTATATTTACAAATAGCGCATGCATGATTGAAAATCGTAAAAAAATATTCTTCGGGATATATGGTTTCATATAGAGCTATAAAATTTGATCTGCAGATTTTTTTCTGAGGGAAAAAGTGTTAACTATTGACATGGTTTCATAATCAAAATATTTAAATCGATAACTTTGAAGTGATTAACAAATTTAACAAATGATAAGACACAATCGAATTTTACGCCACTTTAAATTTAAAAAATAAACATGTCAGATATTTCCCTAAAAACGTTTATCTAGTTTTGATTGATTTTTTAAAAAAATATTCTTAAATATATTTTACAACCTAGTTTTTTAATTATTTTTATTGTTTTATTTACTTAATTTATACTCTTACGTGTACACGTTTTTGTGTGTATTTGTTATCTTTTCAAAAATTAAGAGTAAATTAAAAAAAATAACAAGTCGAATTTTAATCAATCTTAAAACATTATCATAAAAGGCTGTTTCGGACTAGCGATTCGAATTTGCTCCATTTCTTTGTTAAATGATAAGCATAAAGGAATGATAAAAATTCTATAAGTAAAATAGATTTTCGTTAACAATTGAATTTTTAATGAATGTTTCAGCGTTTTCTTTGTTCTAACTTCAATTTATATTAATTTCTTTATCGTGTTTTTTCAGCACCAGATACTTTTTTCATTTTTGCGTCCTATTCCAAAACATTTTATAAAATAAAATAATGAAAATATTTTTGATTTTTTTGGCGTACACTAACAAAAGCATATTTTAAAATTTTCTTCCTTTTCATTTCATAGTTTTCCACTTTTTAATCTTTAATTTATAATTCCTTTTCAGAAATATTTTGAATTTATTCAACATTTTTCTTCTCAAATTCAAACTTGAATCTGAAAATATTAAGATATACTGTCATTTAAAAAATGCAATTTTCACAAAATTTTACAAATCAAGAACATCAAAAGAGAAGTGAAATTTTTTTGTCTTTTTAAATTTGAAAAAAATACATAATTTTTTTTCTTTCTTACTAATTAAAAAGTCAGTTAAACCTTAGTATGCGATTTTTTATTTACACTCATGTCCATAAATCAAGGATAATTCAGAGTAACGCGGAAATAGAATTCTAAAATAGATATATCAGCCGTAAAATGACTACACACATCTTCAAAAATCATATGCAAATTTCAGGAAGCCACCAGATGACACAGATAGTACGTCACAAAGACGAGAGTATAAGAGAGTGATGTATAAGGAATACAGGCAAAGAAGTAGAATTGTTCGCAAGCGCTTTATACGCCCTTCAGTGCAATAACTGCATAGTTATGACACAAAGGAAGCATTTGGATGATTTCTTATATGGTAGAATTATCGGCCGTCTGGAATGTGGGCGTACCCAGCTGGAAATATCCGAGGAACTTGGAATCGTCCATAGTGCTATCTCCAGGCTTTGGCAACGATTCCATGATGATGGTGATGTGAGTAGACGTTACACCACAGGTCGCCTCCGAGTTACAACGACGAATGAGGACCGGTATTTGGCAGTTACTGCCAAAAGAAACTGACGGAGCACAATATCAGACCTGTCTCGTCAGCTCTCTTCAGCCACTGGTATGACAGTTTCAAGGCGTGTACAGACGCCTAGGGCAGATTGGTCTATATGCTCGTAGGCCTGTCAGATGTTTTACACTTACTGGAACTTACTGTCGCCTGCGGTTAGCCTGGAGTAGAGAGCATGCATTGTAGACACCGCAGCAGTGGACTTGTGTGATGTTTTCCGACAAGTCCAGGTTTAGAGTGCAGTCTGATTTTCGCCGGACTTTCATACGGAGAGCACCAGGTACCCGTTACCACCAAGAGAACATCATTGAGCGACACTGTTACGGTGATTCAGGATTGCTCGTTTGGGGAGGAATTATTCTGGGTTCCAGAATTGACCTGCATGTTCAAATTGGAACCATGACAGGCCAAATCTATCGGGACGTCATTCTGGAACAACATGTGCGTTTTTTCGGTGCACCATGGGCGTAGAATTTGTGTTTATGGATGACAACGCCCGTCCTCACCGTGCAAGCATCGTAAATGAATGCCTTCTATTGGAGGATATCACCCTTATAAACTGGCCAGCATCTTCACCGGACTTGAATCCAGTAGAGCATGTGTGGGACATGCTTGACCAACGAGTTGTAGCCCATCAACCATCTCCTACATGTCTACAGAACTTCGGAGAGCATTGCTTGATGAATGGAGTATATTCCCCAAGATCAGATTGATAATTTGATGCTTAGCATGCCTAGGCGTTATATGTGCTGTATTGCATTGTCTGGAAGACTACTGTGTATTAACTATCACGCCAACCATGTAATATTGTTTTTTGTAAATAGTTTTTTTTTGTAATTTGCTCGAGGGAGCAAAAAATTCCAATTTTTATTTAATGATATCAAACACATTGCATCTTTTTTGCTCTTTACCTTTTGTTTAATAAATAGGCTTTACAAATAAGTCCCATTTGTTTTGCTTCTGACACTTTCTTTTCCTGAACTTGCATTATCCTTAATTTATGCACATGAATGAAATTGAATGTTGTGTTCTAATTGTAATTTTGAAATTTCATTTGACATTTGTACTTTAAGTTTTTGAATATATTTACTTAATTTTCATTTATTACGTTAATTAATATAAACTAGTTACTCTTGGAAAACAGCTGGTTCCCGAGAATATTGGTAAAGTTTAATTTCAATTACATTTTTTAAGTATAACTTGTTAATGATTTCCTAAATAAAATCTTTTTTAATAATGAAATTCTAATAAAGTCATGGTATTTTCTCAGTCTAAATATTGCTTATGTAGATGAAGTTTTTCTAATCGAGTAAGGTACATTGATATCACAGTGCCATTAAGATCATAGCTGAGCTGAAAAATCTGTCTTCTAATTGCATGGTATTTTTTCCGTTAATCTAATATCCTTTTTCTATTTCCCATGCAAACTATCCAGATATTAGCCAAAATCTTTATTCCTCCTTTTCAAGAATGAAGGAAATTCACTCAATTAAATATTGATGTTCATTGAAAACGGTGTGTTTAACATTGCAAAAATGAAATCTATTGTGGAAATTGTGCAAAAAAAAAACAAATATAAAAAATTATCAAATTTCAGGGGAAAAAAACTGTTTTGAAATTATAACGGTATCGTGAAAAGAGATTTTTTTTTTTGAAAAATCAAAGGGTGTATTACTACTTTTGTAAGCGCTACGGAATCCCTTCCCCAACCTTTAGTTAAAATTTTACAAATATCACTTTGATGTGCACTTTACCATTTTCTAAAATGCATCAAATTCGAATGTGTAGCTTTAGGACTAATGGTTTGTTTTAAAGAGTACCATTGCAGACACACTCAAAAACACTTCCTTTTATAAGGGATAAAATAATATATAAATAAAAAAAA